>CM029019.1:196348494-196688598 GCA_016801055.1 Panax notoginseng | reverse complement strand
TGTATACCTAATTTTGGAGGCGTCACAATTTTGGTAGAAAATTCTAGAATTGGTGGGCCCCACTCTTGGTTGGTGAAGAAATGTGCTGAGATTTTTATTTAAATGTGGTGGGTGGGAATAGTAGCAGGTAAAGCCATCAGGTTACAGGTCAAGTCTGCTTCGGCGTGCTAACATTTTCCTATAAATAGAGGGCTAAGTTAGAATTGAAAATCACACCAGAATTCATAAGTTTTCTCTCTTTCTCTCTCTAGATTATTGAGTGTATTTTGTGAGTATTTAGATACTCTGTGAGTTTTTATTCATCAGTGCAAGTTTCCTTCAGCCTTATACCGATCAGAAGTACTGCTCTTGTAACGACCCCAAAATAGATCCATTCCATCCAACCTATTCTGAGTCGCCAAATACATGGTACAAAAAACAACTATAACTTTATTACAACAATTGTCGTGCAAAATACAACAACACATATGCTGTGAGTTTGGATACAAATATATACCAAATATGACTCATGTTCCAACCGTGGACATCACCTCACAATGACACCTTACATAAAGGTATAGTCAAAAATTGTTTTAGAAATTAGAATCTTTGGGAAGTGCTCAAGGAAACCTTCGTACATGGAGGCCATGCTTCTAGGTTGTGATAGATATCATATGGCCACAGAATTATCCTTGTTTACCCAATAGACCCAAGAAAAACGAGAAGATTACTATCATATTCTTCCCAATGGTGAGTCTTCTCTTGACTTATCATTATCTCCACTGTCTCTAATTGAAATTATACTTCAAACAAACACCAAGATTATATAGGTAGTGCCCATAATATACTCAGCAAGTGGATGACACAACCTGTCTTTTGATGACACGGGTTGTATGTCATTAGACATCTTGTATGACAGTGGCAAAACTGTAACGACCCCAAAATAGGTCCATTCCATCCAACCTATTCTGAGTCGCCAAATACATGGTACAGAAACAACTGAAACTTATTACAACAATTGTCGTACAAAATACAACAACACATATATGCTGTGAGTTTGGATACAAATATATACCAAATGTGACTCATGTTCCAATCGTGGACATCGCCTCACAATGACACCTTACATAAAGGTATAGTCAAAAACTGTTTTAGAAATTAGAATCTTTGGGAAGTGCTTAAGGAAACCTTCGTACATGGAGGCCATGCGTCTAGGTTATGATAGATATCATATGGCCACAGAATTATCCTTGGTTTACCCAATAGACCCCAAAGAAAAACGAGAAGATTACTATCATATTCTTCCCAATGGTGAGTCTTCTCTTGACTTATCATTATCTCTACTGTCTCTAATTGAGAATTATACTTCAAACAAACACCATGATTATATAGGTAGTGCCCATAGATTATACTCAGCAAGTGGATGAGCACATCCCTGTCTTATGATGACACGAGGGTGTATGTCGTTAGACATCTTGTATGATAGTGGCAAACCACCCTTCCAACGTTGGGTACACCTTACCCTATTGGATTCACCAAATATAACTACAAAATGAACTTTTCTATATCTGCTTCGGGAGAACATCCACAGCTAGAGACCACCGTTCTATTTCCCCGTTACCCTCGCTCGACCCAGCTACACTCTTATTACCCTGAAAGGAATTGTGAAGCAAAAGGGTGAGCACAACTAGCTCAGTAAAGAATATCATGACTAAAGATAATTAAATAATATCAATAGCCTCCATCAATAATAAATCAGAGATTTAGAACATATGGTAAATGATAAAAATTTCACCCATAGTTGCAGCGGAACGAGCAATCCATTAGAAGAGTCAAATAGACTATAAAGTCTATTATCTCTCCATGTTAAAAATCCACCAACAATGTTTTATCCCTGTAACATCAATCAACAATTCTGGTCCACAATCATATGAATAACTCATAATCATAATTGTGACTCTAAATTTTTCTTCGCACCCAGGACGAAGAATATTTTCATCACCTGTCTTTACCTGAAACATCAAAGATCATGGTTTAACCAAATCACAATTCCTGTTTATAATCATACTAACAAGTCCATCTTTGCACTACGGGCCAAAGATATTCATCAACAAACATTTTTAACACTACGGGCCAAAGATATTCATCAACAAACCATCTTTGCACTACGGCCAAAGATATTCAACAACAGTTCATCTTTGCACTACAGGCCAAAGATATTCATCAACAGCCATCTTTGCACTACATGCCAAAGATATTCATCAACAATTCATATTTGCACTACAGGCCAAATATTAATCATATCTTAAAGAAATATATAATCATTTCAGAATTTATATAAACAATAATTATAACCATGTTGATCAATTCACCTTTGCACTTAAGCTTAAGATATTCAATTATAAATTCAATGGTCATGATCATACCAGTCACAATTCAACTTTGCACTACAGGCCAAAGAGAACCCTGTCATGATCATACCAATAATCTACCCATCTTTACACTCCAGTGAAAGAGAATTTCAACATCAGGGTTATAAAAATTTATATATGATGATAAAAATAATATGATCAACATATAATTTTAATCTCAAGAGTAATATTCGTAACTCATGAATAGTAAATTGTGAATAGTAACTCATGAATAGTAATCCCGACACAAAAGATAGAAATTCCACAATAAAATCTATACCAATATTTCGGTATAATGATATTGAAAGAATAACATTTCTTAAGCTTATAAACAATTTATTTAAATTGTTTACACTTACTAAATAATGCATTTAATCATCAAAAATACCAAACTCATAAGATTTCATTACCAAATAACCAAAACCCTCATCAAAAATCTGCATATACCTCATATAGGATTCTCAAGCTATAAAATCTTATTTTCCAATTTTCTTACTTCACATAACATATTTAATTCATTTACTCATAACTAGTATATTTTCATGAAAAATACCAAATCAGTTCCAAAAATATTTCTTTTCTGGAATTGAGCTTAATATAGTCCCATAGTGAACATATATTTTTCTCAGAATTTTTAAAAGTCATTTACTATTTTTCATATGGCCAAAATAGCCGAATATTTAGACATTTATCAAAAATTGTACTTTTATCTAAAAATTCTGAAATTCACAGAGTATACTCCTTTCATATACATGTACTCCCAATAAAAATTTCATCAATTTTGGAGTTAACCACAAGAAATTATAAGCTGTTATTTTTAAAATAGTCTTTTCTCATAAAATTCATAACTCTCAATCTATACATCCAAAAATCACTATTTTTGGACACAATCAAGAAAACTCATCAAAATATCATTTCAAATTTTTCCAGAATTTTTGAAGTTCAGAAAAATTACGAAACTGAAAAACATAACAACCCTTAAAATCCCTTACTATCCCTTACCTCAAAAGAGCAGTACTTCTGATCGGTATAAGGCTGAAGGAAACTTGCACTGATGAATAGAAACTCACAGTGTATCTAAATACTCACAAAATATACTCAATAATCTAGAGAGAGAAAGAGAGAAAACTTATGTTTCTGGTGTGATTTTCAATTCTAACTTAGCCCTCTATTTATAGGAAAATTTTGGTAGGTTTGACCTGCAACCTGATGGCTTTACCTGCTACTATTCCCACCCACCACATTTGAAATATAATTCAGCACATTTCTTCACCAACCACAAGTGGGGCCCACCAATTCTAGAATTTTCCACCAAAATGATAAACTCCAAAAATTCAACAATTTCTGAACCAGTCATCTTGTAAAATTCATAATAAATCATACGTTCATTTTTAACGGTTCACAATTTGTGGGCATATACTCAACTTATATATGGGCATATACTCAACTTATATGTGGGCATATACTCAACTTATCTGTCGGGGAATATTCGTACGACGGCACAGCCATTTGTGGGCCCCATAACGAATAACTGTCGGGTGAAGAAAACGATAAATTTGAGTTTTTACAAATAACGGCGTAGTTGTTACCGTTAACACTGTTGGAATACCCGGTGGTTAAAATACAGTAATACGCGTTATTGCACAGTAGCACACGGTATTGCATAGTATTTTTGAAATTATTGATTCTTACGTAAGAAGACACTACTCAATAATTATTACAGTAGTTACTGTTCAATATTTTATTTTATTGATTCAATAATTGTTGCGTTGATATTTTATATTATTGTTGTTTCAATAATTGTTGCTGCACAGTATTTTCCTTTATCAGATCAATAATTCATATTATTTGAATAATATTATTAGATAACATTATTGTCAATGTCTAGAAAGTTCTGTCTAAGGAGAGGTTTGGTCATCTAAATGCGCGCCAGTAAGGAGAAATTCTTATTGGAAAGCCCCCTCTTTCTGGGAACGGCCTGGTTGTCATAAATGTGATTCTGTGATATTATTTGTGAATAATTAATTATTGATTCATATGATAAGAAAATATTTATTTTATGTGGATATAAATGAGGTATATTTTTGTGGTTAAAAAATGAAGGAGTTAATGTTGAGATTTTATCCGTATTTTTGTCGGAATGGAGGTATTAAAAATCAGGGTTTTTGAGATATTTTGCGGGGTTATAATTTTTAATCCGACCGTTGGATCGTGGTAATTTTTGGATATGTTATACATATATAAGTTGAGTATATGTCCATAATTTTGAACCGTTAAAAATGAACGTATGATTTGTTATGAATTTTAAGAGGTGGCTGATTCGGAAATCAGGTTGAAAATTATTTTTTGTGGAAAATTCTAAATTGGTGGGCCCCACTTGTGGTTGGTGAAGAAATGTGCTGAATTATATTTCAAATGTGGTGGGTGGGAATAGAAGCAGGTAAAGCCATCAGGTTGCAGGTCAAACCTACCAAAATTTTCCTATAAATAGAGGGCTATAGTTAGAATTGAAAATCACACCAGAAACATAAGCTTTCTCTCTTTCTCTCTCTATATTATGCTGCATATTTTGTGAGTATTTAGATACTTTGAGAGTTGCTATTTAGTGCAAGTTTCTTCGGTTTTGCATACCGATCAGAAGTACTGCTCTTTTGAGTAGGGATAGTAAGGGATAGTAAGGATAATAAGGGATTTTAAAGGGTTGTTATGTTTTTCAGTTTCGTAATTTTTCTGACCTTCAAAAATTCTGAAAAAATTTGAAATGATATTTTGATGAGTTTTCTTGATTGTGTCCAAAAATGGTGATTTTTGGGATGTATAGATTGAGAGTTATGAATTTTATGAGAAAAGACTATTTTAAAAGTAACCGCTTATAATTCCTTGTGGTTAACTCCAAAATTGATGAAATTTTTATTGGGAGTACATGTATATGATAGAAGTATACTCTGTAAATTTCAGAATTTTTAGACAAAATATAATTTTTGATAATTGTCTAAATATTCGGCTATTTTGTCCATATGAAAAATAGTAAATGACTTTTAAAAATTCTGAGAAAAATATATGTTCACTATTGGGACTATATTATGCTAAATTCCAGAAAAGAAATATTTTTAGAACTGGATTTGGTATTTTTCATGAAAATAGTCTAGTTATGAGAAAATGAATTAAATATGTTATGTGAAGTAAGAAAATTGGAAAATAGGATTTTATGGCTTGAGAATCCTATATATGAGGTATATGCAGATTTTTGATGAGGGTTTGGTTATTGATGATAAAATCTTAAGAGTTGGCATTTTATGATGATTAAATGCATTAATTAGTAAGGTAAATAATTTAAATAAATTGTTTTATAAGCTTAAGAATATTATTCTTTCAATATCATTATACCGAAATATTGGTATATATTATTGTAAAATTTCTACCTTTTTTCATGTCAGGGTTACTATTCACGAGTTACTATTCATGAGTTACTATTCACGAGTTACTATTCATGAGTTACTATTCACGAGTTACTATTCACGACAAAATTGGTTTCTTTTTCTAACCAAATTATAGTTGATTTATGAATATTACTCTTGAGATTAAATCTAAATGTTGATCATATTGTTTTTATTATCATATATAACATTTTTATAACCTTGATGTTGAAATTCTCTTTCGCTTGAGGTGTAAAGATGGGTAAATTATTGGTATGATCATGACTATGGGTTCTCTTTTGGCCATTAGTGCAAAGTTGAATTGTTTGAGGTATGATCATGACCATTGAATTTATAAGTGAATATCTTTAGCTTAAGTGCAAAGGTGAATTGATCAACATGGTTATAATTATTGTTTATATAAATTCTGAAATGATTATATATTTCTTTGAGATATTAATATATTTGGACTAGTGCAAAATATGAACTGTTGAGGAATATCTTTGGCCTGTAGTGCAAAGATGAATTGTTGATGAATATCTTTGGCCCGTAGTGCAAAGATGACATGTTGTTGAATATCTTTGGCCAGTAGTGCAAAGATGAACAGATGTTGAGATGAACATGACCAACTGGTGATACAAATGAATATCTTTGCCGTAGTTCAAAGATGAAGTTATTCGTATGATTATGAACAGAAAATGTGATTTGGTGTAACCATGATCTTTTATGTTTCAGGTAAAGATAGGTGATGAAAATAATCTTCGTCCTAGATGAGAAGAGGAATTTAGAGAACTACATTATGATTATGAGTTATTCATATGATTGTGACCAGAATTGTTGATTGATGTTACAGGGATAAAACATTGTTGATAGATTTTAACATGGAGAAGATAAATATACTTTATAGTCTATTTGACTCTTCTAATGGATTGCTCATTCCGCTGCAACTATGGTTGAAATTTTGATCATTTACCATATGTTCTAAATCTCTGATTTATTGTTGATGAAGGCTACTGATAATTGAATTATCTTTAGTCATGATATTCTTTACTGAGCTAGTTGTGCTCACCCTTTTGCTTCAACAATTCTTTCAGGTAATAAGAGTGTAGCTGGGTCGAGCAGGGTAACAAGGGAATAGAACGGTGGTCATCATTTAGTAGTTATATTTGGTGAAGAAAATAGGGTGAGGCGAACCCAACGTTGGAAGGGTGTTTTGCCACTATCATACAAGATGTCTAATGACATACAACCTCGTGTCCACATAAGACAGGTTGTGCTCATCCACTGCTGAGTATATCTATGGGCACTACCTATATAATTCTTGGTGTTTGTTTGAAGTATAATTCTCAATTAGAGACAGTGGAGATAATGATAAGTCAAAGAAACTCATCCATTTGGAAGAATATGATAGTAATCTTCTCGTTTTTCTTTGGGTCTATTGGGTCAACCAAGAATAATTCTGTGGCCATATGATATCTATCATAACCTAGACGCATCCTCCCATGTACGAAGGTTTCCTTGAGCACTTCCAAAAGATTTTAATTTCTAAAACAGTTTTTGACTATACCTTTATGTAAGGGTCCATTGTGAGTGATGTTACACGGTTGGAACATGAGTCACATTTGGTAAATATTTGTATCCAAACTCACAACATATGTGTTGTTGTATTTTGCACGACAATTGTTGTAATAAAGTTATAGTTATTTTCTGTACCATGTATTTGGCGACTCAGAATAGGTTGGATGGAATGGATCTATTTTGGGGTCGTTACACCTGAGGAGAGTTTATTAGAGGTACTATATGATCAAAATTTAGAATTTCAAAATTGTATTCATGAGTTAGAATAGCAGGCAGAAGAACGACAGGCGGTCGTGGAACAAAAGGATGCAACAATTCAAGTTTGTGTTACCCGATATGTGATGCTTGAACAGAAGCATTCTTTGGCAGAGTATAAGATGATAAAAATGGAATCTGAGCTGAAAGAAGAAAAAACTGAACGAGTGAAAATAAGTTATGCATGGGCAAAAGTCGCAAGACACGTGGATATTGTGGAAAGAGATGTTCGATCTAAGAAGGCTAAAATAGATGATATGAATTTCTCTTTTTAGAAAGCAATTGGGAGAACCCAACATCGAGTTTTGAATTACCCTGTACATAGCGATCAACTTGAATCCGATATGGATCGAAGATTGATGATTCAGATCATGAATGAGGAGTACGAAGAGGCAGTTGAGGGAGGAATATGTCCTATAGAAAAGTATATTCCAACGGTAATGATGACGCCAAATGCTGCTCCAGACAAGTCAAAGCCGAGTAGTTCGAGGGATGGCGGTTATCATGACTTCCCAACAAATGAGGAACCCAAATGAAGTTATCATGGGAGATGAGCAATGGAAAAATCATGATGATCTGAGAGATAGAATCTGAAATGGAAGTAAGGTATTCTCAACTCTTCGAAATATCATGTACGTAAATTTCGGGGACGAAATTTCATAAGGAGGGGAGATTGCAAGACCCCGAATTTTGTGAAATAAAAGTATTTATTTTTTTTTATAATTACTATTCAGTAAATGGTTAAATTGATAAATGTTAAAGTTAAGGGTGATATATGAATTTTTTTTTTAAAATACACAAGTGGTTATAAAATATTCATTGTTGTCGGGGAATATTTGTTTGGTCGTGGAATATTCTTTCTGTCGGGAAATATTCGTACGACGGCGCAGCCATTTGTGGGCCCCATAACAGAATAAATGTCGGATGAAAAAAATGACAAATTTGAGTTTTGACAAATTACGACATAGTTGTTACCGTTAACACTGTTGAAATATCCGGTAGTTAAAATACAGTAATACGCGTTATTGCACAGTAGCACACGGTATTGCATAGTATTTTTGAAATTATTGATTCTTACGTAAGAAGGCGCTACTCAATAATTGTTACAGTAATTACTGTTCAATATTTTATTTTATTGATTCAATAATTGCTACGTTGAAATTTTATATTATTGTTGTTCAATAATTGTCACTGCACAGTATTTCCCATTATCAGATCAATAATTCATATTATTTGAATAATATTATTAGATAACATTATTGGCAATGTCTAGAAAGTTCTGTCTAAGGAGAGGTTTAGTCACTTAATTGCGCGCCAGTAAGGAGAAATTCTTATTGGAAAGCCCCCTCTTTTCTGGGAATGGCCTAGTTGTCATAAATGTGATTCTGTAATATTATTTGTGAATAATTAATTATTGATTCATATGATAAGGAAATATTTATTTTATGTGGATATAAATGAGGAATATATTTTTATGGTTAAAAATGAAGGAGTTAATATTGAGGTGTTTTATCTGTATTTTTGTCAGAACGGAGGTATTGAAAATCAAATTCAAATTTTTAAGATATTTTGCAAGGGTTATAATTTTTAATCCGACCGTTGGATCGTGGTAATATTTGGATATGTTATACATATATAAGTTGAGTATATGTCCACAAATTTTGAATCGTTAAAAATGAACGTATAATTTGTTATGAATTTTACGAGATGATTTGTTCAGAAATTATTGAATTTTCGGAGTTAATCATTTTGGTGGAAAATTCTAGAATTGGTGGACCCCACTCTTGGTTGATGAAGAAATATGCTGAGATTTTTATTCAAATGTGGTGGGTAGAAATAGTAACAGGTAAAGCCATCCGGTTACAAGTTAAGTCTGCTTCGACGTGCAAACATTTTTCTATAAATAGAGGGCTAAGTTAGAATTGAAAATCACACCAGAATTCATAAGTTTTCTCTCTTTCTCTCTCTAGATTATTGAGTGTATTTTGTGAGTATTTAGATACTCTGTGAGTTTTTATTCATCAGTGCAAGTTTCCTTCAGCCTTATACCGATCAGAAGTACTGCTCTTTTGAGGTAAGGGATAGTAAGGGATTTTAAGGGTGGTTATGTTTTTCAGTTTCGTAATTTTTCTGACCTTCAAAAATTTAGGAAAAATTTGAAATGATATTTTGATGAGTTTTCTTGATTGTGTCCAAAAATGGTGATTTTTGGATGTATAGATTAAGAGTTATGAATTTTATGGGAAAAGACTATTTTAAAAGTAACCGCTTATAAATTCTTGTGGTTAACTCCAAAATTGATGAAATTTATATTGGGAGTACATGTATATGATAGGAGTATACTCTGTGAATTTCAAAATTTTTAGATAAAAGTACAATTTTTGATAAATGTCTAAATATTCAGTTGTTTTGGCCATATAAAAAATAGTAAATGACTTTTAAAAATTCTGAGAAAAATATATGTTCACTATGGGACTATATTATGCTAAATCCCATAAAAGAAATAATTTTGGAACTGATTTGGTAGTTTTTATAAAAATGGTCTAGTTATGAGTAAATGAATTAAATATGTTTTGTGAAGTAAGAAAATTAGAAAATAGGATTTTATGGCTTGAGAATCCTATATGAGGTATATGCAGATTTTTGATGAGGGTTTTTGGTTATTGGTGATGAAATCTTATGAGTTTGGCATTTTAGGATGATTAAATGTATTATTTAGTAAAGTGTAAACAATTAAAATAAATTGTTTATAAGCTTAAGAAATATTATTCTTTCAATATCATTATACCGAAATATTGGTATGTATTTTATTGTAGAATTTCTATCTTTTTGTGTCGGGTTTACTATTCATGAGTTACTATTCACGAGTTACTATTCATGAGTTATTATTCACGAAGTTACTATTCATGGGTTACTATTCACGAGTTACTATTCATGATAAAATTGGTTTCTTTTCTAACCAAATTATAGTTGATTTATGAATATTACTTTTGATATTAAATCTAGATGTTTTGATTATATTGATTTTACTATTATATATAACATTTTTATAACCTTAATGATGATATTTCTATTTGACTTGAGTGTAAAGATGGGTAGATTTTTGGTATGATCATGACTATGGGTTCTCTTTGGCCAGTAGTGCAAAATTGAATTGTTGACTGATATGATCATGACCATTGAATTTATAAGTGAATATCTTTAGCTTAAGTGCAAAGGTGAATTGATCAACATGGTTATAATTATTGTTTATATAAATTCTGAAATGATTATATATTTTTTTGAGATATTAATATATTTGGCCTGTAGTGCAAATATGAACTGTTGATGAATATATTTGGTCATAGTGCAAATATGAACTGTTGAGGAATATCTTTGGCCTGTAGTGCAAAGATGAATTGTTGATGAATATATTTAGCCTGTAGTGCAAAGATGACATGTTGTTGAATATCTTTGGCCAGTAGTGCTAAGATGAACAGATGTTGAGATGAACATGACCAACTGGTGATACCAATGAATATCTTTGGTCGTAGTGCAAAGATGAAGTTATTAGTATAATTATGAACATGAAATGTGATTTGGTGTAACCATGATCTTTGATGTTTCAGGTAAAGATAGGTGATAAAAATTATCTTCGTCCTGGATGAGAAGAGGAATATAGAACTACAGTTATGATTATGAGTTATTCATATGATTGTGGACCAGAATTGTTGATTGATGTTACAGGGATAAAACATTGTTGGTGGATTTTTAACATGGAGAAGATAATAGACTTTATAGTCTATTTGACTCTTCTAATGGATTGCTCGTTCAGCTGCAACTATGGTTGAAATTTTTATCATTTACCATATGTTCTAAATCTCTGATTTATTATTGATGAAGGCTATTGATAATTTAATTATCTTTAGTCATGATATTATTTACTGAGCTAGTTGTGCTCACCCTTTTACTTCACAATTCCTTTCAGGTAATAAGAGTGTAGCTGGGTCGAGCGAGGGTAACGGGGAAATAGAGCGGTGGTCTCTAGCTGTGGATGTTCTCCCGAAGCAGTATAAAAAAATTTATTTAGTAGTTTTATTTGGTGAATCCAATAGGGTAAGGTGTACCCAACGTTGGAAGGGTGTTTTGTCACTATCATACAAGATGTCTAACGACATACAACCTCGTGTCATCATAAGACATGGATGTGCTCATCAACTTGCTGAGTATGTATACGAGCACTACCTATATAATCTTGGTGTTTGTTTGAAGTATAATTCTCAATTAGAGACAGTAGAGATAATGATATGTCAAAAGAAGACTCACCATTGGGAAGAATATGATAGTAATCTTCTCGTTTTTCTTTGGGGTCTATTGGGTCAACCAAGGATAATTCTGTGGCCATATGATATCTATCATAACCTAGACGCATGGCCTCCCATGTACGAAGGTTTCCTTGAGCACTTCCCAAATATTCTAATTTCTAAAACAGCTTTTGACTATACATTTATGTAAGGTGTCATTGTGAGGTGATGTCCACGGTTGGAACATGAGTCACATTTGGTATATATTTGTATCTAAACTCACAGCATATGTGTTGTTGTATTTTGCACGACAATTGTTGTAATAAAATTGTAGTTATTTTTTGTACCATAGATGGAATGGACCTATTTTGGGGTTGTCACAAATATACTTTTTCATATTTATTTACAATATTAGTGCAATTAGAATTCTTTAATTTAGGGGATAATTATCTTGTGATTTTTTATTTGAAACGCGTGAATCTCTGTTGTTAACCCTTCTTTTTCTCTCAACTCTCATAATTTTTATACTGGTATTTCTCTCTCTAAAATCTTTTTCTTCTTCTCCATAACTTTTGTACTCGTATTTCTCTCTCTTTTTTTTTCTTCTTCTTCATCACAGTTGTTAGACTAATTAACTAATTGGTGGCATAAATTAATTATTTTTTAATTTACTTTTGCTGCACTTGTTAATCAACAAATCACACAGTCGAATACGCGACTTTCTCTCTCTAATTTTCTCACAACTGAAAGGATTCTAGTTTCTCTCTCTAAGGCCTGCTTCTAATTTCTATTAATTCTTATTCTACTAATTAATTGTCAATATGATCATATATATACGCTATGTTTCTAACAGAATAGAGTATTGATTGTTTGGGTTTGTGTTATTTTTATGTTTTGTATAGAATAATTGATACAAAGAAGAATGATGAAAAGAGGAAAAGAATCACAGAGGGTGATTTTATTAAGGACTTAAAAAAATTTATTTGGGTTTGTGCAGTTGGATTCTGATTTTGATGTTCCTGTAGTTAAGACAGAATCTCAAGTTCATAGCTAGAAGATATTTCCAACCAAAAAATTTTTAAAGGTGTGCTAATTTAAATTTTGTTATTGTTACTATCATATAACTGTTTGGTTACTTCTGCATTATGTTTTGGTTACTGTTATTTGTGATTTGGATACCATTTTTGTTGCCTTGATTTGGTATTTTGGTTACTTTTTTATGTTGTTATGGTTACCATGTATTTGCTTAGTATACATGGTTAACTAAACTAGTTTTTGTATACATGTTGTTTATGTATTGGTTACCATTAAAACATATTTTGGTTACTTCTTTAATATATTTTTTGTTATTGTTAGTTTCTGATTTGGATTCTATTTTTGTTTCCTTGAGTTGGGATTTTGGTTACTGTTTTTTGTTGTTCTGGTTACCATGTATTTGCTTAGTATATATGGGTTGACTAAACTGTGTTTGGTCTATATGTTGTTTATGTATTGTGTAAGACCCCAACTTTTATAAATAAAGATGAATTTTTTATAAATATCATTTTTGAATATTATGGAGTTAATTTGATATAATGTTATAGTTGTGGGTAATATTTATAAATTTTGTAAAGTACGCAAGTTGTTATATAATATTCGATTGGTCGGAAAATATTCGTTTTAACAGGGAATATTCGTACAACGACACAATCATTGGTGGACCCCACAACAGAATTATTGTCGGATTGAGAAAACGACAAAAATATTTTATTAAAAATAACGGCGGAAATTTTACCATTGTTACTGTTGAACTACTCGGTAGTAAAAGTACAGTAATACGTGTGGTTGCATAGTAGCACACGGTATTGATTATTAATGCTTATGTGAGAAGTCACTCAGTTTGATTCAATTATTGTCAGTTAATAATATGAATTATTTAGCGATAATGACGTTTTGTTTTATTCGTATTATTAACGTAATAAAACAGAAACATCTTTTTATATAAAACAGAATACTTTATTAAAGTTATTCTATAAATAGAATATATTATATTTTATTTAAAAGATTTTTCTTTAACTATGGACCGTCAGATTAAAGTAATCAATCTGGACTGTTCATGGATTAGTTACTATGCATTCTATTTTTCTATAAATAGCAGCTCATTCCTTCATTATTTCTTACGAATTCACTGAACTCTAGAGAGAGAAACTATAGAGAGAAACTATAGAGAGAGAGAAGAAGAGTATTCTGCTACTTAACTACTTCCTTATTTCAGCTCGTCTTTAAAAACGGTAAGGGGTGTTATTCTTTCTTATTCATGAAGAGAACTGTTGTTATTCCATTTCTTATTATTCTGTTGGAATAACCTGTATACGCGGATCTACCCTATACTTGGTGACATTCTTCTATTATTCTGTTGAAACATCCTGTCTGTGTGTTTTACACCGGACCTGGTTCCGTTTTATTATTATTCTGTTGGAACATCCTGTCTGTGTGTTTTACACCGGACCTGGTTCCGTTTTTATTATTATTCTGTTGGAACATCCTGTCTGTGTGTTTTACACCGGACCTGGTTCCATTATTTATTATTCTGTCGGAATATCCTGTCTGTGCGTTTACGCCGGACCTGGTTCCATTATTTATTATTCTGTTGGAATAACTTGTCTGTGCGGTCTATCGCATGCATGGTGATTTCTTTTGTTATTCCATTCTTTATTGTACTCAGTTGGTTAAGTTTTGACTTCTATACTCCATGAAATTTGTGGAATATCCTTGATAATTGCGGTTCATCCAGTATCTTTTCATGAAAATATTCTTCTAAGTATTCTTGAATTTTACTCCACAAAGCAATATCATGTTGACAATTTGGACGTTGTTAATTCTTGGATAAATTAATTCTTGAACTTGTTTTATTGAATTCTTATATCATTGTCATCATCCTCATGTTTATAAAATGTTGAAAGTCATCTGTGGCCTGTAGTGCATAGATGGACTTGGTATGATTATGACCAGGGATTATTCGGTATAATCATGACCGTAATGTTACAAATGATGTGGTAAAAGTCTTCATTGGCCCGTAGTGCGTTGATGGACAGTTGTTGGCATGATCATTGTAAGACCCCAACTTATTAATGAATAAAATCAAATTTTCTCTAAATATTATTGTGAATAATAAGGGGTTAATTTGATATAATACTTTGGTTATGGGTGAAATGTGCAAATTTTGCAAAATAAGCAAGTGGTTATAAAATATTTATTTTTGGTCGGTGAATATTCGGTTGGTCGTGGAATATTCTTGCTGTCGGGGAATATTCGTACGACGACGCAGCCTTGTGTGGGCCCCATAACGGAAAGCGATTGGATGAAGAAAACGACAAGTATAAGTTGTTTATAAATAACGGCGTAGTTGTTACCGTTAATACTGTTGGAATACCCGGTGGTTAAAATACAGTAGCACACGGTATTGCACCAGTTATTGATTCTTACGTAAGAAGGCACTACTCAATAATTGTTACAGTAGTTATTATTCAATATTTTATTTTATTGATTCAATAATTGCTGCGTTGATATTTTATATTATTGTTGTTTCAATAATTGTTGCTGCACAGTATTTTCATTTATCAGATCAATAATTCATATTATTTGAATAATATTATTAGATAACATTATTGGCAATGTCTAGAAAGTTCTGTCTAAGGAGAGGTTTGGTCATCTAATTGCGCGCCAGTAAGGAGAAATCCTTATTGGAAAGCCCCCTCTTTCCTGGGAACGGCCTGGTTGTCATAAATGTGATTCTGTAATATTATTTGTGAATAATTAATTATTGATTCATATGATAAGAAAATATTTATTTTATGTGGATATAAATGAGGGATATATTTTTGTGGTTAAAAATGAAGGAGTTAATGTTGAGGTGTTTTATCAGTATTTTTATCGGAATGGAGGTATTAAAAAAATCAAATCAGGGTTTTTGAGAAATATTGCGGGTGTTATAATTTTTAATCCGACCGTTGGATCGTGGTAATTTTTGGATATATTATACATATATAAGTTGAGTATATGTCCACAAATTTTGAACCGTTAAAAATGAACGTATGATTTATTATGAATTTTACAAGATGACTGGTTCAGAAATTGTTGAATTTTCGGAGTTTATCATTTTGGTGGAAAATTCTAGAATTGGTGGGCCCCACTTGTGGTTGGTGAAGAAATGTGCTGAATTATATTTCAAATGTGGTAGGTGGGAATAGTAGCAGGTAAAGCCATCAGGTTGCAGGTCAAACCTACCAAAAATTTTCCTATAAATAGAGGGCTAAGTTAGAATTGAAAATCACACCAGAAACAAGTTTTCTCTCTTTCTCTCTCTAGATTATTGAGTGTATTTTGTGAGTATTTAGATACTTTGAGAGTTTCTATTCATCAGAGCAAGTTTCTTTCAGCCTTATACCGGTATTCTGACCAGAAGTACTGATATTTTGAGGTAAGGGATATTATTTTCTTCTTAAATGATATTATTTTCTTCAATATCATTATGCTGAAATATTGATATGAGTTTTTATCAAATTTGGAACTTTTTGTGTCGGGGGTTACTATTCACGTATACGGCACTATTCACGTATACGGTACTATTCACGAATACGGCACTATTCACCGAAAAATAAAATTTTCCCTTTTTGTCCAAGATGTCTATTATGGTTACTATCTTTGATTGTATCCATGTTTTAATCTTTATTTTTGAATTCTACTTCACAATTGATTATTATGAAGTATTATTGATCTTGGATAAACTGTTATACGGATCCCTACTATTTGTCCTTCTGTCTCATTGGATTCGTTCTCTTTAAGATATTTTTCATCATTCTCAGTCCTAAATGATGATATTAATGAATATCTTTGGCCTGTAGTGCAAAGATGTATGATTACTTGATGAATATCTTTGGCCTGTAGTGCAAAGATGTATGATTACTTGATGAATATCTTTGGCCTGTAGTGCAAAGATGAACAGGTGTTGAGATGAACATGACTGACAGGTGATACAAATGAATATCTTTGGCCTGTAGTGCAAAGATGAATATTTGGTTAAAGATGATTATTAATTGATGTTACAGGGATAAAATATTGATGATGGACTTTTAAATTTTAGAAGATAGTAGAATTCTTTCTCTACTTGACTCTTCTAATGGTTTGTTGTTTCCGCTGCAGTTGTTGATCTAAAACTTGTTGTCGATTATATTTTATCAGATTTTTTCCCTGTTGAAGACTAACGATAATTTGTTGTATATTATCTTAGTCATAATATTCTTTACTGGGCTAGTTGAGCTCACCCTTTTCCTTTTTGTTCCATTTTTCTTCTCAGGAGGTGAGAACATAGCAGGATCTAGTCGGGGTATGGAGTAATGGTTCTAGAAAGATGTATTAGCAGTCCTCACTATTTCTGTAAAATAGTGTTTGAATAATTGTAATGAGGATTTATTTGAGTGTGGATATTGTCTAGAAGACAATATTTGTATTTAAACTCACAGTATGTGTTGTCGTATTTTGCACGACATTTGTATTATTGAAGTTATAGTTTGCTTTCTGTACCATGTATTTGGCGACTCAGAATGGGTGTTGTATACCTATTTTGGGGGCGTCACAATCATGACCATTAATGAATATACGAATATCCTTGGCCGTAGTGCAGGGGTGATTCGATGATGTGAATTATTTTATTAAGCTGAGTCTCAGCGATCACAGTGTTGAAAAATCTTTTAAATCATAAAAGATAGTAGAGTTTATTTTCTACTTGACTCTTTTAATGGATTGCTTGTTCCGCTGCAGTTAAACTTGATGTCTATTATATTTTATCAGTTTAACATTGTTGAAGGCTAATGATAATTTATTCTGCATTATCTTAGTCATAATAATATTTCTTACTGGGCTAGTTGAGCTCACCCTTTCTTTCACTGTTCTCTTCAGGAAATGAGAACGTAGCTGGGGCAAATCGGGGAACGGAGTGATGGTCCGAATGATAGTATTAGTTAGTAGTCCTCACTATTCTATGTAATGGTGTGTTAATAAATGTAATGAGGACTCCTTTTGAGTATGAATACTCTCTAGAAGATAATATTTGTATTCAAACTCACAGTTTATGTTTTGTCGTATTGTACACGACAGTTGTATTAGTAAGTTGTATTTATATTTTGTACTATGTATCTGACGACCCAAGATGGGTGATGTATACCTAATTTTGGGGGCGTCACAGTTGGTATCAGAGCTTAGGGATATGATCCCAGGCTAAGATGTGAGAATAGAACTAGGAGGGGAGAGACGGGGAATTCCTTCGCTAGTATGACCTACCTAAGTTTAATTGCATGGTATTTAATCGGTCGGTCATAATATAAGGATAATATATGACATATCAATTAACTTTTATTTTGGTGGCAGTATCTGAAAATGGCATCTGAGAATGTTGAGAATAGCAATGGAGCACAGACGATTATTGATTCACCACATATCAATAATCAGGATAATGTTCATCAGGAAGGTGACAATCCTCATGCAAACAACAACACTGACCAGATGATGAATGATGGAATGTTCAGAGGTTTTATGCAATTCATGCAACAACAGGTGAAAGCGGCTCCTATCCACAACGTAGGTGGAAATACTGGAAACTCTCAGGCGGTCACCGCTAAACAGTTTAAGGAGCTGGGACCACCGGAGTTTAAGGGAGAACCCAAACCACTTGTAGCTGAAACATGGATAAAGCAGATCACCAAGATATTTGATGTCTTGGGTTGCTCCGAGGAGCAAAAGGTTCCCTTTGCCGCCTTTATGTTGCGAGGAGAGGCAGATTACTGGTGGGAATCGATAAAGCGTACTCAACCTGCCGCACTGAAGATGTCTTGGGAGAAGTTCCAAGAGCTGTTTAACGACAAATACTTTCCCGAGAGTATTCGTCACATGAAGGAGGTGGAGTTCATCAAATTGGAGCAGAATAATATGACCGTGTCGCAGTACGAGGCAAAATTTGCGGAGTTATCCCGGTTTGCGTCCCACCTGGTGGATAATGAAGAAAGAATGACGCGGATGTTTTTAAGAGGTTTGAAGCCGGAGATACGTCAATATTTTGTTTCTCATAAATTGTGTTTGTATTCAGATGTTGTAAATAGGGCTCAGTTGGTGGAGCGCGATAACGAGACAACGCAACCAAAAGAGAGCAGCCAGCAAAATGATAATACTAGTGAAAGCAGTCATCGAAGCGGTGACAACAAGCGTGGAGGGAATCAACAGGCCAGAAATGGTAACCACTTCGGTGGTAATCAGGGCCAAAATAATAAGAATGGGCATTTCAAGAAGAGGAGATTCAACAATGATGGAAAGACGTCAGCACCATCACCTGTCGTTAAGGAAGGAGAACGACCACCTATCATATGTTTCAAATGCGGAGGGGAGGGGCATATCAGTCCAAACTGCGCGATGCCGTCCAAAGCATGTTATAATTGTGGAAGAGAAGGTCATTTAGCCCGATTTTGTCGTTTACCGAAGACAAATTCAGCTAGGATGGAGGCACCAAAGGCCGTCCCAGAAAAGTTAAAACCGGTTGTGCAAGGGAGAGCGTTTGTTGTGAACTCCCAGAAAGCAAGGAACCCGAATGAGGTCATCACGGGTAAGCTTATCATAAACTCTAACGAAGTCTATACTTTATTTGATACCGGTTCTACCCATTCTTTTATTTCTCCTACTTGCGCTCATCGATTAAATTTGATTCCGGAGAAATTAGACTTTGACTTAGCAGTTGAAACTCCATCGGGAGAAACCTTCATTACATCCACGGTTTATAAGTCTTATTTGGTTCAAGTTGGTACCCACACATTACCTGTCGATCTTATTTCATTAAAAATACTTGCATTTGACGTGATTCTAGGGATTGCTTGGTTAACCAAATGTAACGACCCCAAAATAGGTCCATTCCACCCAACCCATTCTGAGTCGCCAAATACATGGTACAGAAAACAACTACAACTTTATTACAACAATTGTCGTGCAAAATACAACAACACATATACTGTGAGTTTGGATACAAATATATACCAAATGTGACTCATGATCCAACCGTGGACATCACCTCACAATGACACCTTACATAAAGGTATAGTCAAAAACTGTTTTAGAAATTAGAAACTTTGGGAAGTGCTCAAGGAAACCTTCGTACATGGGAGGCCACGCGTCTAGGTTATGATAGATATCATATGGCCACAGAATTATCCTTGGTTGACCCAATAGACCCCAAAGAAAAACGAGAAGATTACTATCATATTCTTCCCAATGGTGAGTCTTCTCTTGACATATCATTATCTCTACTGTCTCTAATTGAGAATTATACTTCAAACAAACACCAAGATTATATAGGTAGTGATACTCAGCAAGTGAATGAGCACAACCCTGTTTTATGATGACACGAGGTTGTATGTCATTAGACATCTTGTATGATAGTGGCAAACCACCCTTCCAACGTTGGGTACACCTTACCCTATTGGATTCACCAAATATAACTACTAAATGAACTTTTCTATACTGCTTCGGGAGAACATCCACAGCTAGAGACCACCGTTCTATTTTCCCGTTACCCTCGCTCGACCCAGCTACACTCTTATTACCTGAAAGGAATTGTGAAGCAAAAGGGTGAGCACAACTAGCCCAGTAAAGAATATCATGACTAAAGATAATTAAATTATCAGTAGCCTTCATCAATAATAAATCAGAGATTTAGAACATATGGTAAATGATAAAAATTTCAACCATAGTTGCAGCGGAACGAGCAATCCATTAGAAGAGTCAAATAGACTATAAAGTCTATTATCTTCTCCATGTTAAAAATCCATCAACAATGTTTTATCCCTGTAACATCAATCAACAGTTCCTTTCCACAATCATATGAATAACTCATAATCATAATTGTGATTCTAAATTTTTCTTCGCACCCAAGACGAAGAATATTTTCATCACATGTCTTTACCTGAAACATCAAAGATCATGGTTATACCAAATCACAGTTCATGTTCATAATCATACTAATAAATCCATCTTTGCACTACGACCAAAGATATTCAACAACAGTTTATCTTTGCACTACGGGCCAAAGATATTCATCAACAGACCATCTTTGCACTACAGGCCAAAGATATTCATCTACAATTCATCTTTGCACTACAGGCCAAAGATATTCCTCAACCGTTCATCTTTGCATTACTGGCCAAAGATATTCAACAACAGGTCATCTTTGCACTACGGGCCAAAGATATTCATCTACAATTCATCTTTGCACTACAGGCCAAAGATATTCCTCAACAATTCATATTTGCACTACATGCCAAATATATTAATACCTCAAAGAATATATAATCATTTAAGAATTTATATAAACAATAATTATAACCATGTTGATCATTTCACCTTTGCACTTAAGCTAAAGATATTCAATTATAAATTCAATGGTCATGATCATACCAGTCACAATTCAACTTTGCACTACTGGTCAAAGAGAACCCATAGTCATGATCATACCAATAATTTACCCATCTTTACACTCAAGCGAAAGAGAATTTCAACATCAAGGTTATAAAAATGTTATATATGATTATAAAAATAATATGGTCAAAACATGGATTTAATTTCAAGAGCAATATTCATAAATCAACTATAATTTGGTTAGAAAAAGAAACCAATTTTGTCGTGAATAGTAACTCATGAATAGTAACCTCGACTCAAAAAGGTAGAAATTCTACAATAAAATCTATACCAATATTTCGGTATAATGATATTGAAAGAATAACATTTCTTAAGCTTATAAACAATTTATTTAAATTGTTTACACTTTACTAATTAATGCATTTAATCATCATAAAATGTCAACTCTTAAGATTTCATCATCAATAGCCAAAACCCTCATCAAAAATCTGCATATACCTCATATAGGATTCTCAAGCCATAAAATCCTATTTTCCAATTTTCTTTCCTCACAAAACATATTTAATTCATTTACTCATAACTAGACAATTTTCATAAAAAATACCAAATCAGTTCCAAAAATATTTCTTTTCTGGGATTTAGCATAATATAGTCCCATAGTGAACATATATTTTTCTCAGAATTTTTAAAAGTCATTTACTATTTTCCATATGGCCAAAATAGCCGAATATTTAGACATTTATCAAAAATTGTACTTTTGTCCAAAAATTCTGAAATTTACAGAGTATACTTCTATCATATACATGTACTCCCAATAAAAATTTCATCAATTTTGGAGTTAACCACAAGGAATTATAAGCGGTTACTTTTAAAATAGTCTTTTCTCATAAAATTCATAACTCTCAATCTATACATCCAAAAATCACCATTTTTGGACACAATCAATAAAACTCATCAAAATATCATTTCAAATTTTTCCAGAATTTTTGAAGTTCAGAAAAATTACGAAACTGAAAAACATAACAACCCTTAAAATCCCTTAAAATCCCTTACTATCCCTTACTATCCCTTACTATCCCTTACCTCAAAAGAGCAGTACTTCTGACTGGATATCGGATATGATGCTGAAGGAAACTTGCACTGATGAATAGCAACTCACCAAGTATCTAAAAACTCACAAAATATGCTTCATAATATAGAGAGAGAAAGAGAGAAAGCTTATGTTTCTGGTGTGATTTTCAATTCTAACTTAGCCCTCTATTTATAGGAAAATTTTGGTAGGTTTAACCTGCAACCTGATGACTTTACCTGCTACTATTCCCACCCACCACATTTGAAATATAATTCAGCACATTTCTTCACCAACCACAAGTGGGGCCCACCAATTCTATAATTTTCTACCAAAATGATAAACTCCGAAAATTCAACAATTTCTGAACCAGTCATCTCGTAAAATTCATAACAAATCATACATTCATTTTTAACGGTTCAAAATTTGTGGGCATATACTCAACTTATATATGTATAACATATCCAAATATTACTACGATCCAACGGTCGGATTAAAAATTATAACCCCCGCAAAATATCTCAAAAACCCTGATTTTTTAATACCTCCATTGCGACAAAAATACTGATAAAAACCTCAACATTAACTCCTTCATTTTAACCACAAAAATATATCCCTCATTTATATCCACATAAAATAAATATTTTCTTATCATATGAATCAATAATTAATTATTCACAAATAATATTACAGAATCACATTTATGACAACCAGGCCGTTCCCAGGAAAGAGGGGGCTTTCCAATAAGGATTTCTCCTTACTGGCGCGCAATTAGATGACCAAACCTCTCCTTAGACAGAACTTTCTAGACATTGCCAATAATGCTATCTAATAATACTATTCAAATAATATGAATTATTGATCTGATAATGGAAAATACTGTGCAGCAATAATTATTGAACAACAATAATACAAAATTTCAACATAGCAATTATTGAATCAATAAAATAAAATATTGAACAGTAATTACTGTAACAATTATTGAGTAGTGCCTTCTTACGTAAGAATCAATAATTTTAAAAATACTATGCAATACCGTGTGCTACTGTGCAATAACGCGTATTACTGTATTTTAACCACCGGGTATTCTAACAGTGTTAACGGTAACAACTACGCCGTTATTTGTAAAACTCAAATTTGTCGTTTTCTTCACCCGACAGTTATTCTGTTATGGGCCCACAAATGGCTGCGCCGTCGTACGAATATTCCCCGACAGAAAGAATATTCTACGACCAAACGAATATTCCCCGACAACAATGATTATTTTATAACCACTTGCTTATTTTGAAAAAAAATTATATTTCACTCATAACTTTAAACTTTTATCAATTTAATCATTTACTGAATAGTAATTATAAGAAAAATTGAATACTTTTATTTCATAAAATTCGGGGTCTTACACTACTCATCATGCAAAAATTGATTGTTTTCGTAAGGTTGTTAGCTTTCATATTCCTAATCGACCTATTATGCGAATTCAAGCAACCAAACCATTAAAATCAATCGCTGTCATCTCAAGCCATAAAGCTATTCGTTTATTGAAAAACGGATGTCAAGCTTTCTTAGCTCATGTCACAGATCTAAACAAAAATACGTCAGCTTTGAATGATATTTCTGTTGTTAATAAATTTCCTGACGTATTTCCCGAAGAACTTCCTGGCCTACCCCCATAGCGTGAAATTGAATTTTGTATCGACCTTGAACCCGGTACAAAACCCATTTCCAAAGCCCCATATCGAATGGCTCCTATTGAACTTCAGGAGTTAAAGACCCAACTGCAGGAATTGTTAGACATTGGTTTTATTCGTCCTAGTACTTCTCCTTGGGGTGCTCCTGTTCTGTTCGTGAAGAAGAAAGATGGGAGTATGCGACTTTGTATTGATTATCGGGAGTTGAATCATGTCACCATCAAAAATAGGTACCCATTGCCACGTATTGATGACCTGTTTGACCAGTTGCAAGGAGCACAATTCTTTTCAAAGATCGATCTTCGTTCTGGATATCATCAGCTGAAGGTTAGAACTGAGGATATTCCAAAGACTGCCTTCAGAACTCGGTATGGGCATTATGAATTCTTAGTTATGTCTTTTGGATTGACTAATGCTCCTGCTGCCTTCATGGATATGATGAACAGGGTATTCAAGGAATATTTGGATCACTTTGTGGTCGTCTTTATCGATGACATCCTTGTTTATTCCAAAAGCCGTGAAGATCATGAGCAACACTTGAGGTTGGTACTCCAAAAGCTTCGTGAATACAAACTTTATGCCAAGTTGAAGAAATGCGAGTTCTGGCCGGAAGAGGTAGCATTCCTTGGGCACGTAGTATCAAGTCGTGGAATATCGGTTGACCCGGCAAAGATTGAAGCTATTCAAAGCTGGGAGCAACCTAAATCAGTGACCGAAGTACGTAGCTTTCTTGGTTTAGCTGGTTATTATCGGAGATTTGTGGAAGGATTTTCTCGAATCGCTACTCCATTAACTCAGCTGACTCGAAAAGATACAAAGTTCGGTTGGAGCGAAGAATGTGAGCAGAGTTTTCAAGAACTCAAGAGGAGACTCATTTCAGCACCTGTTCTAACAATACCATCTGGCTCGGAGGGATTTGTCATCTACAGTGATGCTTCGAGCAAAGGGCTGGGATGCGTTCTCATGCAACATGGAAAAGTCATAGCCTATACATCAAGACAACTCAAGGAATATGAGAGGAATTATCCTACTCATGATCTAGAGTTGGCAGCTGTTGTCTTTGCACTTAAAATTTGGAGGCATTACTTGTATGGGGAGAAGGTGGAGATCTTTACGGATCATAAAAGCCTCAAATATTTCTTCACTCAAAAGGAACTCAACATGCGACAACGACGTTGGCTTGAACTGTTGAAAGATTATGATCATACCATTCAATATCATCCTGGAAAAGCGAACGTGGTAGCTGACACATTGAGTAGAAGATCATATGCAAGTACGAGTGCGATATTGTCAACACAAAGACCCATTTTGCGTGATTTGCAAAGGATGGAGATAGAGTTAAAGACTCCAGGGACCCATGTGATGATGACAAATATACGAGTAGAACCGATTTTAATTGATAAAGTTAAAGCTGCTCAAGCTACAGACCTGGAGCTGATGCGTATGAGGAAGAAAGTGCAAGAAGGTGCTATGCCGGAAGCAAGAATCGATGAAGAAGGAATACTTCGAGTCAACTCCAGACTTTGTGTTCCTAACAACCCTGATTTAAAGTATGAAATCATGATGGAGGCGCACAACACACCGTTTACAATCCATCCTGGAAGTACCAAAATGTATCATGATCTTTGTCATACATTTTGGTGGAGCAATATGAAGAGAGAGATAGCGTTGTTTATCTCAAGGTGTCTAACTTGTCAACGAGTCAAAGCGGAGCATCACGTACCAAAAGGTCCATTGCAACCACTTGAAATTCTAGAATGGAAGTGGGAGCACATTACCATGGATTTCGTTACCGGTCTTCCTAGGGTTTCTCAAGGTATTGATGCGATTTGGGTCATTGTTGATAGATTGACCAAGTCTGCTCATTTCTTACCGATACGAGAAACTTATACACTTGAACGTCTTGCTCGTATGTACATAAACGAGATTGTAAGACTGCATGGTATGCCAGTATCCATAGTTTCTGACCGAGACCCAAGATTCACTTCACGATTTTGGGTTAGTTTACAAAAAGCTATGGGCACGGAGTTACGATTTATTTCAGCATATCATCCTCAGACGGACGGACAATCAGAGAGGACTATTCAAACTCTTGAAGATCTATTAAGACTCTGTGTCTTTGACTTCAAGGGAAGTTGGGACAAGTTCTTACCATTGGTGGAGTTTTCCTACAACAACAGTTATCAAGCAAGTATTGGCATGGCTCCATTCGAAGCATTGTATGGAAGAAAATGTCGTTCTCCAGTATGCTGGGATGAGGTGGGTGAAGCAACGTTGTTGGGACCGGAGTCGGTACGTATGACTACAGAAAAGATTCAAACGATCCGACAACGTATAAAAACCTCACAAGATCGACAAAAGAGTTATGCTGATCTTCATCGAAAGGACGTGGAATTTGATGTAGGAGATCATGTGTTCTTACGTGTTGCTCCATGGAAAGGAGTTACGAGATTTGGAAAGAGAGGAAAGCTCAATTCTCGATTCATCGGTCCATTTTTAATCCTCGATCGAGTAGGAACTGTGGCTTATAGACTCGCTTTACCGCCAAGTATGTCTCGTGTTCATAACGTTTTTCACATATCCATGTTACGCAAATATGTGGAAGACCCGAACCACATTATTGAGTTAGAACCGGACGAAATAGCGGAAGATTTGACGTATGAAGAAGTTCCTGTTCAAATCTTGGATAAGAAGGAACATATTCTACGCTCCAAGGTTATACCTCAAGTCAAAGTTTTGTGGAGAAACCACGATGTTGAGGAAATGACTTGGGAGTTAGAATCTGAAATGAAATCAAGGTATCCTTACCTCTTCGACATACCAGGTACGTACCCTAATTTCGAGGGCGAAATTTCATAAGAAGGGGAGGTTGTAAGACCCCAACTTTTATAAATAAAGATGAATTTTTTATAAATATCATTTTTGAATATTATGGAGTTAATTTGATATAATGTTATAGTTGTGGGTAATATTTATAAATTTTGTAAAGTACGCAAGTTGTTATATAATATTCGATTGGTCGGGAAATATTCGTTTTAACATGGAATATTCGTACAACGACACAATCATTGGTGGACCCCACAATAGAATTATTGTCGGATTGAGAAAACGACAAAAATATTTTATTAAAAATAACGGCAGAAATTTTACCATTGTTACTGTTGAACTACTCGGTAGTAAAAGTACAGTAATACGTGTGGTTGCATAGTAGCACACGGTATTGATTATTAATGCTTATGTGAGAAATCACTCAGTTTGATTCAATTATTGTCAGTTAATAATATGAATTATATAGCGATAATGACGTTTTGTTTTATTCGTATTATTAACGTAATAAAACAGAAACATCTTTTTATATAAAACAGAATACTTTATTAAAGTTATTCTATAAATAGAATATATTATATTTTATTTAAAAGATTTTTCTTTAGATATGGATCGTCAGATTAAAGTAATCAATCTGGACCGTTCATGGATTAGTTACTGTGCATTCTAATTTTCTATAAATAGCAGCTCATTCCTTCATTATTTCTTACGAATTCACTGAACTCTAGAGAGAGAAACTATAGAGAGAAACTATAGAGAGAGAGAAGAAAAGTATTCTGCTACTTAACTACTTCCTTATTTCAGCTCGTCTTTAAAACGGTAAGGGGTGTTATTCTTTCTTATTCATGAAGAGAACTGTTGTTATTCCATTTCTTATTATTCTGTTGGAATAACCTGTATACGCGGATCTACCCTATACTTGGTGACATTATTCTATTATTCTGTTGGAACATCCTGTCTGTGTGTTTTACACCGGACCTGGTTCCGTTTTTATTATTATTCTGTTGGAACATCCTGTCTGTGTGTTTTACACCGGACCTGGTTCCGTTTTTATTATTATTCTGTTGGAACATCCTGTCTGTGTGTTTTACACCGGACCTGGTTCCGTCTTGTTATTATTCTGTTGGAACATCCTGTCTGTGTGTTTTACACCGGACCTGGTTCCATTATTTATTATTCTGTCGGAATATCCTGTCTGTGCGTTTACGCCGGACCTGGTTCCATTATTTATTATTCTGTTGGAATAACTTGTCTGTGCGGTCTATCGCATGCATGGTGATTTCTTTTGTTATTCCATTCTTTATTGTACTCAGTTGGTTAAGTTTTGACTTCTATACTCCATGAAATTTGTGGAATATCCTTGATAATTGCGGTTCATCCAGTATCTTTTCATGAAAATATTCTTTTAAGTATTCTTGAATTTTACTCCACAAAGCAATATCATGTTGACAATTTGGACGTTGTTAATTCTTGGATAAATTAATTCTTGAACTTGTTTTATTGAATTCTTATATTATTGTCATCATCCTCATGTTTATAAAATGTTGAAAGTCATCTGTGGCCTGTAGTGCATAGATGGACTTGGTATGATTATGACCAGGGATTATTCGATATAATCATGACCGTAATGTTACAAATGATGTGGTAAAAGTCCCCATTGACCCGTAGTGCGTTGATGGACAGTTGTTGGCATGATCATGACCATTAATGAATATACGAATATCCTTGGCCGTAGTGCAGGGGTGATTCGATGATGTGAATTATTTTATTAAGCTGAGTCTCAGCGATCACAGTGTTAGAAAATCTTTTAAATCATAAAAGATAGTAGAGTTTATTTTCTACTTGACTCTTTTAATGGATTGTGTAAGACCCCGAATTTTATGAAATAAAAGTATTCAATTTTTCTATTCAGTAAATGGTTAAATTGATAAATGTTAAAGTTAAGGGTGATATATAAGTTTTTTTTCAAAATACACAAGTGGTTATAAAATATTCATTGTTGTCGGGGAATATTCGTTTGGTCGTGGAATATTCTTTCTGTCGGGGAATATTCGTACGACGGCGCAGCTATTTGTGGGCCCCATAACGAATAACTGTCGGGTGAAGAAAACGACAAATTTGAGTTTTTACAAATAACGGCGTAGTTGTTACCGTTAACACTATTGGAATACCCGGTGGTTAAAATACAGTAATACGCGTTATTTCACAGTAGCACACGGTATTGCATAGTATTTTTAAAATTATTGATTCTTACGTAAGAAGGCACTACTCAATAATTGTTACAGTAATTACTGTTCAATATTTTATTTTATTGATTCAATAATTGCTACGTTGAAATTTTGTATTATTGTTGTTCAATAATTGTTGCTGCACAGTATTTCCTATTATCAGATCAATAATTCATATTATTTGAATAATATTATTAGATAACATTATTGGCAATGTCTAGAGAGTTCTGTCTAAGGAGAGGTTTGGTCATCTAATTGCGCGCCAGTAAGGAGAAATCCTTATTGGAAAGCCCCCTCTTTCCTGGGAACGGTCTGGTTGCCATAAATGTGATTCTGTAATATTATTTGTGAATAATTAATTATTGATTCATATGATAAGAAAATATTTATTTTATGTGGATATAAATGAGGGATATATTTTTGTGGTTAAAAAATGAAGGAGTTAATGTTGAGATTTTTATCCGTATTTTTATCGGAATGGAGGTATTAAAAAGCAGGGTTTTTGAGATATTTTGCGGGGGTTATAATTTTTAATCCGACCGTTGGATCGTGGTAATTTTTGGATATGTTATACATATATAAGTTGAGTATATGCCCACAAATTTTGAACCGTTAAAAATGAACGTATGATTTATTATGAATTTTACAAGATGACTGGTTCAGAAATTGTTAAATTTTCGGAGTTTATCATTTTGGTGGAAAATTCTAGAATTGGTGGGCCCCACTTGTGGTTGGTGAAGAAATGTGCTGAATTATATTTCAAATGTGGTGGGTGGGAATAGTAGCAGGTAAAGCCATCAGGTTGCAGGTCAAACCTACCAAAATTTTCCTATAAATAGAGGGCTAAGTTAGAATTGAAAATCACACCAGAAACATAAGCTTTCTCTCTTTCTCTCTCTAGATTATTGAGTGTATTTTGTGAGTATTTAGATACTTGGTGAGTTGCTATTCATCAGTGCAAGTTTCCTTCAGCCTCATACCGATCAGAAGTACTGCTCTTTTGAGGTAAGGGATAGTAAGGGATAGTAAGGGATAGTAAGGGATTTTAAGGGTTGTTATATTTTCCAGTTTCGTAATTTTTCTGACCTTCAAAAATTCTGGAAAAATTTGAAACGATATTTTGATGAGTTTTCTTGATTGTGTCCAAAAATGGTGATTTTTGGATGTATAGATTGAGAGTTATGAATTTTATGAGAAAAGACTATTTTAAAAGTAACAGCTTATAATTTCTTGTGGTTAACTCCAAAATTGATGAAATTTTTATTGGGAGTACATGTATATGAAAGGAGTATACTCTGTGAATTTCAGAATTTTTAGATAAAAGTACAATTTTTGATAAATGTCTAAATATTCGGCTATTTTGGCCATATGAAAAATAGTAAATGACTTTTAAAAATTCTGAGAAAAATATATGTTCACTATGGGACTATATTCTGCTAAATTCCAGAAAAGAAATATTTTTGGAACTGATTTGGTATTTTTCATAAAAATGGTCTAGTTATGAGTAAATGAATTAAATATGTTTTGTGAAGAAAGAAAATTGGAAAATAGGATTTTATGGCTTGAGAATCCTATATGAGGTATATGCAGATTTTTGATGAGGGTTTTGGTTATTGATGATGAAATTGTAAGAGTTGGCATTTTATGATGATTAAATGCATTAATTAGTAAAGTGTAAACAATTAAAATAAATTGTTTATAAATTGAAGTAATGTTATTCTTTCAATATCATTATACCGAAATATTGGTATGGATTTTTTTGTAGAATTTCTATCTTTTGTGTCGGGGTTACTATTCATGAGTTACTATTCACGACAAAATTGGTTTCTTTTTCTAACCAAATTATAGTTGAGTTATGAATATTACTCTTGAGATTAAAACTATGTATTGATTATATTATTTTTATCATCATATATAACATTTTTATAACCCTGATGTTGAAATTCTCTTTCACTAGAGTGTAAAGATGGGTAGATTATTGGTATGATCATGACTAGGGTTCTCTTTGGCCTGTAGTGCAAAGTTGAATTGTGACTGGTATGATCATGACCATTGAATTTATAAGTGAATATCTTTAGCTTAAGTGCAAAGGTGAATTGATCAACATGGTTATAATTATTGTTTATATAAATTCTGAAATGATTATATATTTCTTTGAGATATGAATATATTTGGCCTGTAGTGCAAATATGAATTGTTGATGAATATCTTTGGCATGTAGTGCAAAGATGGCCTGTTGATGAATATCTTTGGCCTGTAGTGCAAAGATGAACTGTTGTTGAATATCTTTGGCCCGTAGTGCAAAGATGGTTTGTTGATGAATATCTTTGGCCCGTAGTGCAAAAATGGATTTGTTAGTATGATTATAAACAGGAACTGTGATTTGGTATAACCATGATCTTTGATGTTTCAGGTAAAGACAGGTGATAAAAATATTCTTCGTCCTGGGTGCGAAGAAAAATTTATAGTCACAATTATGATTATGAGTTATTCATATGATTGTGGAAAGAAACTGTTGAGTGATGTTACATGGATAAAATATTGTTGGTGAATTTTTAACATGGAGAAGATAATAGACTTTATAGTCTATTTGACTCTTCTAATGGATTGCTCGTTCCGCTGCAACTATGGTTGAAATTTTTATCATTTACCATATGTTCTAAATCTCTGATTTATTGTTGATGAAGGCTATTGATAATTGAATTATCTTTAGTCATGATATTCTTTACTGAGCTAGTTGTGCTCACCCTTTTGCTTCACAATTCCTTTTCAGGTAATAAGAGTGTAGCTGGGTCAAGCGAGGGTAACGGAAAAATAGAATGGTGGTCTCTAGCTGTGGAGGTTCTCCCGAAGCAGTATAGAAAAGTTCATTTAGTAGTTATATTTGGTGAATCCAATAGGGTAAGGTGTACCCAACGTTGGAAGGGTGGTTTGCCACTATCATACAAGATGTCTAATGACATACTACCTCGTGTCATCATAAGACAGGGATGTGCTCATCCACTTGCTGGGTATATATACGAGTACTACCTATATAATCTTGGTGTTTGTTTAAAGTATAATTCTCAATTAGAGACAGTGGAGATAATGATAAATCAAGAGAAGACTCACCATTGGGAAGAATATGATAGTAATCTTCTCGTTTTTCTTTGGGGTCTATTGGGTCAACCAAGGATAATTCTGTGGCCATATAATATCTATCATAACCTAGACGCGTGGCCTCCCATGTACGAAGGTTTCCTTGAGCACTTCCCAAAGATTCTAGTTTCTAAAACAGTTTTTGACTGTACCTTTATGTAAGGTACCTTTGTGAGGTACTGATACATGATGGTGTCCAATGTCACATTTGGTATATATTTGTATCCAAACTCACAGCATATGTGTTGTTGTATTTTGCACGACAATTGTTGTAATAAAGTTGTAGTTATTTTCTGTACCATGTATTTGGCGACTCAGAATGGGTTGGATGGAATTGACCTATTTTGGGGTTGTCACAGGTGGTATCAGAGCTTAGGGATATGGTCTCTGGCGGAGATCGGGGAATATAACTAGGAGGGGAGAGATGCGTAAATCCTTCGCTAGTGTGTCCTACCTAAGCTTATTTGTTGGTCAGTCATAATATCGGGATATTATGTGATATGTTAATTTGTTAAATTAACCCTTGTTTTGAAGTTGTATTCTAGAAAGATATCTGAAATACAGAAGATAAGCAATGGAGAAATCATGATGATAAGGAAGATGGAATCTGAAATGAAAGAAAGGTATTCTCAACTCTTTGAAATACCAGGTACGTAAATTTCGGGGACGAAATTTCATAAGGAGGGGAGATTGTAAGACCCCGAATTTTATGAAATAAAAGTATTCAATTTTTCTATTCAGTAAATGGTTAAATTGATAAATGTTAAAGTTAAGGGTGATATATAAGTTTTTTTTCAAAATACACAAGTGGTTATAAAATATTCATTGTTGTCGGGGAATATTCGTTTGGTCGTTTGTGCAGTCAATGTGGGATGTTGGTTATTTGTTATAGTCTGTTTTGGCTACTGTGTAATTGTTATATTATGATTTGGTTAGTATGTTGTTATTTGGTGGTCACTACATAACTGTTTATGTTATAAATATTGTTTATATCTGGTTACTAATGAATGTGTAAATCTGATTTTGTTTATTTGCAGTTATGAGATCTTTACTATGAGGAATGCAACAGAAAATTCACTGAAAAAGTTATATATTGGTGTGACATGGAAGTCCACAGCATTATTACCAAGAAATTGAACCCAAGTCAGTTGGAGAAGTTTAAGGCGTCATTAGTTTGTGGATGTATTATTTTTATAAATAATAAACCCAAGTCATAATAAATCATGTATTTGCTTAGTATGCATTGATGTATTATTTTTGTAAATTCCTTCAAATATATTCTACAAGGGTTATGCTCTTCTAGAAAATTTATTAGAAAAGTTATGGTTAAATGTACATGTGAGAGTACACATGGGTTGCCTAAACTTGGTTGAATATACAGATTATTTCTGTTTTAGTTACCATTAAAACACGTTCTGATTACTTTCATATAACTATTTGGTTACTTCTTTATTATGTTTTGGTTACTGTTACCTTATGGTTTGGCTACTATTATTGTGTCTTCGATGTGGAATTTCAGATACTTTTATTTTTTATCCTGGTTAATATGTAATTGTTCAGTATACATGGATTGTCTAAATTGGGTTTCATTACATGATGTTTCTATTTTTGTTACCATTAAAACATGTTCTGGTTACTATCATATAATTATGTGGTTACTGTTTTATTATGTTACATTATGGTTACTGTTATTAGTAACCAGATAGTTACAAGCTTAAATCAGGACAAACATTAATTGTTAAATGTACATGTGTGTGTCCTATTTATCTACAAGTTTGTTAGTAACCAGATAATTATCATAGATAGTTACAAGCTTGTTAGTAACCAGATAATTATAAACTTGTAGCAAGACTGTTATAAAGTGTTAAAGGTGTATGCTTTTTTTATACCCTGTCATCATGATAGAATAAAAAGCTCCAATTAAGAGTTCTCATTTATATATATGATGGTCACTTATAGATCTCATATTAAAATAAAAATAGCTTAAGAGGTGCAGTTGGTAACCAAACCTGCATATAAGGGTAACCATTTTAGTTTTTGTTAGTAACCAAATAATTAAAAATTTATATCAGAACAATTATCAAGTGCTTAATGTACATGTGAGGGTTTCCATTTATCTAGCTGATGGATACTTTTAAATTACATAGTTATAAAAGTTATTTAGAAATGGTCCATGCTAGTTGGTAACTAAATATGAATATAGAGGTAACCATTTTATTTTAGATGGGTAACCAAATTTACATAAAAATGTATCAGAACAGTTACCAATTGTTCAATGTATATGTTTACTTTATATTGATAACTCGTGATGGAATAAAAAATTATAATATTAATCAACATCAATTTTGGTTACTGTACACCATCAAAAATGTTACTAACCATGTGATTAATGGTTACTAACAGTAAACAATTATATATTTATGTAAACAATTAAATTTATTGTATTGGTTACTGTCAGTCTCTATTGTTTAACAACTGAATAAATATTGTAACGTGACCAAATTAATATTAGACAGTAACCAAATTACATAATCTTAGTAACCAGAATATAAACCACATTTTTACATGCAATTTTGAAAGTAGTTAATCAATGTCACTGGATCATAAGTAACCATCAATATAAAGTAATCAATGTAGTTAATCAGTAAAATACTAATGATGTCACTTGATTAAAGACTAACAGATGTATGAAGGTAACCACTGTAGTTAATCAGTAACCATCAATATAAAAAAAATCAGTATAAAACACAGTAATATTATGTAGTAACCATGGTAATATTACACAGTAAACAAGTCAGCAATATATACTAACCAAATTCAGATTAGACAGTAACCAACATATATTTACTTAGTATCCATAATATAAAACATATTTGACATGCATTTTACAGCAAAAACAAACAATATAAAAAATATCAATATGTATTTAAAGATTCAACAGTTGCAGGAATGTAACCAATGTATTTAATAAGTAACCATCAATATAAAAAATATCAGTAGAATATACATTTAAAGTATACAGCAACCAAATAAACATTATACAGTAACCAAATCAATAATAAACAGTAACCAATTTCTATGTACTTAGTAACCAGAATATAAAACATATTTTTACAAGCATTTTGTAATAAAAATAGTCAGTATACTGACTTTGTGACCAATTAAAGAGCGAAAAACTTAAGAAAGATAACCAATATACGAGTATACAGTAACCACAAGGTAACCAAATAAACATTATACAGTAACCAAATCAATAATAAACAGTAACCAATTTATATGTACTTAGTAACCATAATATAAAACATATTTTTACATGCATTTTGAAATCAAAACAGTTAGTATACTGACTTTGTTACCAATTAAAGAGCGAAAAACTTAAGAAATGTAACCAATATACGAGTATATAGTACCCACGGGGTAACTGTATGCATATAAACTTTAATCTCAAAGTTGTTACAGAGGTTGATTTTTGATCTTGAAGTTGTTGTTGATCTTGTTGAAGTTGTTGTTGATCTTGAAGTTGCTGTTGATCTTCTCCTCTATTATCCGATCTCAGAGTTGCATCTCGTCTTTTTTGATCGATCTGTCGTTGCTCTGTTTTTTCTGATCTCCAAGTTACCTTTTTTTTTCATTAGCGTGAATTTAGGATCGGTCAGTTAAAAATATGAAAGTCGGTAACTGACGTGTAGGGAGTTAATGACGCGTAATTTTAGCAAGGTAATATTGTGTTGCGTTATTTTTGTAATTATTTTGTGAATATTTTATTTTTATAATTATTTTCTAATTATTGTATATTAATATTAAGGACCCTAGTTTAATTTGGTTCCATAGAATGTCTCAGCCCAGTGCCCATGTTCACAACGCTTTCCTCCTGTCATATAGCCGATTGCTAGGCCCGCAATTCGTAATCCATAGACTTGGTGAGCACTATATATTATTCCCAAAATTGTTAAAAGTTTATATTTCTACAAAAAAATAATTAAGTGCAATTCAGCATCTTATTTACAATCTAACTTTAACAAAAACAATTACAAAAAAACACTTAATTAGTATTTTTTGAATGTATTTAATAATTACACAATATTGTTTAATTTTTTATAATTATCTTTGTTTTACAAAAAAATTATTTACCAATTTATAAATATTAAATTTATAATTTTGTTCTATATTTATCTTTAAAATAATAAATTGCTCATGATATAAGGGACATGATGACTTGACCCCTCCCCTAGGATAACATAAGCTCCGGGATGAAATTATTATTCCCTCCATTTTTATATGTAGGTCGTTTTAGACTCTTTTTTATTCATAATTATTTGTCGTTGTTGGTTATCTAGGAGAATTGATTATTATTTTTTTCAAATTGCCTCTTATTACTCCACCTAATCTTTTGATTCATATTTATGAGATAAGTGAGGTAAAGGGCATTATAGACAATTGATACAATAGTTAATGCTTTTCAATCATTTCTTTAATTCTTGTGTACATGTCTAAAACGACCTATATTAAGGAATGGAGGGAGTATTAAATTTGAGTATATACTTTTGGCATTTATTCCTTGTATGGAACAATAAATTTTGAAATATTTTTTTATTTGTTATTATTATTATTATTATTATTTTATCGAGGTTGTATCAACTTAAAATACTTTTAAGAAACCTTCAGACAGTCCAAGAGGGTGTTCGGGACAACTTATCAGTTGTCAAACCAACGTATAAGTTATTTTTACTGTTAAGGTGTTTGGGAATAACTTATTTTTTGACTTACAAGTCAATTTTCATAAGCAGTAACAAATTTGAACTTATGAAAAAGTCATTTTATGTAAGCTATAATGACAAATTTACTCTCCATTATTCCGTTAGTGACAACTTTACCCATTCAACCTTAAAAACTGCAACTCTTCCTAACGTACAAACGACTATTTCCAGATTTGCTATACTCTCTCTGCGCTGCGCTCCGCTCAGCTCGATCTCTACCCTCTCTCCCTGTACTCGATCTTTGCTGTCTCGGTAAAAATCATTGCTCGCTGATTTAAGTTTTTTGGGTTTAATTTCAAGCTTGTTAAACTTGGTGGGAGAAGAATTGTGTTCGTTAGGATTTTTTGAACTGTTTATTTGTGGTTTGTTGCAAAAACCACAATCTTTTTGTTAGTTCCTATTTTAAGTTGGCATTTGAATTTTGTTGTGATTTATCTGAAATTATTGTATGCATTAGGGGGTGAGTTGGGGGAATTTTTGAAATTATTGTATGCATTTGTTTGTTTGTTTGTTTGTTTGTTGTTGTTGTTGTTGTTGTTGTTAATTGGGGAAATTTATCTGTTTAAATTTAGTTTCTACAGGGTGCTCTTCTTAAACGATCGGAAACGGTACCTTCTACAGAATCTCTCTCTAAAGTTAGGTGGGTTTCCAATTATTAAATTACTGTAAAGTTTGTGCCTTTTATACATATAATTGGTTATTGTTTTGATACTTTTTCCCCCTAGATTATGAATAGTGGATGGTTATCAATTGGTCCTTTAGCTTTTGGTGAATGGTGTAATTACATGCCATAGCTGAAGGGGAATTACTATCCCCTTTGAATTAATACTATAAATTGAATTAAGTTTTCTTCAATTTATAATGAATTCTGGCATTAAAGATGTTATTTACCTTTAGATTCATAATATATTAGGCATTTGGGATGGGGCAGTTTTTCTCATAAGAAATATAGTATAAAGGAAAAGTGCTAGAGAGCACAGAGCCATATAGCTGTTGTTTAAACATTTGAACAGAAATAAAATCAGAAACAGGCTAATAAAAAATTCTAACATAAAGGGAATCCAGCAGAACACTCTATCCCGGTATATTCTCCTAAGAGCATTAAGAAGCAAAAACTTATCCTGGTGCAAATTCCTTCGTAAACAATATAAATAGCAAAGAACTCAATGACCAAACTTTATTCATTCAAAAGATTAGCCTACAAAGCATCAAGGAGCGAACTCTACAAACTGATTCTTCGATTCCCTCCATATAAATCACGTAAGGGGTATTTTTAGGGGGCCAGTAGTTGAGATATAATAGGGATTGGAGGAAATCCTTCATTAAGGATTTGTTATTTCTATCTTTTTCTTTTACTGAGGAAATGAAATGAGAGGTGGGTGATCTTAGACCCAACAACATGGAAAAACGACATGGAAGATGGAATACAAGTAAGATGATGTGCATCATTTTAAGAAACTTGTTTATATCCTATCAGACAATACAAAATATTGATAGTGTGCTGCTATGGTTGTTAGGTTTCAAAACTCTTCTGTTGAAATTTTTATAGTTGTTTATCTTGTAATTGGGATGCTGTGGTTTTTAATTTAAATCTCATTTATTGTACTCTCTCTGTTTCTTTTAACTTTCCGTATGCATTTTTATCAGAAGGAAGTTGTTCGGACAATTGAGATAAGAGAATTGTAACCTCTTTAGGTCCAACATATAGGGCTGAGAAAAAAAGCAGATAAAACCGAATAACCGAATCGAAACGATTTTTTTAACCGAATTATTTCGGTTTTTCGGTTGTTTGGGAATATTCGGTTATAACCTTCTATGTTTCGGTTTTCGATTTTGGATATGAAAATTAGATTATTTGGGTGACTGATTAACCGAATTAGTACCTTAAAAAAAATAAAATATTATTTTTTATTAGAATTTAATAGACTTTGTCATATAGATTATGTACTTATGTATTGTTAATTTGAAGTTATTAAACTAGTTTATGAATTATTATGATTGCGGATTGTGATTAAATATTGTTTGAAAACTTTAATGTGAAATTTTTTGTTTTGTAAAATTAAGTTCATATTTTAGTTATTAACCGAATAGTATAATTCGGTTATTCGGATTTCGGTTAGTACATATTTCAGTTACTTGTTTGGATAGTGAAATTGTATGAAATTCGGTATTCAGTTATAACCGATTAGATAATTCAGTTCGGATATAACCGAATACTCACCCCTACCAGCATACATAAAACTTGGGCAAATAATGACTGAACTTTAAAGCTTTGTGATAAGGTAATAGCAATTTTCAAATATATAATTACCTGGCATAGGTATTGTGTCTAATTTTATTTTGTACAGACTATTTATTTGCATTTTCATTTTAAAAAACTAATGTTGTACTCTGTATCTGTAAAATTTATCTAGTTGCTATATGTTTCTTGAAGTTTTGTTCTTACTTTGGACATAAAATAGTTGCAACTCTTTGTAAGAAGAAGATTTGTAAGGCATAAAATGTTTTGTGAGGACAGTGCAGGTGTTCTGGAGTTTGTACTAAGTATATGCTGACTTTGTTCAATGTACTATTGGAGGTTTTTCTTATTATGCATATGGCCAGTTGATTTTCAAAACTTTATTTTGATACTTGTTCTTGCAAGCAGATTCTTTCGATACTTCAATTAGTAATGGTTTAATTATGGTGATGACAATGTTGTATACTAGGGTGAATCTACTTCAGTTAGTAATGGTTTAATTATGCAAGCAATGAGAGATAATATTGCTTTAAGAATCTCTAACTTGTAATAAGATTGTAGTTGATATGTTTAGAAAAATTGTTTAATGTTTTATTTAATGAAAAAATGGTGATTGTTATGATATGGTATTGAATCAATGTATTTTTTAGTAATCTTTACATTTTATTTTAACTTATAAGTGATTATCAGCCGAACACCTTCAAAACTTGTTTTAACTTAATTTCTGACTTTTAAGTTAAACTGGTGCCGAACGCTTTTACATATAAGTCGCAGTTTAAAATGACTTATAAGTCAACTTAAATTTAAATTTTAAGTCATTTTAAAAGAAGTTGTTGCCAAACGGGGTCTAAAGAGAACTACATTTCGGGACAGGGGATTTACCAACAAATGAACCGACCAATAGTCTACCATTCTCTCTTTGCGAAGCTTTCTTCTCACTCTGTGGTGTTTTTCTCTCTATAATCTTCAAGGTCTTCTCTTTTCCGTATTTCTCTGTATACTTTATTTGTCTAACCTAAGCTGCTTATCAATATTTCTGTTGGGTTACTTTGAAATTATGTCCTTTAACTATACTTATTTTTGCTCATAGTTGATAATCCATGTCTTCAATTTAGTTCTGCTTGCTCAAATTTTTGGATTTGTAAACACCTAAACAAGCATCATTATCAATACTTTACTTGATGGCTAACAAATGACACTAGTCCTCTCTTTGTTCTTAGTTGCTCGATAGATGTTCAATAAAATTACTCAAGCACACCAAAGTCAACTTAAATTTTAACTTTAAGTCTTTTTAAAATAAGTCATTGCCAAACGGGGTCTAAAGGGAACTACATTTCGGGACAGGGGATTTACCAACACATGAACCGACCAGTAGCCTACCATTCTCTCTTCGCGAAGCTTTTCTTCTCACTCTGTGGTGTTTTTTTCTCTCTATATTCTTCAAGGTCTTCTCTTTTTCGTATTTCTCTGTATACTTTATTTGTATAACCTTAGCTGCTTATCAATATCTCTGTTGGATTACTTTGAAATCGACAAACTATGTCCTTTAACTATACTTGTTTTTGCTCGTAGTTGATAAACCATGTCTTTAATTTAGTTCTGTTTGCTCAAATTTATGGATACGTAAAAACCTAAACAAGCATCATTATCAATACTTTACTTGAAGGCTAACAAATTACACTAGTCCTCTCTTTGTTCTTAGTTCCCCGATAGATGTTCAATAAAATTACTCAACCACACCAAAGTACATTAAAGAACTGTATTTATATATGCCCTCTATCCCACATTTAGAATCCTCCGTCCATTTTTGGTTTTCCCAATATGAGGGCCTATATAATCTAAAAAGTAGAATAAAAATGACATAAGGGTTCAAAATTTATCTTCCTTTTGTAATAGAAAATATCAATAATATTATTTAAATTGAGTTAGGATGTTAAATTGTAAATTGACATCCCCCTTTGAAATTGCAGGAGTTTTCTACTCTAGACTCTATTTTCTCCTCAGGGATATAGAGTATATAAGAGAATATTGTGTTTTTGCTTAGTCTTTGATTTGGCTATATGCTGGAGTTTGTGTAGCTTTTGGTAGTACTAGTTTTACGTAAATGTTATGCTAAACACTCGCATTTTTTATTTTATTAATTTATTTTTAAAATAAAATAAATTTGGGCTAAGCTTCAATTTTGTTTAGCATTTAATTTGGTTAAGTTTTGAGACTTGCCTTGTGAAGTTCCTGAAGGCAATAGTTCTATTGATGATTTGAGAATTTAGTGTGCTTCTCTTTGAGCTTTGCGCTTCCCATGTAGAAAGCTCATTCAATCACTTGTAAAAGATATCATTCAGTGCCTGGATGAGTTATGCTATGTTCTATAGTTTTAAATATTTGATATAGTTTTAAGTGAATACTTATTAAATGAAGTATACACAAGTGAAGTAAAGAAGCCTACTTATGATTTTGTAAGGTTGTTATTTGTCTTACTTTCCTCTGAATTATGTGTATTCAAATAATTAGATCATAATATTTTAACTTACAGTTTTGAATTTACATATTTTAAGTTATCTTTATATGTTTGTACTCAAGTTTTGTACAAGTATAATGTATTTGGTTTTTTTATTATTTTCTTGTTTAGCTAGTGGTTTCAAGAATCCAGATCCTGGCTGTTTAATTAAGATCAACTGTGTCTGAATAATTTGATAATATATGCAATTGATCACTTTGCATCTTCCTCTGTAGGATCTATGTGACTTATTGAGTTCCTGGCATAAGAATTGATCCTAAACGACCGCTGGTGTAATAGCATTCTTTCTTTACATTTCATCTTTAATTTTTACTCCCTGCCATGAGTGATGCCGTATCATTGGAATCCTCCGTACCACAAATTATCCTCCAGCCTTTGCTTATTGCTTCAAACTCGTCTAACCTAGACAAAGCCTTGGAACGGCTTATAGAAATTGCTAGAGCAACTGATGGTCGCTCAGACCTTGCTTCCAGGAACATCCTGACAACAGTCCTTCAGCTCTGTCAATCTATCTCCTACCCTTCTTGTCGTCACCTTCTTTTATTGTCTCTAAAGCTCCTCAGAAACCTATGTGCAGGAGAAATAAGTAATCAAAACTCATTTATTGAACAAAATGGAGTTGGAATTGTTTCTGCTATCTTCAATTCTGTCAAACTGGGTTCTACTTCGGAGTTTGAAATAGTAAGAATTGGGTTGCAAGTTCTCGGAAATGTCTCATTGGCTGGAGATGAACACCAGCGTGCAGTTTGGCATCATTTATTTACACTTGACTTTGTCGAGCTCGCAAGAGTCCGAAGCAGAGGGACATGTGATCCTTTGTGTATGATTATTTATACATGCTGTGAAGGCAATCATGGGCTTATTGCTGATCTCTGTTCAGATAAAGGGTTGCCTATTGTGGCAGAAATAATACGGACTGCTTCAGCAGGTTTGTTATTTCTATTGCTTGTGTCTATTTTCTCATTTTGCCTCTTTTTAATCGAAAAGTATTCGGTTGTTGCCTAAACCCTAAATGTTTCAACTGTTCTTTTCTTTCCGTGATATTATCAGTTGGCTTTGGAGAAGATTGGTTTAAAATGCTTCTTTCAAGATTTTGCCTTGACAAATTTTATTTCTCATCATTGTTCTCCAATTTATCCTCATTTGGTGATTGTGATGATACCACATCTAAAGTTGATATTTTTTATCCTGAGCAAGCGTTTCTGTTGAGTATCCTCTCAGAAATCTTGAATGAGCGAGTTAGTGACATTACTGTTTCCAATGATTTTACTTTATGGGTTCTTGGAATATTTAGAAAAGCTGCTGGGATTGTTGATTCCTCATCAAGGGGGAAATCTGGTCTTCCGACTGGATTTACTGATATTGATGTTCTTGGATACTCGCTCACAATTTTGAGAGATATTTGTGCTTGTGATAGTCTAAGAGGCTTTAAGAAAGATGACTATGTGGATGTTGTTGATTCGCTGCTGTCCTCGGGTTTACTGGAACTGCTGCTTGATTTGCTACAAGATCTTGAGCCTCCAGCAATAATTAGGAAAGCTACAAAACAAGATGAGTTCGAAGAAGGTACATCTTCATTCCAGGGTAAGCTTTGCCCTTATAAGGGATTTCGTAGAGACCTTGTTGCAGTCATCGGCAATTGTGCTTATCGAAGGAAGCACGTCCAGGATTGGATTAGGCAGAAGAATAAGATTATGGTACTGTTGCAACAGTGTGTTACTGATGAAGATAATCCATTCTTGAGGGAGTGGGGAATCTGGTCCGTGAGAAATCTACTGGAAGGAAATGAAGAAAATCAACATGTAGTAAATGAATTGGAGCTTCAAGGATCTGTTGATGTGCCTGAAATCTCCGGTCTTGGCCTTCAAGTGGAGGTGGATCCTAAAACTCATCGTGCAAAGCTTGTGAATGTCTCTTGAAGATTTTCACCTGCTTATGGCCAAGGTTTTTTGCCCTCCATAAGTTTACTAAATGATTTGTGCAGGTAGTGTTTAGTGTTAATCCTCTTTTTACGTACACTTTTCTTTATAAGCTCTGATTTCGTACACTTATATTCATGTTCTCCACAGAAGTTCTCATCATAGGACTTCAAACTTTTTGTTTCTGATTAGAAACAGCGACACTAAAAAAGAGTTTTGAGTTTCAAAGCTTAAGCTTCACCCGAGAATTATATTTTGTATTCAACTTTTACTAATCGAGTTTGAGGAGAGGCATACTCTTTCCTTGAAAGCGACGTTGGCTCCATACCATCACGTGTGGAAGGTTTCCTTTGAAAATAACCATTTCTTTCGGTCCTTTTTCCATGTTTAGTTGAAGGTTTTGGAAGTTTTGTGCTATTTCCTATCCTGAATGCCTAATTAAATTAAATTGAAGATGATAAAGAGTAAATTAGAGTGTGCTAATTTTGTAGTTTTACTCATGTTTCCTTATGAATGGAGTTTGCATTTTAGTGTCATATGTTCCTCTCAAAGTTTTCAGAGTTTCAAACAAATTCTCCATTCACGTGATGTATGCAGTAAACTGAAATTATAAGGCATTATGAATTTTTGTTTACAGCATTCGATTCCTTCCGTATTGAACTTTTCCTGCTCCATTTGTTTTCCTTAAGGATAACTCTTTGATGCTGGACTGGCCGAGTGTTGGTAATTTGGGTGGACTGATAATTTCCAAATACAATAAGAATGAGCTATATGTCTACATGTGCAGGTCAAGGGTCGGTATCAATGATAGGGTGTGTATAAAGCTGAAGGCAACAAGTTCCTGAAAACTTGAATCAAAGATCTCAAACCATGCTTACAGCGGACTGTTTTGGAGGGGTGCCATTTCTCATTACAAGCATAAGAAGATAAAGGGTTTATATAAGCTTCATTTTCTTTATCTCCCATTTTGAAATGATGTTGAAACTGGAAAAAACCATTCAATTACTGACTTTTTTTATCTTCACTTCTCATCTCATCTTGATATTCCTTACTTTCTTATCCAAAGAGTTTGGCCCACTTTTTGTTTATTTATTTATTTAAGATATCAAGGATAAATTTTGAGTACACTTCCCACAAAAGTGGGGAGTTTTGTTTGCATATTTTTGTATATTATGGCATGGAGTTGATTTTGATTTGATGCTGTGGGTTCTCTTGTGATAGTTTGGCAATAGCAACTGTGCTTTATGGAGTGGCTTGGTTACCTTGTATTACCTACTTTAGTTTCCCAATAATATTGGCACAAGTATGGATGATACTTAAACAATTTATTTAATTTTGTTAAATACCAGGGATTGAATAAGAATCATATATAGAATATAGTGATTACTGATAAATTTTATTCATTTTAGGCTCTTGGTATTTCTTTTAAATGAACTCAAATGATAACCTTTTCGAATAAATAACAAAGTTCAAATTGATAAATGAATAATTGTAGAATTCGCAAAATTTTGAAATAGAATCAAGCTCCCAACAAATTTTGAATTTAATTTTAAATTGCTCATACATATTGGTCTGAATTTCATAATAAATTTGTATTTTGTCTTTTCACACAAAAACAAAAAATTTATGATGTAACTCGAAGTGTTAAAACATAGATCTTCGTTAAAGAGATTAAACTTTTTTTTTTGGAATTGAAGGAGTATGCCAAATTATATAAAAATAAAATGTTATAATTTTTTATATATGTATGTATATAGGACTATCTTCTTTTCAAAATAAAAAGATCACTTATTTTGTTTAAATATTTTGAAATAATGGGTACTTGAGCGCAATTTTTTGTGATAATTTTTAGCACAAAAAATTAAAATAAGATCTTTCTTCCAAGCATTTGAGCGCCTTGGGGTTGGGGTTGGGGGTTTAAGCTTTTGTTCCTAGAAATCTAGTTCTCTCTCTCTTTTGTCTGTGATTTAATGGAAGTTCTACGAATCGAGGCACAACCAATACCTTCATATCCACATTTCATGAACTCAGTTTCTTCTAACTTTAGAGCACTAGTTCGCTTACGTTCTGCAAATTTCAGGTGTTTTTGTACTTCTCCTTCAAATTTGACGAGTACTCAAGAGCTAATTAATGGCTCAAAGTGCGAAAAGAGTGTTTTGAAGACTAAAGGAAGAAGGGTTAGCACAAAAATTGCTGACGCTCAGCTGAAAGAAAACTGGTTGGATTCTCTCACTTACCCTTTTCCTTCAAAGTCAATACAGTTGACTGACGTTTGTTCAAGCAATGAGGGATCCGATTGGGTTATCGGTGTCGACCCAGATGTTTCTGGAGCTTTGGCTCTCTTGAAAACTGATGATTCGGGTTGTTCTGCTCAGGTAATGGTTTTTATTGAGCATGTTTTCTTTTGATTTTCATGAACGCTAGCAAATGTAAAATGGGTAATGCGCTTGTTGTGAGTGTTAGAATTAGATCACATACACGTGTTAGAATTAGATCACATACACACACACGACAATAAAGAATTAACATAGAGATTTATATGGTTTTCTAATTTGGGTAGTCCACCGGATTGATCGAGTCTCATAAGTATTTATAACTATTATTCCTATTCCAACCATAATTTACATTATAGCCTTAGTACCCCATAATGTCCTTTTCTAATCAAACCAAGAAACTGATGTTTGCCGTCCGGCGTGGACCGCGCCGCTTTTAGACTGCCAGCGGCGCACCCATGCTCCAGAACTTTGTCCGCACCCGGCGCGTCCCGCGCCCGAGCTCCAGAACTTCTGTTCTCCTAGCGCTACGCATGGACGTGACCCGCGCCGGTCTTGCAGCTCCGTACCGTATCGCGGGGCGGAGCCCCTGAACCCCCAACCTTTGGTTCAACCATGATGGGTTATGCATTGCTTCGCTACGCTCCTCACTAACTTTTTTCCGGTAGTTTCTAAGTTATGAGTCATAATGAGCCTTATAATTCTATTCAAAAAATCAGATTGGGGTAAGTAATATTAGTTTTAATTTTAAATCTTTGTATTACAAATTTTGGCTGATGAATTTGTAGAGTGATTTGTTCTGCAAATTTTTCTTACCAGAGATGGGAAAACTCTGGATGAGAGTGGGAGAATTGTGAATTTGGAGAAATTGTGAATGAAAATAATGGAGCAGCTGGTCCAAAGTTACATTATGTATTTATATCCCACAATGTTTTCTTTACTAACAATATATCATTTGATAATTATTAGTCCAAGAAGGCAGATTATATTTAAGACATTGTGTGCATTCATAACATGACTTGAAATGGTCATCTGAAACAAAAGACTTGATCTTTGCTAATATGATAACTAGTGGTGGCCTTTTATTAGGATCATTAAGCCCTTTTAAATTTCAGTTTAAAAAATGTTATTATTAGGTGCATAAAACTTGACTACTAATTACAATTCTTCAAGTCAGTAAGTATAATAGAACTTAGCAAAAAAAAATTTGCCTTTTCTTCTAGGGGGTAATAGAAGTAGCTCCCTCAAAGCAAATTTGTTTGCCTTTTTACCTTTCGAGTTACTTAGTTTTGGGATGAAATGAAGAGGCTACGCTTGCCTGTTTCTAGTCATGTGAAAAATATAATATTAATCATGATGTTATCTATCACATTTGAAAAAAATGTATCATTTTATTGTGTGAGATATTTTCATTGATTGGCACCTGTATGTCTATTTTGTATTCAACCTTTTAAGTAGGCACAGTTTATATTATCCATCCTTTCATTTTTGTTTGATTTTCAAATCGTAAGTAGGTTATTATGATCTCGGTAGATTTTTAGAAACAATGGAAATAGCAATACCCTACATCCCCTAGTCTGGACCTTCAAGTAAAATATATTGTACAGTCATATCTAACATCGTGATACATTTAGGAATTGCACACAATTTCAATAAAAATGACTACCCTTTAAAATGTAGGTTCCAGATGGCTTTTAGAGTCCACTATATCTTTGTTATATTAACGACATGGGTACAAGCTTATTGAACAGTTCAACAAAGGAATGTATTAATTTGAGTACGAATATTATTTAGAAGCATTGTGTAATGCACTTTCTATACTCTGTTACATACTTTAATAATAATAATATTACTATTACTATTATTAACTCAATATAGCTCTAGAGTAGTGGAATTAAAACTTTGATTAATAAAGTAGAATCAACATTGTTGATGTTGAAACAGGGGTGATCATATGGTTTATCCAATGTTCTAAAAGGCGGGAGGTGGGCGGCCGAAGGCCTAGGCGGTGTTTTTTAGTTGAAGTCAATTTTAATATTTTATCTTTCATTTATCCAAATAAAACAATAATATAAAGTAAAACCATCTATAATAAATATAATAAAGGTCTTTGCTTAAAGTTCAAACACAAACATGCAATTGTTCAAAGTTCAAACACAAACAAATAATCAAAAATACAAACTAATAGTCCGCATCTCAATCCCTCTATATCTCAAACTCTTCTTCTCCATATCCCTCTAAGATAATGTCTCCATTGGACTCACACTCGTACAAATGTATCATCATTTATATAATTTGAAGTTGCTACAAGTTCAAAAAATTACAACTATAATAAAATTATCCATTTTGACTTGATCTTGTTTGTGATTTGATATGTTATAACCTGCATTATGAATATGGTAAATAATTAGAAAAATAAATATATCAAGATCTGGTTTGGGTAGTTATTAAAATAATAAAAAAAACCTCTCCGCTTAGGTCCTGCCTAATTTTCTGGAGGGATTTTTTCGCCGCTTTGAGCCTAAGCGAGGCGCCAGGGGGCCTAGCGCCTAAACGCCGCCTAGGCGCCTAGGCCGCTTTTTAGAACACGGGGTTCATCTTAAAGTTTGTCCAATGGTTAGAGTGAAAAATCTAACTTCGATACTTTTAAATGATGAATTTACTAAAGGAACTTGGTTCGGCTGGTATTAAAATTTAAGGTCTTCAAATTATACAATTAAGAATGAACAACCAAAAGGCAGTTGGAAATCGTATACTTTAAAGCTGTCTAGTTTCTAGATATACCTATTAAAGATTAGAACTGTGTCTTCCATATCCTTGATGATTGGGAAAGTGGAATGATTAGATGAGCATTACTTCAATCATGTAAATGAGAAACTTTTTGGTGTTTCCCTAGGCTTTCATTATATTGTTTAATTTGGTGCTTCTCCGTCAATCACCATCTTATCTCACAGGTAGGTTGTGATATTTTCTCCCATCTTGTAGGTGTTTGATTCTCCTCACGTGATAGTACCGGTAGGAAAACGAACCCGAAGGCGTTTAGATGCAAAATCTATTGTTCAGTTACTTCAAAGTTTTGATGCTCCAAATGGTATATTAAAGTTTTTGGCACTTTGGAAGGTTTCTTGTTTTTAAGTTTCATAACTCAACATTTTCTTCACTTTACTCATTTAGCTGGTTCAGCTTCATGGTACTTCATTGATGATTAACGTTATAGCCTTGTAAGACACTTGTTGAGATGCCTTTTGTTCTAATTCAACCTCAATTAGTCTTGGAAAGTCGAACAATGTCAATTCTCAAAATTAACTGCTTGTGGCTTCTCATGGGCTGGGCAATACATTTAACTTTATATGATTTATGAGAAGGGAGTTTCCACAATTGGCTGACTACCACTAGACATAATTTTGTGACCTACAGAAAATGTAAAGATGGAGGTTTAAAATGGAGATTCAGCATGATGTATACTAATAATTGTGGTGGCACTTTGTAGAGCTGCTGGTGGAATATAGTCATATACGGATAACTGGCATAAAAATTAATCCAAAAGCTGGTGAAGGCACACTGAGACCTTTTGTTTAAATGTCTTGCAGCTAACTCCGGACTTCCCTTAAAACAGTTTCTAACTCTGATTTTTCTTGTTCAAAAAATTAATATGCCAGATCTATGCCACTGAATGCATATAACAGGAAGGAATGTGGTTAGGAAATCATTTCTGGTTTCAAATAAATAAATGAATGAGCCTGTTTGGTTTTAGCTTCTGATTCTTGTTAACTTCTGATTCTAATAATCCAAAAAAGTAAACCTTTGCTTTTCAGATTTTGGAAAATCTGATTATTTGGATTTTGGACTCAAAAAACCATTTCAAAAGTCTGAATTTGTGTTTTTTATTTTTATATTTAATTATGGGTAATAAATAACCAGATTTTAAAAAACTGACCCAATCAGGCTCAATGTGTTGGTGTAGTCATCTTTTGGTGCATCTGTTTGCATAAAATATATGCCATGGAACTGTACTTTTCGAGGGGGTGGGGATGGCAATTTACTACCCCTTGACAGTAAAACACAATGAAGAATATGGTAACTTGATACCCCTATCGGTGCAGTTGTACAACAGGGAATACTTTGTTTTTCTTGCAATTGATAAATTGATAGACAAATCCATGATAATGATGGAGAAATATTGAAATTGTATGTTGGCCTTCTTTTCTTCTGCCTTCATGAGGCATTCCCATGCTCGTCTTGCCTTTTTAGGCTTTTTGGAGAGTTTGCTATAGGAGCCCAATATAGGAATCTCATTTTGGGAGGCTTATTTGTATAGTGTTTTTCTGGTATCTGAACCGTGGGTGGGCTTTTTATTTCACCTATACGATGTCTGCTGCTGCACATGTACTTGTGTTCACCCCCTTATTATTTTTTGGTCCTTTTAGTAGATTAACTTACTTATCAAAAGAATATATATCTGAGTTTGTATTTTCCATTACTGAAAATTTGCGTAAATTGTTCTTTTTTATTGTTGTTAGTAGTCACTTAATATTTACACTTCTTTTTTCATGATTCTTTATGGTTTTTATTATTAATTGTTCTGGTTTATTTTTTCACAGTAGCACACTTTAATAAATGATCTCTGTATTGAATTACTTCAGGAACTATCGCATATATAGAGCAATCAATTCCATATCCTCAAGATGGGAAACAGGTTGGTAATTCTTACTTATATAGAAGGGTTTTAGTACTGTCATCATTTTTGTTGTCATCATTTGCGCTTGTCTTATGCTTCTTGTCCCTCCAATGCATCGAATTATTTGTATCCTGGACCTAATACTTTTTTATTTTCCGAGTTAACAAAATAATAAAAAATAAAAAAGAGCGTCCTTTGTGTGTAGTTTATATCATTAAAGTTCCTATCATGATAAGATACTTTACTATGATTGTGCTACTACTATTTATTTATTTTTGCACATTTTCTTACGATTTCAGATTGAGGGCACCTGTTTTCACCTTTAAAGTTTTATATTATTTTTGTTTTCTTCAATGAAGGGGTGGTGGAGCGGAGGATTTTGCTATGGTCTATGGATAGGGGCCTTAGTTGCCTCAGGATTTTCTGTTGTTCCAGTGCCATCTTTACTGTGGAAAAATGCATTTAAACTTTCTGGAAGCCGCTCAAGTAAGGTCTGTTTGATCCTTCATGAATTGGCATTATCCTATCTTACCCTTGATTACATATGTTTGCCTTCTAACAGTGGTGACATTTTGTTTGTACTTATACATATTGATAAGTACTTGTAGCTGTTAGCATCATTAGCACGAGTATACTTGACAAAACCTCGTGTACATGATTGGAAAAACAGAAGTTAAAAAGTAGAGAAATTATCCTGTTTCAACTGCCGAGTCTGCTCCTGGCCAATTTGAAAATGGACCTCCTCTTTTATCAACATGGTACCAGTGTTGGTGTGTCATGCAGTTTTTCCTTCTAGTATTTGTCTATATTTTTGTACCATATCTTCTTACATTGTCATTTCTTCACACATGCAAAATCTTGAATACTAATAAGTAAATTATTCAATATCTACAATTCGGTAACTGTGAAAGGACAGTATATTTCTTCTTGCCTAAATATGAAGAAGTTCCTGTTTCCTATGTTGTGTTTATTCTGCAAGCTTTACACCCAACTCAGAGTGCAAGAGCGATCTCAGTTCTTCATTTCACAGCCTCAATATTATTTTCTATGGCTGCTCACATAGGTCCATGATCTTTATTCAGTTTATCACGAAATTAATTAATGTGCTGTAATTTTAAAGCATTATGTTGGCAGGACGATAGCAGGGAGCTAGCATCCATATTCTTTCCATCTACGAGTTCTTTGTTGAGAAGGAAGAAAGATCATGGTACTTAATCTCCTTAGTTGTATAATCATCATCTGCACTGTTTACTGTATTCTGTTTGTTTTTCTCTTCTTTTTCTGAAAGAATATCAAAGTGAACTACGCTTTCCTTGGTCAGATTCGTGGCTTGACAACTGAACGCCTCTTAAATTTTCATTTCAGAAACTACTTTTGTATATTTGTTTTCTTGGTCAACTATCAAGCAAGAAAAAACAAGTTGTTTCTTGGTCATAGATCCATCATTAGTTACATGCTCGAGTTCTTTTATTCTTGCAGGCCGAGCCGAGGCCCTACTCATTGCTGCTTATGGCAAAGGCCTAAAGGTGATGCCTGATGCTTCATGCATTTTAGAAGATTTGACACCTTTAAAACAGTAAATCATTATCCTATTGGGAAGTTTCTGTGATTTCTTCAGATTTCCAAAAGATGGTTTGCGGTTTTGTTGGAAATCATTCTTTATCAAGTTTCCTTCCTGCTGAAGCTAATTATTGAAATATTTATGACGTAGGATTTTAGACAGGAATTTAGTGAGACCAACTAGATTAATGGGAAAGAATTGGTCAATTGTGTAAAGCTAAATTATGAATGAGAAACACGTTTCTGTAATGTATCACATTGCTGTATCCATATGGTAAATTATTAATATTCAATTCTTCTATCTTTCTTCTCTTAGGCTTTAGCCTGCAGCTAAACTCGTTCCTTATTTCTTTGTAGAAAGGCAACAGAATTATGCTTTTTGGAACTTTCTGTGTATTAAACATAAAATGTGTATACTATGTTATGGCATGCAGTTTATTCTGGGAAAGTCGAGGTTTATGGTACACCCCCTTGGTGCCTCTTTGAATAATTGTGCATCTTTGAACATTTTTTACCTATCTATCTATACCAATATCAATACCAAAAAATAACAACGTAAATACCGAGTTATTTTAGTTGGTCCTAGTCAACTCAGCAGAGTGTAAGTTTGGTAACTCGGTAGCCTAAACTTTTTTGTTTTTTTTTAAATTTTCATGCCTTAGTCATAAGTTTTGGTATTTTCAAAAATCGACTCAACAACTCAAAAAGTTAAGTTTTTCAAAAAAATTAATGCACATTTACCGTTAAAGACAATGTATCATTTGTCATTATGAATTAAAAAAAAAAACTTTTGGACTATTGAGTCATCGAACTTGGACTGCTTAGTTGACTTGAGATTAACTAAAATGTCAATCAAATATATCATATGATAAGTTATTTAAAAACTTACTTGATAAGTCGTTTCTAAATTTATCAATGCTTTGCACGGATTATTAAGCTTGTCAAGAAAAAAAAAAGAGCAAGGTTTTTATTGCTTTTCATTCATTTTATTTATTTCATGTAAGCGTGGTTGTTGAAGTGTGGTTTGATGGGTATGGGAGATTGGTGGGACTCATGCCACGTGGCGAAATATTGTAGTAGAGAATTTGACATTTTAGAGGGTCCACAATTATGACTTCTACATCCTATTTAACTTCAAGAAGTCAAATCCTATTTAGTTATGGAACTTGCACTTATAAGTAATCTTTACATAGAATTTCTATTTCTACTCGGGGACGGACGGATTAGATTGGGCAGTGTGGTCAAACTTTAAATGCACGGCCAATTTCAGGTACACATTGATACATTATTTATTTTTACGCATTAGAGTAATTATGTGCCTCTATTATTGTCATTTTTTAGTCTGTATTTATTCTTACACTGAAACTATCTCCCGTCAAGCTTCTCAGTGAGTTTGTTTGTTTACTGTGTAAGTTTAAACTCGTTGTTTAGTGATTCAATGAAAGTACATATTTTGACATTAACAGTAGTAAAATAAAATTGTCTTTTTTATGTTATACTCCTTCTGACCTTTATTGTCCAAAACTTAGGTAAGGGGCAAGAAGAGGAATTAAGAAAACTTCAATATGTATGTGCATGCTCACATTTTGAGTATGCTAATGAATAGACTCGAGGCACTAACCTTGCACAATAAAAAGAGAGATCTAGCTTCTAGGCGATCACCCACCTTTGATTTGTATTAACGTAAAACTTGAAAAGGAATAATAATTACATATTTTAAAGTAAACTCTGGAGAAAAGGAAACATATGAACTTCATTTGCCATTTGAATCCATTACAGAATTTAAATTTAAATCATCTTCTCCCAAACCTTTACTTACCACCATATTCACTTCAACCCAAACACAGTTTTACTGGTCTATTTCTTACTAACAACTTTGCAGCCAGAAAATAAGCAACAAATTCAACTTTACAGCAAAACTTGAAATCGCTCGAACATAAAACTGTTAAAATCTTTTTTGTGAGCCATGCAGTACGATTCGCGAAAAATTTAAAATTACATCAATCTTAAGAAAGACAACTAAACAAAAAAAAACAGCATTCCAATTTCTGATGATAGATCTGAAGCCACCTTTCACCATCTTTAGATATCTTAAATGAGTCGGGCACAACTACTGAAGGGTGATCTCATATATAACTCCTTCCAGGTTTCCAACAATAGAGCGTGACCCAGCAATTTCATTGATTTGCAGTCCGTGGTTAAGAGCTTCAGAAGTAACCCTTACATCCATTCTGCACAGAAATACCAGTATAAGCTACGACTAATGATCAACAAACTAGATTGGCCTAAGCTATTGTTGACATGGAGATGGATGTTTTAGGAGAAATGCCAAACTTCATTCCGGCAATGAGTGAGCAGGATCAAGTGCTTCAGTAAATGATTTGAGCATGAATGATATCCACCCAAATGTAGCTTACGTAAGTACTTGAGCATAGGGATAGGACATTTCCTTTAAAAGCTAAAGCTACAACGATGATTATTTGCTATATTATTGGGGTTTAGAATATTATTTAGTCTACTATTTTTGTTTAATAATCAATTGTGATACCATTTGAGATTGAATTACTTACACTTTTGCACGGGATACATAGCCTAATACAAATTTACATTGATTTTTCCCACGAACTTGGAGGAGCTTTTCCACGGTGTCAAATAGCAAAGAAATGCTACTCTGTTGGAAGCTTACATATTGTTAAGTAGACTTCTGAGTTATTCATTGTCAAAATTGAAAAGCAGATAAAAATATTACGAAAAAAGAATTTCCCTAAAATTATAGCAGTAGTCTCATCTACAAGCAAACTCCCTAAACTCAAACAGGCTATGATTAAACAAAGCAAAGTAAAGGTTTGAAGTTTGAGCAATAAGAAGCATGTCACAGAGAGACAACAAAACGAGAGAAGCAGCATAATATGGAAATGACATCACCCAAATCTGTCAGACATACTGACTCATTTTTATTGAAACCTCAAATGACTTGGATACTGTAGACATAACCCTTGGTTGAAATGTAAACTTTAATGAAATCAATAGCAAACGCGAGTCAATGAAAAGGAAGTGTTCTTTTATTATCAGGCATTACCTCATCTCTAACTCCAAAGCAAAGATTTCAGAAAGGTTTTTTTCCGGCATATTTAAGGCATCAGGTCTGCTTAATTGTAATGCCAGGGTCATGCACAATTTGTCATTATTAAAAGTTGAAAATAATACTGGAGATATATATTAGTTTCATATATTACTTGAATGATGTAAAACTAAATTAGGATATAGATGTCAGCCCCAAGAACAAGATCGAATCCTCCAGGGCGGCTGTGTAAAATTTGGTTGAGCTGAGCAGAATCCCCCCATTCTAGCTTCTCAGCTATAATCCCTGTATATATGTTGAAACAAAGACATTAGGCTAGTAGCTTATTTGTATGGCATCTCTGCCTTTCTAGAATTTAATTTCCTTACCAGCAGAAGAATTAGAGTTGTCGGAAGGTATATGAAGCTCTATATTTTTCCTCAAGATCTGAAATGGAAGGATAACGTGACGAGTTAAGACGATCAGACATAAAACTTACCATGTACTCAAACTGTCACACATTGACGTGACCTTGCCTTCAAAACTTCCTCATTATGGTCCGTTAACACGATTTCACGACAAAATCGGCTACAGAGAATTCCAGTAACACCTGTAATTCAGGAGCAGCAATCAACTTATATCTTCAAACTTACAAGAGGACAAAAGGAACTATAAAGGGCCAGTGAAATCATTTTTTTACTATGTATTCAAAAATATGTTGTCAAGTCAGCATACAAAATGTCACCAGAACATACCTAGTTAAAGCTTATGTACATATGGTAGAAACACAATAGTATGAGCAAGGGACTCTGATCAATAAAAATCCATCTAAATGAACAGTATTAATACATACATATATACATATATATATGATGGAAAAAAAGGATCAAAACAAAATATGGTGAATTGGCAAGTAGAACCTAAGTCCTAGTAGACCATTGATATTACAGCCTTAAGCTTATAACCGTTAACCGGAAAGTTTGACATAAGCAAACAGTGAATAAACATTGTATATTCCGAATACACTTTTGTTTAAGCGCAAAGCTTTGAAGTTCTTACTTAGAAATCTACTCCTTGAAATAGCTTTTCAAAGTCAAATCACTGTTAAACCACGAAGTTAAAGAAGGTTCAGAAACCAAGTTCACCTTCAGATCAATGAAGATATTACAAAACTAACTCTACACTCTCAACGGACAATGATATTTACCAAAATTCAGCCTTATGTATTAACAATCCACTTTGAGAACTCTAGCACATAGAGCAGTGCACTGTGCAGATGCACTAAGGACCTTTGAGGAAAAAAAGGAGCACGAAACTCCCTTTCAGGCAAAGAATGCAACTATTTTACAAATTTTGAAAGAAAGATTGATTAATAGATCTTGTCTGGGATCCACTCGTCAGAATACATTATGAACTCTGATATGGCTTGGTGAAGTAAAACTTCAAGATAAATAAATAATACACTTATAGAGGCGACCTTGCCCGTGAAGGATCAAGAGACAATGTTGAGGTGATCGTGCCGCAAACCAAATTTGTTTCTTATGCCATGGGACATGAGACAAACTTTATGCAGCCAACTGGAAGACAGTACAAGTTTTAGTGCAGTTTTGTTCAACAATGTCAATCCTGATCATTGAAGTAATGTCTGAATCATATGTACATCAGTCACTAATAGCGCTTAAAACTTGAAAGGCAAGAATTTCATAGATACTGCTCTTAGATGGTTTGAATAATCTATAGCTAAATTAATACTCAGGCAAGATATATGTGAAAATTTAATCACTCAGAATTTGCATTGGATCCTTAATATATGTGAAACTTTAAAGTACAGAAAAGCAATGAAAGTATCCTCAGATTATCACTTACCAACACCAGAGCCTAGCTCAATGATAGAACATCCTCGGAGCATCTCAACATTCTTTGAAAGGTAATCGTTCAAGATTATCGCACCAGGCCACACCAATTGGCCCGTCAAATCATAATCAGCTATCATTTGAGTTAATTTACAAAATAAGAGACTATATCATCTGAAAAATTACATGCACCAATATTTGACCAATGTGGAGGTTAGTTAACTTGACATATACCAACATAGCTTTCTCATTTGTTTCCTGAAAAATACATAAATATCAAGTAGCTGATCCTAAAGCAACAGCAATCTAGTGCCAGATAATGGCCAAAGCTTGTACTATGTTGAATGGTGTCCCAGAAAATTTCTTTTTTCCAAAGCACAAGTAAAACTCAACATCTATGGACTATGGGACAATACAAATTAAAATGTAATAAAACCCCAACAATACCAAATGATGGCAATAACATCATTTAGCCAACTTAAATCCCCTATTAGACTATCCAAATAGACAGAGAGAGGGAGAGAGGAGCCAAGACTGACAATCAACTCGAAATTAATAAAGAAACTACAGCTTCAACAAGATCAGTCACCTCTGCCTATAACTATACACCAACACTTGAAAAAAAAATTGTCATAATAACCCTACATTATCTGTATCTGTCAAAATCATGCAACCATGTACAATGTGGTCAACACATCTACACCCTTGGTCTATATTCTCTTTCTCAGTAATCATTTCAAAACCAACCACAATTTCAAACTATCAAAGCCTACAATTGGCATTAAACCAATATGGTCAATAGTTCATAAATCTAGTTCGGTAAACCAAAAATGCAAAGTTAGAGCGAGTATTTTCTCTCATTATTTATTTTCTCTTCAACTTATAATCATCACTATAAATTTGAAAAAAATGTCATGTACATGAAAAATGAAAAGGGTAACCGCATGCTAAAAGATGGAGTAAAAATGAAAACTTTTTTGTCTCATACTTTCTTCCTCCCATTTTCCAGGGTATCCAAGTAACAGTTTTACCAATGTAACAGAGCAAATAGTGAAACATAAAAGTACAAATAATGTAGGGGAAAAGAACAAATGGGCTTATGGGTATGAACTATGAAGTAATTAAAATCAAATTAAAGAGAGAGAGAGAGAGAGAGAACTCACTTGAAGCTGATTGAAGACATAGGAGCTCAAGAACTTGCGACCCAAATGTGAATTTGGTAAGCTGGTAACTGCACAAATCAAAACCCATTTATTAACTTACCAGTTTAATATTCAAGTAAAAAATCTCACTTGAAAGTAAAGATTATCCCAGCGAGATTACTCGTCATTGATAAAGAAAGATTCATCTAAGCAAACTATGTCGTCGTCTTCTTCTTCTTTTCTCTCCATCAATTTGTGTTCAGTTTGCACAGAGAATCTGGTATCAGGGTTTTCTTTGGTTTGATTCTTTTTCTGTTTTTCCATTAAACCGAACGAATGCGTTGCGGGCTGAAAATTAAAATGAGCAAATAGTTTGGATTCGTAATATCTCGGCTAAAAAGTTGGATTTCATAAATTAGTGGATGCTACTTAAATTATAATTTTTTTTTAGTACTCGATCGTTTAAAAAGCTATTCGGATTCTTAACTCCAAAAATTTTATAAATTAAATTTAAAGAACTCAATACACCCTTACTAAAAATGATAAAGAGAAGAGAAAATGATCGATTTTTTCCAATCTAAAAATTATAGCGACGATGGTTAAAATTGAAATAATTACAAATTTAATTTTTATTTAACTAAATTTATTTAAAAATATCTTTTTACTATCGAGTAAACTCAATTACATAATATGATTATAAAAATTATAAATTATTTAACTAGTCTTAAAAATAATTTTAAACGCCAAAATTAAACTTATAGTTTGGAAAGAAATATAAATAAACAAAAATTGAAATGAAATTTAATGAAGAAAAAACTAAATTCGATTGAAGACACTAAACTCTTTTATTTTTAGACAAAAAGGGCTGTGAATCATAACACGGTGCGGGGATTCTAACGCAATCGCCACGCTAGACTTTTTACCGCTCCAAAAAGCCAAAGACCCTCGCAGACTCACGGTTAGCGGAGCCTCGGCCCTTTTCTTCCTCCCCACTACCATCAGCCGCAGAGCCGCTGCTCTAAAACCCATTTCAAATCTCTCTTTGTCCCATTTCAAAACCTGCTCAATACATCTGAAATCCTAACATTCATGCTAATGATACGATCAACCGTCATTGCCAAAACAGGTCCGTCCCTTTTTTCTTTCGTCGCAATTCCTCCTATCAAATACTTATCATCATCATCATCATCATCATTTTCTCCTTCAGTCGCTTCTTCAATACCTGAAACAGGACCCGACCAAGTTTCTCTCTCTACCCAGCTCGTTGCTCTTTTGTCCAGCCCCAAGTGGCAGAAACACCCTTCTCTCAGAAGCTTAATCCCATCCATATCCCCATCATTTCTGGCTTCTCTCTTCACAGATAATCCCAATCTCAATCCTCAAACTGCTCTTTCCTTCTTCAATTATCTCTCCCAAAAGCCCACATTTAAACCCAACGTTCAGTTGTATGCGTCTTTATTAAGTATATTGATCCGTAATAAGTTACTGGGTTTAGCTGATAAGATCCGTATTTCGATGGTCAAATCGTGTGAATCAATAGATGATGCAAAATTTGTGATGGGTTTGTTGAGAGAGATGAATAATTGTGATGGTGAATTCAAATTTAAGCTCACTATTAGATGTTACAATACACTGTTAATGTCTCTGTCGAGGTTTCTTATGATAGATGACATGAAATGCGTGTATTTAGAGATGCTGGATGATAAGCTTTCACCGAATATTTACACATTTAATACCATGGTTAATGTTTACTGTAAACTGGGGAATGTGGGTGAGGCTGATTTGTATGTACGTAAGATTTTAGAAGCTGGGTTGAGTCCGGATACTCATACTTATACTTCATTGATTTTAGGGCATTGTAGGAAAAAGGATGTAGATAATGCTTTTAGGGTGTTTGTAGTTATGCCACAAAAGGGTTGTCGAAGAAATGAGGTTTCATATACAAATTTAATTCATGGGTTTTGTGAAGTGGGGCGAATCGATGAAGCCCTCAAGATGTTTTCCCAAATGGGGAATGATAATTGTTGTCCGACTGTGAGAACTTATACAGTTTTGATATTTGCATTATGTGGATCAGGTAGGATGCCAGAGGCATTGAATTTATTCAATAAGATGATAGAGAAAGATTGTCAGCCAAATGTGCACACTTACACTGTTCTCATTGATGGCTTTTGTAAAGATAAGAAGCTTGATGAAGCTAGGGGAGTGCTGAATGAGATCTCAGGAAAACGGTTGTGTGGAAGTGTGGTGGCTTACAATGCTTTAATCAATGGGTACTGTAAGGAGGGAATGATTAATGCTGCATTTGAGATATATGACATGATGGAATCAGAAAACTGTAGAGCAAATGTTCGTACCTATAACGAGTTGATTTGTGGGTTATGTAAGGCTAAAAGGGTTCACAAGGCAATGGCACTGCTTGATAAGATGCTTGAGCTAAAGCTGTCACCTAGCCTTATTACATATAACTTGTTAATTCATGGACAGTGTAAGGAGGGTCATATCGATAATGCATTTCGGTTGGTTAATTTGTTTAAGGAGGATGGTTTGGTCCCAGACCAGTGGACTTACGGTGCTATAGTAGATGCCCTATGTAAATGGGGGAGGGTCGAAGAAGCTCATGCTCTATTTGATTCTTTCCGGGTGAAGGGTATAAAAGCTAATGAAGTTATATATACTGCTTTGATTGATGGTTACTGCAAGGCTGAGAGAATTGACAGTGCCCTATCATTATTCGAGAAAATGCTTTCAGAAGGTTGCTTTCCAAACTCATGCACTTACAATGTACTAATTGATGGTTTGTGCAAAGAAGGAAAGATGCATGAGTCATCATTGTTACTAGAAAAGATGGTAATGAGAGGTATAAAACCAACAATTATAACTTATGCAATTCTCATTGAGCAAATGCTAAAAGAGTATGCATTTGATAAGGCTGATACGGTTTTAAACCAAATGTTGTCCTTAGGATATAAGCCTGATGTTTGCATTTATACTTCATTTCTTCTTGCATATTGCAACCAAGGAAAGTTGAAAGAAGCTGAGGATCTGATGAGTAGAATGAATGATGAAGGTGTTATTCCAGATTTCACGACTTTCACAGTGTTAATTGATGGGTATGCACGTTTAGGATTATTACATCGTGCCTTTAGTGTTCTCAAGAATATGGTCGATGCTGGATGTGGACCTTCACACTATACCTATTCAGTGTTAGTCAAGCATTTGTCAAACGAAAAGCAGAGGGAAAAAAATAGCAATCAAGTAGAACTTGATCTGAAACAGAATGTCATGTCAATTAATATCGCTGATGTTTGGAAAACAATGGAATTTGATACTGCTCTCGATCTTTTGAAGAAGATGGTCGAATGTGGTTGCGAACCTAATGTGAATACTTATAATGCACTCATAGCTGGACTTTGTAAAGAAGGGCGCTTTGAAGAAGCGTGGAGGTTGGTTGATTATATGAAGAAAAAGGAGCTTTCTCCCGATGAAGATATTTATAACTCTTTAATAAGCTGTTGCTGCAAGTTGGGAATGTATGAGGAAGCAGTGAGGCTGCTTGATTCTATGTTCCAATGTGGTTTCTTACCACATTTAGACTCCTGCAAATTGATTGTCTGTGGGTTATGCGACAGTGGAAATACTGAGAAGGCCAAGGCAGTTTTCTGTAGTCTTCTTAACTGTGGGTACAATCATGATGAATTAGCATGGAAACTTCTCCTCGATGGCTTGCTTGAGAGGGGCCTTGATGAAATATCCTCTGAACTGGTGGACATTATGGAGGAAAAGGGTTGCCAGCTTAATCCTCAAACATATACAATGTTGATTAATGGGCTTCTTCATAAAAAGGATGGGAAATAAATAGTAAACTTTCAGTAGGTTTGCTTCTACGTCTTGGGCAACAGTCCTCTCTGATGCTGTTCATCTCTTCAGGGTACCGTTTTCTACTCTGATCATTTCAGTGTACCGCTTTCTATATTTTTTCATTGAAAATATTCAACACAAATCCATGAACCATGATTTGAAATTACTGAAATGTTTCTGTACTTACCCAGGCTTTCTCTAATTAGACAAGATTGTGGTGCAAAAAGTGCTTTAGTTCGTCTTTTGGTATCCAGATAACCAAGTCTTTGTTCTTGTGGTTTAAAATGCAGTTTTTGGTATATGGAGGCTTGCAAAGGATGAGTTAGGACTAACGAATGCTATGCATGTTCATTGGAGTCTGTAGTCAATGTAAGACCTTTCAACTACTAATATTTTCATTTTTCTTCTAACGTAGATCACAGACCAATCAATATATGTTTCTGAAAATTTATGTTGCTTTTCTACTATGTGTTGATTTTATTATTGGTAGCTGATGTTACTATAATGGGAGAGAAATAATTGAACATTTTAACTATTAATTTAAAACAGTATTTTCTTAGTATTGTGATTATAGTTTAGATAAATAAAAGAATATATGCCCATATAGAATGTAGAAGTTTTTGGCCAGTGTTAGCCAATACAACTAGTAATTCTTTGATTTATCTTAATTCGATTATTAAGGTTGTGGAACATATCGTGCATACGAGTATTTGTCCTGTTCTTGCTGTCTTGCATTTCAAATTGTTGGAGTTAAAAAGTCCATTTTATGATACTTGAAAATTGAAATTTGCTATCAACGAAAACATCTCAATTTTATTGCCTAGTCCGAGTTATTCTTATTGGTTTTCTTTGTCGTGTAGTTACTAATATGTCCACATTCATATCAATTTTGGGCATTCTCTCTGGTGTCAATGAACATATAAATGATACATCCCCAACCAAAATGCACACGAGATACGAGAATTTGTGAATTCTTGAAGAAAGGGTGCTTTATGCCTTTAAAGGTTTTAAATAACATGGCAGGTTGGATTAACAGCCTTTCATGGTTCAACACCATGATACAACCGTGGAGACTCCTTTGAGCTGGTGTTTGGATAAGATAGGTAAAATAATATTCTTTGTTAAATTTTCTTAACTCTGATACAACGTTACAATCATGCAATCCAAGTAATAGCCTTTTTTTTTCTTTCTAAAAATGGTTTCAATAAGATAGATGGTTAATAATTGTTTTCCTAAACTTTGCTATAATTATGCCACAGCTCTGCGTGTTACAAAACCTACTCTTTCCGGTATATTTTACAAGGCTTTCATGGGGATTATGTGCAATAGGATAGGAAATGTTCATCAGGACTCAGGAGACTACTTATCCTTTAGAGTAAATTTATACATACATCATCTTTACTCCCTCCTTGCCGAAACGCAGCTTCTTTTGTCGTTTTACTTTTTTTTTTTAAAATTCTGTGCCCCACCTTCTCCTGCCTTTTTGTTTCTTTCTCTACCAGTCCGCCTTTCGTCCACAAATGAAGGGCACATAACCATACTTAAACTTCATCGTCGTTACTTCTCACGCCATTAGATGACGACGACGATCTCAGCCGCCGTCATTTCTGCCTTCATCACCCTCATCGCCGTTGCCTCCACCGTCCACACCCTTGGCGACTCCGCATCCACCCTCGCTATCAGCTACGACACCACCATTGTCTGCGGCATCGTCGCCAAGCAGCAAACACATAAACAACTATACGATCATCGTTTTCCCGAAAATCTCTTTCCGTCGCCGGTGGCCAGGATTTTTTGTGCAGAGTGAGGACCAGCGGTTTGTAGAGGATATAACAATTTAGGGCAATTGAATGTTACTTCTTCAAATTTGGCTTGTGAATATTCTGCTGTATCATTAGGATTGAATCATTGTTAATAGCTCTATTGTTTGTTGGAGTGTAAACGGGAAATTCTGTAATTCTTATATGGAACGATCCCTCTCAATGAAGGATCCACACTTGCTCATTGGTACTAGTTCAAAATATGCTACCTTCTGGTTAAAGTTCATATAGGCTTTTGATTTGAAATTAGTTTTAATATAAGTATTCAGTAACAAATAAAAGAACAAATGGGTAATAATTCTTCAAATTTGGCTTATGAATATTCTGCTGTGGAGGACTGTATTTCTAATAAAGCCTTCAAGCTTATAACATTATTAAAGATTGTCATTGTTTGTTGCTGTAAGAAAAGATTCGACATCATATCAGAGCTTATAAGATCATTAAGGATGTGTACAGATGATAAGTGGGTTTTATATTTACGAATTTGGTATTGTTAAGTTTAATTATTGTTATATTTGAGTACTAGTAATTGCCCATGCCTGAAGGCATGACGTAACGAAAAATTAGATTAAAATTCGTAAAATACTGCATTTCCTAAAGACTTTTTGCAACCTAAAATAACTTACAATCAGACATAACAATTATCATAATTCACCATACCACCACAATAATTAATGCATACTCAATCATCAACACATATCCAACCACCAAAACATAAAGCTAGCCGCTACTAATTTCAAGAAATTTCGGCAGAGCTTCCTTTAAAAATAAATATTCAGAAAAATCTAAACTTGTCTACAAAACTTACAATTATCGATACATATCCAAACTATCAAAACAACCATCATTCCATATCCAAAATCATTATAACCATGTATAATTAGTTAACTTTACAAAAGACATAACACAAAATACACACATGCAGAAAATAGAAAAATAACTTCGTATTTTTAAATCTTTCACCAAGTATCCTTCAATGCATACCTGAAAATATTTGAAATATAAAAATTATCGAAATATGTGAGTCAAAATAAAACAATTGTAAATCCGAAACATAAGACCCCTTACTTTTTTCTTTAGTTGGATTCAATATAATTAGATAAATTGAATATTGGGAAATTCAATATGCACAAAAACATCAAGATAATTCCATAGCAAACAACAATTCAACAATGTTAGCTTCTTTTTTTCTTTTGAAAAGTACAAAAGTCACTATTAGCTTGTTTGAATGATCATTAGTTGAATGTACAACCTCTATAATAGGAAAAGCTTATTATAATGAAATTCTTGGACATGATCATGCAACAAAATTGGATGATTCTAAGGTTGTGTTTGATAAACCTGAGAATTAAGATCTGAATGATTATGATGTCTTAATAAATTAGATCATCTGAATGGTTATGAGGTCTGAATCTAAAAAATTGTTTGATAACTAAAAAATAAGTTATCTCTTAATGATACTATTTTATCATTTTAAAGGGTAAAATTTTATTTAATAATTTTAAATATTCAATTTAATAAAAATGAGTGCATAATATTGTTGAATATATTTATATATAAAAGAATTATCAAAAAAATTTCATTAAGAGGTACCTCTTAATTATTAAGATTTCATTTTCTGTCATACCGATTAAGAGGTATTCAGAGGTAACAAAAAAAAACAACATCATGCCTCTTAGCGAATAAGAGACAGTCAATTAAGAGGCAATCGGACGTGAACAAACAACACCTAACAATCAGTTGAACATATAACATAAAGCAAAGCTGCTAACAAATGATAAGAGTAATTACCTGAGAAGCAGCAAGCCACTGAATTATGGCCTTTAGTTTAGTATCTCCGCCAAAAGCACCACAACCTCAATTCCCTGTTACAATTCTAATTTTATGTTGATGGGCCATATACTGACTACCCTATTCCTGGAGTTTCTTGATCAACTTATAACTCATATTTTTCACATTTTTTTCAAAAGATGTTGGAGTTTCATTTAATTGAGGAAAAACATAATACAAACAATTAAAGCATTAGGACTCTAATTTAAGAATTCATTAATTCAATTGAAAAGTTTAACATTTGCATTAGGGTTGTATTTTAGGAATTGAGATGGATTAAATTAGACGTAATTATAGGGATTATATTGGGGACTAATTATGGAGATTTGAATATGAGTGGTGCAACTATATAACTAATAGCTGGATCTAATCTTCAGGTAAGGATATTGCTAACATTGTATTTAGCACTTAGAGGATGGGGTTTCCTCATAATAACCCAACTTGGAAGAGCACTAACCTAGGAATATCACATCTATCCGGCTTTCATCGCCAATTCGTATATTGAGAATATTTTCTTGCTTTGGCAATCATAAGCCTCATCAACTAAAGGGCAATTCCATGGTTTATAAATTAGATAATTTTCTTCATCTTTAACCTAACTCCGAACATAAAAATTGCAACTTTTCATCGTCTCCATTATTTTAGCATAGAACAAAATCTACATTTTTAAAGACAACTGACAATAGATAAAATTGATTATTTAAATACAAATGCATAAATTGGAATACAAAGAAAGAGGTATATACTCTTTTGAGGAAAAACAGGATTAACTTTGAATCACATAGTTCAATATTAATTTTGGGAAAATTTTGTTTAGTACCATCACATTCCTGCAATATTATCGAAGGACACCAAATCAAATTCTAGAAAATGAAGTAAAAAATTGAGAATTTGATATATGTTGTATACATAAATATATAAAAATACAAATATAAGAATATACTTGGAGAGGTTGTGGAAAATGAAGGAGGCGAGGGATTTCAAACCATGCTTCTAGAGATTCCAAGAAGAAAACATTATGATAGGATCTTATCCTCCTTCTGTCATAGGCTTAATGATGCAGGAACTCCATAGAACCAATCCAACAAAAACACAATAATTCTCTAAACCATCTAATAACTTCAAAATTTATTCAAAAAATTAATCAACAACCTAAATTGATAGATCCACGAACTCCATAGTTCGCAATCTCTCAATTTACTCAACCCCAAAAGGCCCAAATCGTTCGAATTCTAAAGAAATAAATCCTAAAGAGAATGTCAGAATGAATATATAAAAATAATTTTAAAAAAACACAAGTAATACGATCAAAAAGAAGAAAAAGAGGAAAAGATAGCTAGAAGGGTTATTTACTTCCAAATTGAAGCATTCAGAAGAAAGGTTTTAGCAAAGATTTTCCATTTGAATCGAGATCGGAAATAGGCTTCAAGTCATAGCTAGGGACGACAGTATACCTAACCTCATATCAATACTAATATATAAAAGTAAATACTAATATATAAAGAACACATAAAAGTAAATCTGATGATGTTAGCTCAAATAAAGGGATGCTTGAAACAACTCTAAAAATCTAGAATACAATTCTAGTAAATATTCTACTTTTTAGTACCTTATACTTTCAAGTTTCAACCAATTATAAATAAAATTCTGGTCAGGTTCTGTAGTTATATGACCTTGCCAATGAAAATGAGTTGTTTTGCAATGAATTCTTTTTTTCTCTACCTGTTGTTACCTTCCCCAGTGCTTTTTACAGGAATACTTCATTTGAACAACATAAATCTATACCATGATCATTGTGTTTCAATGATTATCAAGTTACTAAATTTTTAACATCTATAACAGTACTTGAAGAAAGAACTGGAAATATATTTTTCTAGCTCTAGAAATTTTGCATTGCGTAATGCTATCCACATAATTGGCAATTAGCACAACAAATCCCTTGTATTTTGTTACTCCCACAAAGATCCACTAATAATTTAGTAAAAGAACCTACAGTTCTTCATCTCTCCTTGTGAAGCCAATCTAATCAAGTTAACAGTAAAGTGTGGCTATTGGAGCCTTTGGTATATATAGCCAAATATATATGGAACTAATTTATGAAAGAGTGAATACCTGAACAATGAGACTGGCATCGAGCTCGAATCCATCATTAGAGACCCAAGAATCAAAATGCCGGCTACACTGATCAAACCGTTGGCTCTCATCTCTATACTCCAAGATTCTCTCCCTATCCACACATATCACCATCTTAACAAATTAATAAACTTCATCACAAATTCATATTTTTTTAGTAAATTCAACTCTAAGAAAATTAATATACTCCCAAAAAAATCATAATTTTTTGTAAATTTAACATTTAGCTACTACTACTTAAACTATCAAATGAGTCCTAATTTAAAACGTACTCGATTTTGAGGAGGAATTTCTGAGAATTAGGGTGGAGGTCGGCCCATTTAGTTCCATAGCTAGTGGGAGCCTTTTCATTGGTAAAGAGATAAAGTTAGATTTTGTTATTGTTGATGTTGAAATTGTTGTTGCTGTAATTGTTGATGTTGTTGGAGTTGAAGGAACGGGGAGCTCTGCTGAAATGGAGGTTGAGGTTGGAACAATGACGGTTGATTGTGCTCAGGCGTTAGTGGAGGAGAACAATGACGGTTGTTTGTGATCAAGGGAAAGAAAAGGAGTCGATCGAGAAGAAGAGCAGGAGTTGATACACTGAATGATGGATTCGATTCTAAACTCTCGTGAGTTTTTCAATTGCGCGAGTTAATTAGTTGACCGAGTGAGTTTTCAATTGAATGATGGAGGTGACTGGTGAACAGGAGAGAGAGTAGCTGTAAGGGATTTGGGTGCAAGAGGGGGTAGCGTGTAGGGGGTGAGTTTGATTTGGGCGGGATTTTTTTTTGTGTGAGATGAAATGCGAGTCATTGAATTGAGATTAAGTTGGAAGAATTGAGATGAAATCTAGGTCATTGAATTGAAATTAGAATGAATCTGAACCGTTTGTGCTTTTAAAGTTGGAAAAGATTCAAATTGAGTTCTATCTTATTATTATAGATTATAAAAATGAGACTCATTTATGGATTGAGATTGATAATATTTTAATATATAATTAAATTTTAAATACATTGTATTAAGTAGGCTATTGATCATTTTATTTTAATGGCTAATATATACAAAAACCTTTTATTTTTTGTAAAAGGCTAAAATATTATTGAAAATTTATCCCAAATTCTATAAGAATTAGACAATGGGATATAAGATTACAAATCTGTCTGCTAAATACAAAGAAAATTGAAATGTTTTTTTTAATATGTCACTATACTACTGCTTTTGCTTTCTACAACTGTTGCTACCATTTTTGGATTAAAACTGTTGCTACCAATCTTCCTACAAAATTGCTCCTAAATATGTCTCATTGCCCTTCTATCAGTCTTTGATTTCGGGTCTTGTTTGCTTCACTTGATTTAATGCATGCTCCTTTCATTGAACATTTGTCAGTCTCATATTCTTCATAACTTGCATTTGATGACATTTTAAATGGCATTACTAAGAATATAACCAAAAACTCCTCTAAAACTAATTATGAGAAAAGAAGCTTACTTTCGCTTCTTCCTGCAAGCCTTCTTCTTGCCTCCAATGGCACACCTTTTATGCATTAAATCCCAAAAATTACCTGCAACCTAATATGAAACATTAGTTAGACATGCAAACTAATGTTGTGTTAGATCATTTCACCGGAATATGTAGAATCTAGTATAATATTACCGGAACATTGAAATACATCCCAGCAGCAACTGCTGGAAGGAATAACAATGAGATAAGACCTGGTCCAGAATAAAGGAGAAAAATATTTCGAAAAGTTTAGCACAGACAATAATGTAGGATCACAAAAATCGAAGGTCAAAGTTATTATGGTACCTTGGAAACCCGTAGGACGTCCAATTGTTGCGTAATCTTCTGCGATTAATTCCCAAAATGATGCTGGAAAATGTGGACTTTTGAGTTAGAAAGGAAATTTAGATTCAGTTTACTACAGTTGGACATATCATAATTCAATTTGAAGAAGGTTTACACCTTTAATAAATCAATTGAAGCTTTATCTCATGTTTTAATTGAAATTTTTACTACCCTCCATTTGAAAAAGAGTCGTATTTTGTTGTTGACTTTTAATTTTGAGAATATTAAATAGGTCTTTTTATTCTGGACAGAGGGTGTTACAATGATATAAAACAACTTTGTCTTTGTATCATATTAATACAAACCAACATTATCTGCTTCCGAAATTGCTTCTAGTAGTCACCAACCATTACTTCTATTACACCCCCCCCCCAAAAAAATAATAATAATAAACCTTTACTTCATTAAGACTATGAATGTGAGCAATGTGATGCCTACTTGTGGCATTGTAGGAGACTCATAAGAATTTAGCTCAAATTTTAAACCCCAAACAAATTTCCATGTATGACACTCACATACAGTCAACTAATGCCTTAGTTACATGGATTTGGATGTAGTGTCTAATTGGACACATGTACTTTAAAGAGTCTAACACAGACACTCCTCAATTTCATCAAAATTTAGCACTATAATGAAATGTCCAACACACACACCCTTATCCTAGTGTCGACTATCTGACACAAATACGTTAGGGTAAAATGAAGAGTCCATGTAGCATCAACTTAATGCTTCAGAGAAGCTTCAACTATGGACTAAAAGCTTGGACATATATAAATTATCTACCAACAGCTAGCCAAAGCGAATAAGCATCAACTTTCATCTTCAAAAGCATAATGGAAGCTTCATTAGTGCTAATTATTTTAAACCTCCTAAACATGTTATTCATGCCAATTTTGTTGGACATAGTCAAAACCAAACATGTGCAAATGTGGATAACAAATGTTCCTTTACTCCAAAGTAGATGTAATTACCTTTCTCATGACTTTCATGGTATGTGTGGTGGTCATCATACTCTCCATATACAAAATCATCCTGTACCACCAACACAAATTAATCACATATTTTGGATAACATCATAAACGATCCAATTGAAGCCAAAAATTAAGAAAATGAAAACATATACCTTAACATCGATCCAACCAGTTGCTTATAAAAAGTGTGTCCAATCTTGCTTACCAATGTTACTCTGTAATACTCCACAAAACCAAGTTCTACAAATATTGGAATAATTTCATTGTGAAATTATTGTAACCAATTTAGTAATTAACAAAATAAAACTCAAACTGATACATCAAATATGACCTTAACTAAGTTCAAATAAGAACTAAAACATCAAATAATTAAAGCCTCACCTTTTACTTTGTAAGCTACGACTTCTCAGTAATTGATATCTTAAGAGGTCGAAACCCTAACATATGTTCCCTTGACTTATTGAGACTAAGAAAGAGTGGGTAATACAGAGGGATATAGAAACCATAGAGCGAGAGAGACAGGGGAGAAAAATGGGTAATATAGATGAGTGAGAAGATGAAGGGGAAACGGAAGAGTCATACATACCTTTATGGGATCGTTGAAATCGAGAGACGATTTGAGGTGATTTACAGAGGATGGGGAGGAGGAGATCAAACCAATTGACATAGGATTTACCTTGTGTGGCGAGCTGGCGCTTAATAGATTTAGCCATGGCGGCTTCATCGATAGCAATTGACGGCTTTATTCGGCAAACTCAGATGGAAGAGTGGGGAAGAGGAAGGGGAAGAAACTGAAAGAGGAAGAAGAAGAAGAAGAAGAAAGAGGAAATATGAAGAAACACCGACCGAAGCCAATCGACATAATTAAACTGAGTTAACTCGCCCATTTTTTTGAGCGGGATTTTTTTTTGTGAGATGAAATGTGAGCCTTTAGATTAAGTTAGAAGAATTGAGATGAAATGTGAGCCTCTAGATTAAAATTAAAATTGAATTTGAACCGTTCTTGTGTTTTCTCAAATGAAATATTCAAAATGGGTTCTGTTTTATTATATAGATTTTTAGTATCTTTTTATTTGTTTTTGTGTTTATTTCTTGTAGGATGGAGCTGGATGGACAAATTGGTCATTTGGGGAGAAGAAAAGGATTAAAAAATCATCAAAATTGGAGCTAGTGGCATTTTTGTAAATACTTGGTCCTTGCCTAGCGCCTGGTGCGCTTGAACTATACTAAACCTAGCGCCTAGTGCGCTAGGCCACGACTTTTGTTGGTTTGTTTTGCTACAAGTTGGATTTTGAAGCCAAATAGGAATCTGGATGAGGGTTTGGACCAATACAAATAGAAAAAGACTTCAAAAAAGACGTATGGAGTAAATTATCAGAGGATTTTATCAAGATATTTGGAGAGAGAACAACAAGGGAAACACGAAGGAGATTTCAGAGACTAAAGATCAAGTGGAGGATTATGAACAATCTGACAAGTTCTTCTAAAATTTGCTCTAGTTCTTAATATTTGTAATTATTTGGGATGTTTGGACTATGTTTTCCTTTATCATTATGAACTAAATTATAATTAAGAATTTAAGATTGCAACGGAATTTGATATGTAGTTTAAATTAAACCTTCCCGTTGAATGAAAGTTGGTTTTTATTGAATCGTTTATTATATCTTGTGTTTATTGATTAATTGTTTGGCCAGCAATTATCATGATAATCTATATAAAATTGGAAGATGGAATATAGATTGAGATTTGGGCATAATAACATCTGTTTATATAATCTGGATAGGATTAATATAATTAGCATGTAGGATAGGAATATACTTATGTGTCTTTTGTATTCATTGAAATAATTTGTGTTTAAAACCCTAATTAACTAGATTCACATAGGAAAATTTATTAACTAGAGTGTTGTAATTTTGTGTTTTAAAGATCGGATTTAGGAGAATTTGTTCACGTGTCTTTGGAAGAAGTGCATGAATACTATAAAGCATTCTTGGATAACAATTCATATTAATTAATTGAATTAAAAGAGAAGTACATTGATTTAAATGAAATATCAAGGGAAGTTTTAATCTTAACTTGTTAAATCTGTAGTTAATCTTGTGAACTTTGATCTTATTTATTAATTTTGTTAGTTTAACTTTTCAAATCACAACCAATATTTCGTAGTTTAAAGTAGGATTAATTGAATTGAAATTGGTAATTGATAAATATTAGCATATTTCCTTGTGGGAACAATATTTTTCTTATCATTGAATTACTTGTTGATCACGTATACTTGTGTGTATTCATTGATTGTGAAATCATCCAACAACAGAGTTTCACTAGTTCAGCTGTTTGTTCTATCCTTGAAGTACTGTCACTGGAGGACTTCCATTAGTTCAGCTGTTTGTTATATTATAGAGTACTATAATAATCTAATCTTTCCTTGTATCCTAGATATTGAGCACTATAATAAAAATCACGATTTTATGACATTCATTCCTGTACTTAGATGTTGCATGTTATTGAGTGTGTTGTCAAACTATACTTAATGTTTTGATATTTTACTAGGGTGCACCACTTTGCTCTCACTATGCACTGAATGGAGTATGCAAATTTGATCACCCAATGGCAACACTGAGTTACAGTCCATCTGCATCTTCTCTTTCTGATTTGCTCGTTGCTCCTTATCTTGTGGGATCTTCAATGGCAACCTTAGCCCCATCGTCATCATCATCAGATTTGAGGCCTGAACTTTTATCCAGATCTAGCAAGGAAGTCTTGTTAACCAGAATGTCTACTTCTTTGAGCACAGCTGCTGGTTCAGTTGGTTCAGTCTGTTCTACCCCTTCAACAGGCAGCAGCAGTAAAGGGCATGTTGGCGAGGTTCGTACATCAAGCTGAGCACCACTTTTGGACATTCCTTCCCTTAATCAACAGATTCATCCCAAATTTTATAAAATTTATTCAATTCCTTTGTTAGGCGGCTTGTTTTCTTAATCTTCATGGTTCCTTGTGTAGGATCTATGAAATGCAGCCAGCCTTTTCTCCTGTTTTCATATAATCTATGGCCACCACTTTCATCACAAATAAGCCATATCCAACCTTCAAACATCTGCAATCTTGTATAGCCTCTCAGCCAGTTTCTTCCAAAAAGAAAGCCCAGTTCGATTTATCATAATCACATTCATATGTCCAATTTTGGAGGGAGTTGTGTTTATTTATGTTGTAATACTTCCCAGAAAAAGATCATTTCCACAGCCTACTCTCATTTACTCGTCCTCTTGATAATTGGGAAACATGCATCCAGTTCAACAGAGAAAAAAGCTGAAGATATCACTGTTCATACATTTTTGTCTGGAGCTTTATTGTGGGAATAGGATAAATTTAGAGACTCCAAGCAAGCCATCACTATTCTGCCTTAATTGTCATATGATGCAGAATATTCATAAGTCAAATTTGAAGAAGTAACATTCATTTGTTCTTTTATTTGTTACTGAAGATTTATATTAAAACTAATGTCAAATCAAAAGCTTATATTAACTTTAACCAGATGGTAGCATATTTTGAAGATTTAACCAGATGCCGCAGACGGTGGTGGCACCGTAGCTGACAGGAGGGTGGATGCGGAGCCGCCGAGGGAGTGGACGGTGTAGGCAACGGCGATGAGGGTGATGAAGGTTGAAATGATGGTGGTCGTCATCTAATGGCGTGAGAAGTAACAAAGATGAAGTTTAAGTATGGTTCTGTGCTCTTCATTTGTGGACGAACGGGGGACTGGTAGAGAGAGAAACAAAAAGGCAAGAGAAGACAGGAGAAAGTGGGCAAAGAATTAAAAAAACAGAAAAGTAAAATGGCAAAAGAAGCTGCGTTTCGGCAAGGAGGGAGTAAAGATGATGTATGTATAGATTTACCCTGTCTTTTATTGGCAAGTATAAATTCATTTATGGCTTCCTTGGCTCATTTTGTTTGCTGTTGACCTCATGGTAATGAGCATGCTAAAATGTCATAATGTGGTGGGCCTGGTGGCATAGACCAGCAATTTCATCTTCCAACCACGAGAAGGGTGAGGTTAGAGTTCTTCAAACCTGTAGATTATATAACTTTCATGATGAAATTTTTCAGTTTCCTTTTTATGTTTTCTCTCTTTTATATTTTTGCTGTCCCTTGGAGGCAGATTTTGTTTTAACTTAAGTACCTTGTTCTTCTTCTTTTATTTATTTTAATCCCCATAGATAATACTTTGTTCTTATTTCTTTTCTTAAAGGGGATACAAGTTTCTCAGCTAGGAACAAGTTTTGTTTAGTAATTCCCAAGGGGTTTAAAAAATCATGCAGTGTAGATGCCCAAAAAAGAAGCAAGAGGAAAGAAAAAGAAATAAAACACTCCACCCGAATGAGAAAAAAAAAACAAATTAGCTTTTATTTGTTCATTGATTTACACACATCAATTAATTTATACATTTCGAACACATAATAAACCCTTTCAGTCTTCTTGACCATTATAAACAACAATTGGACTCCTCACAGCATGACGGGGGCTTCTCCATATCAATGACCCTGAAACCAATATTTTTGCACTAGACATCGCTTTAACCTTCACCACAACCTTAAAGCTCCTCTCCTGCGAGACACGAGTGAACAAAAGACTTGTAGGCTCAACTGTAATCTCCACTCCTTTCGGTGCTTTAATGGTGGCATTGTAGGTAGATTGAGCAGGACCAACATTTCTGACTGTCCTTCTAAACACACCAATCTTGGGCTCACCCTCAATTAATCTGAGTTGCATGGTTGGATAGTTTATGGCGTCTTCGCCATGAGCAGGGATCAATGTGGAGCAGTTTATCGATTTTGTTCCAATTAAAGGGGCGAAAGATGATCCATTATAGCCCTCGTGGCACAAAAATTGGATGTAAGCAATGTCATCCATGTCGTAGATTAATCCGGGGCTAATGGCTTTTCTAGGGTTCACTTGACCAGCACCATAGGCAAATTCGGCATCTTGGTTAACCTTTGAGCTCATAGGTGTTGCTTTGATCATGATTTGCATGCATGGAAGCATAAATTATTACGAAACTTGATAGTAACGAATTAATGTGTATACGAGTACCAATTTCACAGAGATAAATTCTCCATCTATCCCAAAATGAGATTTCCATTTCTAAAATAACATCCATTTTGAGAAAAGTTATCAATTTATTATTTAACCTCCTAACCAATTAAGTAACAATGGCAAATTTGAAACATTGAATCATGTTTTAGTAATTTCTTAGAAAAGGGACCTCTCATTTTGGGACTAAAGAACTGGGAAATTAGACTTATTTTGGGACGGCATATGCTTAGGCAGGTTTATTATTTATTTTTCTTAAAGTAAGATGGTGAGATCAAATTACCAGTAGTCATGATAGCGGATTTGATTGCAGATGGAGACCATTTAGGATGGAACGATTTCACGTAGGCGGCAACGCCACCAACATGCGGGCATGACATGGAAGTTCCAGACATGAGGGTGAATTTTGAATACTGAGTGTCGCCTTTCAACCCAGTAAGTGACTTCAAAGGTGTGTATGATGCCAAAATATCAACCCCTGGTGCTGCAATATCAGGCTGCCGCTCCATTGTTGTTCCATCAGTGAAACAATTTCAATTAGGTGATAGGCCTAATAGTTAAGGAAAGATGCATATTGTATTGATGTATATCTGGCACGAATGAATTTTAAGATGTGCCATAGGCATAATTAGATATAAATTTGGGACTGAGACTAACATTTTGCATCAATATATACCTTGTTTGTAGTACTATACTAACATTGTTGATGGGTTTTCTTTATGAATCCCAGGTTTGAAAAATCTTATACTGTAAATTGGAGATATGTATATATATACCTTGAGAAGGTGTTTTGCTCCATGGCTTGGACCTCGAGATGAAAATGAAGCGATAAATGGAGCTGGGATTTTAACTTCCTCAGACTTGTATATTACTCCTGATGGAGATCTGCATATATTGTTTAAAACATCAATCAGTACCTCTGCTAAAAATTTCAGGTCTTAAATTTTAATAATACGGCGTAAAAACATGCCTTGTTGAGCTAATATAGTGATTGATTATTTCGCCGAGGGTGGAATTCACCATGGTTGAAGGTGCCATAAAAATCTGGGCAGCATCAAGAAACCTCTCACTTTCAATGATAGTTCCAATCCCTCCAAGGCCTTTGACAACTGAATCAATACCCCATGATGATAGCTTGCAATGAACAAGCTTTCCCTTTACTTTTTTAGCATCCATTGAATCTTCAATACAGTACCTGTATAAAAAAAAATTTGTGCAATTAATTTAATTATCATTAGTTGGGGTTTAGCTTGATTAATGATATCAAACTAGTAGTACCCTGCACTGTCCTTGCTTTTTGAGTTCTTGGCTACATCAGCTCCAGTGGCAAGGGGGTAAAGTTTTTGCTTTGGATCAAACATGTTAACTCCAACTCCCTGCATAGAATATGTGCAATTATATTAGAATCCTTCTCCAGCCACCGGTCTAGCGACCGGCCAAAATTTTTTATTTTTTTTATTATTTATTTTAATTGAAATTTTTACAAAATATAAATTACACCTAAATCAATGTATTTTATAAAAATTTAAGTTGAAATAAATATTATATATTTTTTGGAAGGTAATAAAAAAAAATAAAAAATTGGACCCCATTGACCGGTCAACTTATAATTATTGATTATATTAACCTTCACAAATCATATTGCAAGTAAATACTACTACAAACTTACCAAAACTGTTTGCCCATTGCCCAAACCAACTCTACTCTTAAACTGCCTCCCAATGCCGCTCGCCGCCACCGTAAAAATCCACGGTGCATGGTTAGAAACACCACCCAACATAGGCCCATCGTTTCCGGCGGACGCTACAGTAATAATGCCGTGCCTCATGGCATGAAATGATCCGACCGCAATCGAATCTTTTAAATAAGTCCCCGAAACCCCACCAATGGAGATCGATATAACGTCGACGCCGTCATGAATTGCAGCCTCAAATGCAGCCAAAATGTCCATGTCCGAGCATCCATAACTGGCCCAACAGACCTTGTACATGGCCACCCTAGCGGATGGCACCGCCCCTCGGGCCGTCCCGTTGGCAAGCCCGAAAAGGTTGGCATTGGGAATTAGGGTTCCGGCTAGGGTTGAGGAGGTGTGAGTTCCATGGCCATTAGTGTCTATTGGGGATAATATATCTTCTGGATCAGGATTTTTGTCTAGCTTGAAGTATTTTGCTCCAATAAGCTTGCTTTAATGGTACAAATAAAGATGGTTAGTTAATTAACGAGGGAGGAATTAATTAGAGGGATCTTGTTAGCATGAAGTTAATTTCAAGGTGACCAATACAGTGTTGACATGTAGAGAAATTATTGCCTGTATCGATATTGTATTAGTCAATTGACCTAAGTTAACTTAACCATTCCCTAATTAGAGCTAGTAATTCTCATAATAACCATGCAAAATTATTTGATAATTAAAAAAGGGAAAAATGAGTAGAAAAATTGAAGTTATTCTCAATCTTATATATGCAAATATTCTAGTTATCAAATATTTTTCCGGCCTAAAATGAGTGTCCCTTTTGAAACTTTTTGTTCTTACTATTAAAGTTTGCTTACGACACACTTTGCAATAAGAAAATTGGAGTGAAATTTTGACTTAATATTGAAGGATAGACAGTATAAATAAGGATGAGGATGATAATATAATTATATTGCAAGTTAAAAATGCTAAATCAAGTTGTTGTACTAACTTATTGCACCCGGAAAAATTAGCATAGTGCCGGCAACTTCCTTTCCATTTGGCCGGAGTGGGACCAAGTCCGTCGTCCTTAAAGCTCTCCGATTGTGGAGTGATCCCTTCCAACCCCCGACATCAAAATTTTAATTTAATTTCCTCACTTTATATAATTAATTAGCTTATTAAAATGGCAAATAAATTAACCTGTGTCAAATAATCCCACTATAACATTGCTCTCCATTTGCAACTTTCTCTTAGCAGTTTGAGGTAGACCAATGAAATCCCATGATTTTGTAGTATGTAGCTTGTGATATTTATTCTGGAAAACTGAGAGTACGCGGTCTATGCCTAGAAAACATTTGAGAAAATAAAATAATACTCGGTTAATTTATAAAATATAAAAAGAAAATATGGTGTCTCTCGGCCGCAAATAACAGAAACATAGATTGCATAATTGTCGCGAATACATGTGTATGTATGCATGCTTGTATATATATATATAGTCCGCTTCTCCAGCGAACTCGAAGGAGCGAACTAAGAACGAACTGGCTATAGCGACGATTTTTTCCGTTGCTATAACATAGAAAGCCGGTTTTTATGTTATAACGACTGAAAAATCCGTTGCTATAGCCGGTTCACTCCCTCCAGTTCGCTGAAGAGAGCCGGATAATATATATATATATATATATATATATATATACCGGATAATTTGTTGGCTTCATCTTCAGATAATTTTGCAGCAAATGCATTGAAACTTTTCGTGTAGCTGTAAACAAGAGCCTCCCTAGCATCATCCTCGCTGTTTCAATATGAAAAACACACACACACACACACAGTAAAATTTTAGTCTTAGCTTTCAAATTTCTACACAAACAATTAATGAAAGAGTTCTTGTCACCTAATCCTATATATAAATATAATAATGGAAACTGATATTTCTGCATGAAAACCGTCGCTACAGATCCTATAGCGACGGTTTTTGCCATCGCTATACAATCTATAGCGACACTTTTCATCAATTTCCATAATGTATATTAATTCTTCTCCTTCCTTTTGTGCCATAATTAAGGAAGTATAGCACTAACCTTCCCTTCAAGGATGAAAGGACATTGATGTGTGCCTGCTGAAGTAAAGATTCTTCGTCGACTACTTGATCTCTCAAGAAAACAATGTAAAAATATTCCTGCAGAAATTAATTAATTATAAAATGTTATTAATTCGATCTCCAAATCATCACATGATTTACTTATTTTTTAGGACGGAGTACGTATTATATAAGAAGCTAGCTGGAATCACATGAATGAAAAAAAGTTACCTTTTGCAATTCTCCTTTAGCAGCTATTGAAACTGTGAAGAAAAAAAGAAGAAGAGAATAAATTGTAAGGAAATTGACATGTGAATTCCTCATCATATATATTCTTGAAGGACTAATTAATAGGTTTGGTCTGAGTTATCTATGTGGTTCATCTTCTCTATAAATAGTAAAAATTAGACCACAAAGAAACTAAGGATCAGCAGGAAGCTTCATATTAAACAATATGGTCATGATCAAGAAGCTGAGAGAAAGGATAAGAGCAATTAGAGACTTTAGCTTAACTTCTTGGTACCTAATTGCCTTTGTTTTCGATTGGCAGGCAAATCGTAAAAGAAAGATAACATTTTTGTGTTTTTTATTTGGTTGATTTGACAAAGAAAAGGTGTGGCTGAGTTCTGAAAATGACTTCTGGTTTTTGGTTTTGGAGGAAACTTGTGCACTTTCTGTTTAATACTTAGTTTGTTGGAAGAAACAGATGAGTAGACTAGTGTCAAGTGCATTTGAACCTTTGAGGACATATATATGATGTGCCTATGCCTAACAACTGTGGGCCATCCATTGTGTTTCTTTCTCTCTAATTAGAAATATATGATAGTATCATTTAAGCTAAAAACTAAAACTATATGCTGATATAATTTTTTTGGTTTTTCAATATATTCTCAGACTCACACTTTTAACTTGTCCAAGATTATTCTTCGGTGGTACGGTCGAGCGCCGAAGCCAAGAAAGTTTATTGCATCCACAAAGGTGGTACGGTCGAGCGTCGAAGCCAAGAAAGTTTGTTATATCCACAAGGGTTCGAAACCGAGACCACTTGCTTAAACGATTAGAGCCCCTTCCACTCAGACTAAACTTCGTTGGTACTATATATATATATATATATATATATATATATATATATATATATTTTATCAATTGTAAGAGTTGATGGGAATTAATGTATTGTTTTCAAGTAAAGCACAGAATTCTAATTCTATAAGACTGGCTAAGCTATGAATTGAATTTTCCTTAGATATCTTTATCACGTGTGTGTGTAAAAGAAGTGGCTTATAAACAAAGAGGCCATTACATTGGGAAAATCCTTGCTTACATTTCAACGCAAGTCTAGCTCCTTTGTTTCTGTTGGTAGCAAAGAGAAAAGGTGAACAAGTTTCTTTAAGAAACTGTTAACCTCAAGTTCCTCAATTGAAATTAAATGAAGAACCAAATTAAAGGTCATTTTACTCCCGAAAAACTCTATGCGGACATGATAATTGGACATGAAAATTAGATATGAGTACTTTACAATTTTACCTATTTTCCAGTCCAATTTCAGCTATTTGTATTTTGATACACTAGAAAATATGTTTTTTTTTAAAATTTTCTTTTTCAAACAAAAGAAGTATAAAAAGATTATCTAAAAAAATACATCTTCTAGACTCACTCTATTTCTGAGTTTTAAAGTGGGAAAATTTAAAAAAAAATTTCAATTCCTATGTTTTTTTAATAAACAGAAAAAAAAAAGAAATAAATAGAGAACTTGCCTATTTTTCTCGCCAAATTTTCGTCCAAAATTGACATAAAAATTATAGTACTTAAAATTAGTAAACAATAAATATATATTACTATCTAACCTAATATTTGAAAAGAGAATTTTGTTTTTCAAAATAATTTTTTGATATTTTTATAAGTCCATTCTCATGTGTAGAACCTAATAACTAATGAAAAATTTCGTACAAATAACAAAAGTATTTATAAAATATATAATAAATAAATAAATAAAATAGAAAAAGAGATTTATATTTCCACTCCGAGGCGTTAGTTATGTTTGTGGCTGATTCAATTTCCAAAAACCTTTCAAAATGCTCATCTTCTTCAGCACACAAATCTCCCGCCGAAAACAATCCCAATTTTCTCTATCAGCCGTGCGCCACCACCTCTTCTCCTCCTCCTCCACCGCCAATTCTTCGTCAAATCTTCACTCCAAATACTCTTTTAATCCCCCTGCCTCTCTCCACCAAAGCCCTACTTCGACCCGACCCGAAACCAGACCCTTCAAGAAGCAGAAACCGCCATACCGCCCTCCTTCCTCGCTTGACCGTTCTGGCAAAAAACCTCTCCGATCAGAGCTGCCATTCGATTTCTGGTTCAGTTACACGGAGAGCAACCCGGCGGTGAGACCCATTGGGCTGCGGGAGCCCAAATACTCACCATTTGGACCGGAACGGCTGGACCGGGTATGGACTGGGGTTTGTGCCCCTGCTGTGGACCCGAAGGTGGGATCCGTGGAGGAGGGGAAGGAGGATACGAAGTTGGAGGAAAAGAGGAAGGCAACCAGAGAGAAAATACAGGGGCAGCCATTGACAGATGCGGAGAGGAAAGCTCTAGTTGATAGGTGTCAAAGGCGTAAAACTAAGCGGCAAATTAATATTGGTATTTGAATTTATAATTCTACATATTTATTTTTGCCATATGTTGATGAAATGAGTATTTGGGTTTTCTTTGTTTTGATTATTTTATCTGTAATTTTAAATCAAGATTGCTTTTTATATTTTTTTCCTGATGGAAATTAATATTTGGGTTTGCTTCATTTTGATGGGATGTCTATTACTAGTAAAGAATGTAACTAATTATTCATCTGTTTCAAGATAATAGTCCATCTTTTCATTTTCGCAAGTGCCTAAAATTTTGATAAAAAACTGAAAAAGTGAATATAATATTGCAAATATAACCTAATGAGAAGCTGCTAAAACTAGCTTTTTGTTTAAATATTCTGTTGTTAGATTGTGATGGGTTAACTTAGAAATTTGAAAACTTTTCTTAAAATGGATGGTTTTTCAAAGTGACTCTTATTTTGGGACGTCAAAGTGACATTCTAATTTAATTATTTGGAGTGTTTTCAATTGTTCCTTTTTATATATGTAGCCAAAAAGAATGGTAATGCCATATGTAATTAAGTTCATTTTACATATTTTTAACCCTATATTGAGTAGTGTTATACGTTTTATATGATCATGAATTAATATATATAAAATGAAGTACTATTGTCAAGGAACAACATGAAATCAAAAACAGAGACGTACTGTGGTCGCATTTTCAACATTCATTCCAAGATCAGCTTCTGTTGCTGCGGCCTTTGGTGGTTAGTAACCTCCCATTCAGTTACCAGCCTCTCTTTGGCAGCCACTTCCTTCTTTGTGCTGCTTGAATTTAGTATTTTTTGCTAGAATTTAGTATCACATGCCACATATTCAAGTACCCCACATGACAACTGTTAAATGTTAGTCTATTCAACACTTTCGTCAAATTTTTGGACGGAATGCGAAATAATGGCTAGTTTGTAACATTTTTTTGAGTATAGTAATGTCTATGTAATAAAAAAATTCAGTAACCAGAATGAAAATCGACCTCTAGTACAATAATCAAAACATCAATCAACCCAAACAATTGCTATTAGTTTCTGATCTTCCTTGGTGACTTTAATGTACATATATGATATATTTGTATGTTGTAGAAAGCGTGTAGCTACTTTCTTCTCCCAGTTTGTACTGTGCGAGAAGTTTGATTTGACTGGTTGTATGAATTTTGTAAGAATATATTTTAGTAGGAAACTTGATATTTTGCTGTTACTGATGATGGTGTTCTTTAATGTTAAACTTCTTTTCTCTGGTTTCTTATACTGATAGTAAGGAAAATGTACGTCGAACTGGACCAATTATGTGTGTGATTAGGTACAACAGTCTTTTCAGTCAAATTTTTGGTTCTTTGAGTAATATACTGATCATCAAAATTTGCTGTTATAAAATTTTTGCAGCTTATTAAATCTCATTTTGAAAGACTGATATTTGGATTTAAAAGCATATTTATCTTTTATATAGAAAATTATCACAACACACTTTACACAAAATTATATGCTTTAGCCTCTGCCTCCTTTATTGCCAAGTATGTAGTATTTTCAGTAACTTCTGTCAGGCAGGGGTATTTTGGGCAGCAAATGAATAATTAGTATATTCTAGAAACAGTACTTTTTGTGTGTAAGCATGTGTGCACATGTGATAGTTATTTTGAGTGAAGGATAAGAAAAGTAGTGTATGTTAGTACTTTTTAGCATTCTCTCTATAAATAGTTTTAATTGTGGAGTAGCCTCCAAGCTTTATGAAATCAGTGAATTAATGAATTGAAGAGAAGCTTGTTTAAGTTTTCTCCTTATTGTTTATATCTCTCTCCTCTCTCACGAACTCAATAGGAATTACTGAGTTTTCTATCCTTCTTCCTCCCAAAATTATCTAATTTTCTATATCTATCTGTGTTCCGTCTCAGTTTCTCTCTATCTATCTTTGTTTCTATCTCTATTCTCGGGTCAGGTAGCAACAGGGGCCTGACAACTTCTGTTTAACATTTAATATATCTTAGGTTCTTGGGATTTAACACCTCTCTCACGTTTTTTCTACTTTACAGATTAAGCTGTGCACTTTTGTATAACTCTGCTCTGATTTTCCTTGTATTAATCATGTTCCATGCGTAGGAAGGGATGGTTTAACGCACAACATGTTGAATGATATTCATAATCACTGGAAGCATTCTGAGGCAGTCAGGATAAAGTGTATGGGTGTACCTACTGTTGATATGAAAAACGTGTGCAACCAGCTAGAGGTACTACTATTATTTTTCACCACAAATATAACAGTTCCTCTTCCTGTGTCCATCTAAGTTGCTTTTATTAATTGATTTAGTAGAGAGCATTTTCCTACGAAGGAACTTCTGAAATACTTGGTTATTCTATATGTTAGTTTTACCTAAGCTTTGTGCTTTATGATATATCTAGCATTTCCTTATGTAATACTCGGTCATTCTATATGTTAGTTTTACCTAAGCTTTGTTCTTTATGATATATCTAGCATTCTATATGTTAGCTTTACCTAAGCTTTGTACTTTATGATATATCTAGCATTCTATATGTTAGTTTTACCTAAGCTTTGTACTTTATGATATATCTAGCATTTCCTTTTGAAATACTCGGTCATTCTATATGTTAGTTTTACCTAAGCTTTGTGCTTTATGATATATCTAGCATCCCACTGTTCTCTGCTATGAGTTGGCCGACCTCGTTATATACCAGACATACTTTCTTAAGGTATTTGACGTGAGATAAGATATATACTAACAGTTTTATAATTTTTCATGCGTGTGGCTCCAGTCTTGTTATCATGTTAGGTATTAACTATTGAAGCAAATTTCATATTTCTTAGGATAAAACATTTGGTAAGATTATCCAAAGACATGGTGGTCTACTTGTATTGTACAGAGGAAGGGATTATCACCCCAAAAAGAGGCCAATTATTCCATTAATGCTGTGGAAGCCCCAAGAACCCATATATCCAAGGCTGATAAAAACAACTATTGAAGGCCTGAGCATTGAGGAGACAAAAGAAATGAGGAAAAGAGGATTAGCTGTTCCTGCCTTAACAAAACTTGGTACACATTCTCTGTTTGTAGTGTTTACTTTATAGAAGTGCTAGTTTATACTGTAATACTTTATGTTGCAAATGCAGCGAAGAATGGCTATTATGGTAGTCTTGTATCCATGGTCCGGGATGCTTTTCTCATGGCTGAGCTGGTTCGTATAGACTGTAAAGGCCTTGAAAAGAGTGATTACAAGAAAATAGGCTGCAAACTTAGGGTAATACAATTTACTTATATATTTTATCATCCTCTGAGGAAAGTTATGGCGTTGCTGTTATAGTTTGCATTTCTTCTCTCCCCTTCTCCTCCCTCTGTTTCATTTTGTGTGTGGTAGATTAAGTGTATGTGTGTGTGTTTTTTAATTTAATTTAATTTTTTTTGGGTGGGGGGGGGGGGGGTTTGGACTTTAACTCCCTACCTTATTGTGTATCTACTTTTCTTTTGATGAAACTTTTATTTTTTCCGTGATACTTTGCTCTGAGGTCTGTGGTTGTGTTTGACCTCTTTCCTTTAAATTTGATTTTCAGAAAGACATATGGTTATTTTACTGTGTTTGGTTTAAATAGCTTCAGCATTGTAGTGCTAGTTACATGGTTCACTCAGATAACGAACAAAACAACCTATAGAGCAGCCAAATTATTTTGTTATTTTCTTTTCTACCAATGATGTAACCTGGACACTTCAGAGTGGAACTGAACCCATCCAAAGTAGGTTTCTTTTTTTTTTCTTATAGCTGTTTCATTTTAGTTTATTGACTCAGTAGCTTGCTATATTTTCCTTTTTAAGTGTAGATTTCAAGCTCAAGTGTTTTAATCCTTAATTTTTTTCATTGTCGATACAGGATTTGGTTCCCTGTATATTGGTAACATTTGACAAGGAGCAGATTGTGATGTGGCGGGGCAACGACTATAAGCCTCTAGAGGATGGGTTTTTCCTCACTGACCGGGAATCATTTGATAGTACAGACAGTGATTTGTCTATCAATGCTGATGGACACAAAAATCCAGATGACTGCCCCAGTCGAAATGACTTCTACTTATTTAGCAAAAAAAGAAAAGAAAAAAAGAAATGAATTCTACTCTGGTGATGAAGATTAGTAGTTACTAGCAATGGGGTTTTCCTTTTGTTGAAGATAGAGCTACAAGCAATGCTGGTGCCATCAAAGTAATGCCAGTACTCATCAATGCCACACTACACTATAGCAATAGCTGCAGCAGAACCAGAACCAGAACCATGACAGGTACAAGACTTGACACTGTGCCTACATCAACTGATGCGAAGCACTCGAATACTGAGTTACACAGCTGATATGGGACTAAGTTATTAGAAAGATATAGGCAGTGTAATTAGTTGATTAATAGCTTACTTAGGAAGCTAGTTAGTGATTGTTTGTCTTTAAATAGCTAAGAGATCATCAGCCTTTTATGCAACTGTTATTATTTTTTCAGGAATAAACAAGATTCAGTTTCTCTCTTTGTGCTGCTTCTCTGTTTTCTAGGGTTTTAAATTGTAATCATGATAACATAGCATTGGATCTATAACTACTATCATTTAATCTCTTTACTTCATTGGAAAACTAATAATATTAAAATGAAGGTTAAATAGATTAACCATCAAAAAAAGAAAAAAAATTCAAGACTTATTTTGGGATAAAGAAATTCTAGTAGCACTATATATTTATTTATGTTTTTTTTTTTTTAAAATGGTCGGCATCTGATCAACCTCAGCTTAAGTTAAAACAGTTTAGTTTTATTTATGTTTTTTAAAGAATATTGCAAGAGAATATATTATGCTATATGTTCGGGGGTGTTTCACCGATCCTCTGTAGGGCTGAAGGCCTGGATCGGAACCAAAGAGGTCGTGCTCGTATGTTCGGAAGTATATGGGAGATCGGAGTCGGGTAACCGAGCCCAGTAGGCCGGGGCCCGGTTGTCATCATGGGGGTCGAGGTCGGGTCTTCGCGTCTTTTAGGCCGAGGCCCAGACCGGTGTTTATGTTCGGCTCTTGGGTTGGGCCTGAACATGTGAGCAGCCCACATGCAGAGTTAGAGTGACAAGGAGTTTACATGATTAAGGGTACTAACCCTAATCATATGTGGGTAAGCAAGTCTAAAGGTAGTGTTGAAAAGGGATTCTACTTACACCTTTCAAGGGGATTGTGTTGGACCCAAATATAGGTAACTACCATATTTAGGAGTCCTATTCCCATTCGGAGAAGGATACCAAGGTGCTATAAATACAAGGCCAAGGTTACAATTAATAGGGAATACCTACTTTGAGCACTAAATACTTAAGCCTCCATTGTTAAACCTGGTGAACGGTCTGTACTTATTCTCACACCGGAGCTATCCCCCGGCGGCACGGCCGTCAAGCTTCTGTGTGATCTGTTATTGTGCAGGTTATAGCGTGTGGATTTTGTGATTGGACGCGCGGACGAAACTTGGCGTTAACATTGGCGCTAGAAGGAGGGGCTGATAGTGCTTTTCTGCAATCACAAATACCTTTTTCCGGCAGCAGATCATGACGAGTAAGGATAACATCGCTGTCTCAGAAAAGGCCAAGACCCAGCAGTCTCACCAGACCACGCAGGTGAGGGGGTCGGTGAAGGACCGACTGGGGTCTAAAGTCCTGGAGGTGGAAGAGATACCGGGTCATGATCTTCGGCGGAAGCTCTTCCACGAGAGTCAACACACGCCTCATTAAGCGAGTCAGGCCGAAGAGAGACACTCTCAAGCTCTCGTGAGGCAAGACAGAGGAGCGGGTAGTCGAGACCAACGAGAGTTTCTCCTGCAGAAGAAACTGGAGCAGAACAAAGATGCCATGTTGGCACTCCAGCTGCAGCAGGAGGAACTGGAGAAACAGATGGCCAACATGGCCGGAGACCAAGAAGTGTGTTCCAAAAGGCGTAGGAATCGAAGCCGATCTCGGTCACCTCGACGGGGAGAGGCAGGAAGAGAACAGAGCAGGCACAGGAGTCGCTCTCGGGACGGAAGGGGCAGAAGAAGGAGTCGTTCGGCCGAGCGCCGATCAGAACACCGTGGTCGGTCGAGGCAAACGGAGAGGGAAGCATCTCCTGACTACGGGAGGGACAAACCCCAATCGTCCCCTCGTAAGGAAGGATCCGGCCCCCTTGCCCAAAGAGTGGCTGAACTGGAAAAACTACTGGCACCTAAAGGGCCGACGGGGACTTCGTCAGGGTGTCTTGGATCACCCTTCTCCCCCGAAATCAACCGGGTCACAGCCGACCCAAAGAGAAAGATGCCCCCTATGGACACATATGATGGGCTAGGAGACCCTTATGACCACTCGGATGGCTACGACCGACTGATGTCATATTACGGGCATTCAGACGCCGCCAAGTGTCACATGTTTACAACGACGCTGAAAAAGAGTGCCAGAGAATGGATGGGAACTTTGGCACCGAGATCAATCGGGTTATGGAAAGATCTTCGGGACAAATTCCATGCTCGGTTCGGCAGTAATCGGAGACGAGGAAAGATCACGGCTTCCCTAATGCAGGTCCGACAGAAATCAGATGAGACCCTAAGTCACTATGTCAAAAGGTTTCGGGAAGCAGTAGGATCGGTGGCAGAGTTGAATTCCCCACAAGCCCTGGGATTTTTTACAACCGGCTTAGACATCGGGAGGTCGAAGAAGTTAGTGAAAGATTTGGTTATCAACCCTCCAATAGATCTGACCGAGGCCTTCCATCGGGCAGAAGGGTTTATCGCTATAGAAGAAGCCTTGGGAAATTTCAAACCACACTACCAGCCTTATGAGAAATCGAAAGACCGGGACAAACCGAGTTATCAACGATCAGATAACAGTCAGTGGAAATCAGACAACCCAGGAAAGAAGAGCTATAATGGAGGGGGATCAAGAAGTAACCGACCTCCTCTACCCAATCGTAGTGTCAGCAAAGTCTACACCCTCTCACTGCAGATCGGTCGAAGATTTTGGAGGAGATAAAGAACCAACCCTTCTACGAACCGTGCCCGAGGCGAACCAAACCTGGAAGGAGGGGTCGGGACAAGTATTGCGAATACCATCAAAGTACAGGGCACTCGACTGATGCATGCACCAACCTGATGGATATGATAGAGAAAAATGTCCAGAACGGACAACTGATACAATATGTAGCGGGTCGGGGAAATGCAGTGGTGCTCAGGGAAGAGACTACAGATCAAGTCCTGGATACTCAGACTCCACAGAACCCTCCAGCCCGAGACATAGTCGATGTCATTTCGGGGGGTTCCGTTGGACGGATATCGGGAAGAAAAAGAAGTGGGCATTTGGGAGCAGTGCTATCTGTTACGGGGTCAACTCCCAGAAAGGATCGGGCATATCCAGGAACGTCTATCTCATTCACGGACGAGGATTATCCGACGGATCTCATCGAGCCACATGACGGCGCATTGGTAATAACGGCTCAGGTCGGGATAGTGGATATGAAGAGAATGATGATAGACAACGGGTCTTCGGTCGACATCCTATATACTCATGCCTATCAGAGGCTGGAGCTACAAGGAAAGAAGATGGATTTGGGAGGGGAAGGACCCTTGTACGGATTTAGTGGAGATCCGGTGTATGTGTCGGGCACCATCGAAATGCCAGTTAAGTTCGGCACAGCACCCAATCAAGTCGAAATAATGGTCAGATTCTTTGTCGTACAAGTAGACTCGGCATACAACGCGATCCTCGGAAGGCCAACCTTGGCAGCCCTGCAAGTAGTAACATCGATACCCCATTTTAAAATCAAGTTTCCAACACCGAACGGGATCGGGGAGGTTAAAGGAGACTTAGATATAGCCCGAAGGTGCTACCGGAACAGCCTGATTTCTTTAGGGATCGGGGTCAGCAAACAGAAACAGACAATGGCCATTGAGATCGAACCATTCACCGAGGGGAACACAGAGCCACTCGCTCTTTCGGCCGAAGAAACTGAAGATGTAGAGTTAGTGCCAGGGAAGACAGAAAAGCTGATCAAGATCGGTTCAGGGTTAGCAGAACCTTTCAGGACCGGACTGATAGAACTACTGCAAGTCTACGCTGACATTTTTGCATGGGAGCCGAGTGATATGCCTGGAGTATGTGAATCAGTAGCTCTCCATAAACTACACGTAGACCCGAGCAAGAGACCATTCATACAGAAGCGGAGAGTTTTCGCCCCAGAAAGATAAAAAATCATCGATGAAGAGATTACCAAGCTTCTGGAGGCCGAATTCATCTTCGAGATCGATTACCCGGAGTGATTGGCCAATGTGGTATTGGTCCAAAAGCAGAATGGGAAGTGGAGGTTGTGCATCGATTACACGGACTTGAATAGAGCGTGTCCAAAGGATTTCTACCCTTTGCCCAACATAGATCAACTGATCGACGCAACTTCAGGATACAGAATACTGAGCTTTATGGACACCTTCTCGGGGTACCACCAGATTTCGATGTGCAAAGAAGACATCCCGAAGACCAGCTTCATCACACATCGGGCAATATATGTGTACAGGAAAATGACCTTCGGGCTATTGAACGCCGGGGAAACTTATCAGCGGATGATGAACTTTGTGTTCACGAAACAATTGGGGAGGAGAATGGAGGTCTACGTAGACGACATGATTGTAAAGAGCATGTCAGTTCGTGATCACCTGGAAGACCTGGAAAATTGTTTCGAGACAGTTAGAAAACGCAAACTGAGGTTGAACCCGATCAAATGCACATTTGGGCTAGGATCGGAGAAGTTCCTAGGATATCTGGTCAGCAAAAGGGGAATTGAAGCGAACCCAGAGAAAATCCAGGCAATCCTAGATATGAGATCCCCGAAGTCTTAAAAGGATGTGCAGAGACTGACGGGTCGGATCGCAGCCCTTCGAAGGTTCGTCTCCAAGTCGGTCGAAAGGTGCCTACCATTTTTCGATACCTTAAAAGGGCCTAAGAACGAGAAAAGCTTCCAGTGGACTTCAGAATGCGAGGACGCGTTCCAAGGGATCAAACAATATCTATCTTCGGCACCTCTGCTGATGAAACCAATCCCTTCGGAACCCTTATACCTTTATCTAGCAGCAAGTCCGATGGCAGTAGGAGCAGCATTGGTTCGGGACAAAGGGGGAAATCAGTTCTCGGTATACTACATCAGCTACGTGCTTCAAGACACAAAAATTCGATACCCGAACCTGGAAAAATTCGCCTACGCTTTGATCATAGCAAGCAGAAAACTTCGGCATTAATTATTTCCAGGGTCGGGTGGTGGTGGTATACACGGATCAGCCGTTAAAGAAAATTTTACACCGACCAGAGGTCTCTGGCAAACTGGCAGCATGGGCAATGGAACTAACACAGTTTGCGTTGGAATATCAACCTCGAACAGCAATCAAAGGGCAAGCGCTAGCAGACTTCGTCGTAGAATGTTCGTTCTCGGAGCCGGAAGTGGGATCGGTGACCGAAACGCAACACATAAAGACTTCATGGTCACTGTATGTCGATGGCTCGTTAACTTCAGACATCAGTGGTGCAGGGGTCATACTGACGAGCCCCGAAGGGTTCAAGGTCCAACAAGCAATTCGGTTTCAGTTCAAAGCTACCAATAACGAAGCTGAATATGAGGCCATTCTAGCCGGGTTGAAATTGGCCCGAAGCCTAGAAGTACAACACTTGGTCATCTATAGTGACTCGCAGCTGGTCGTCAAACAGATATCCGGAGATTACGAAGCTCGAGGGCCAAGAATGATGAAATATTTGGCCGAAACAAAGAATAAACTGACATACTTCAGCTCAGTCAGCTGTCATGAAGTGGATCGATCCAACAACACAGTCACAGATGCCTTGGCTCGACTGGCAACGACTGACGTAAATTCCTTTAACGGCTCGGTGTATCTGGAAATATTGGAACAACCAAGTGTTCCGAAAGAGGAGGCACTATGTGTGGATCGGCTGGACTGCTGGCTCACACCTTACATCTTCTACTTGGCGGACGGGGTTCTGCCTTCGGATCGCATCTTAGCAAGGAAGATCAAGCACAGAAGTTCAAACTTCGTACTCATCGATGGAGATCTGTACCGAAGGGCCTTCAGCTCTCCACTACTCAAGTGTCTAACACCGTTTGAAGTGAATTACGCACTTCAAGAGGTACACGAAGGGATCTGCGGGGATCACATGGGGGCAAAGTCATTAGCACATAAAATTCTGAGGCAGGGGTATTACTGGCCGACCATATACACGGAGGCCAAGGAACTCGTCAGAAGATGTCCCAAATGTCAGCTGAACAACAATATCCCGCATCAACCACCCGAAGAGCTCTACTCAGTCTTATCCCCGATTCCGTTCGCAGTATGGGGAATCGACATCCTTGGGCCTTTGCCGAAAGCCAAGGGGCAAGCCAGCTTTATAATAGTGGCTATCGATTACATGACAAAGTGGGTTGAAGCCAAATCACTACAGAAGATCACTGAACAAGAATGCTTGAAGTTTCTGAAAGAAGGAGTAGTGTACCGGTTCGGCATCCCGATGGTAGTAGTCTCCGATAACGGCAGACAGTTCGTAGGGACAAAGTTTGAAACCTTTCTGAAGGAACTGGGAATTCAACATCGAAAGACTTCAGTCGCACACCCTCAGTCAAACGGGCAAGTAGAAGTAACCAACCGAACCCTACTCAAAGGCATAAAAAGAAGGTTGGATGAGTTGAAGGGTCGGTGGCCCGAGGAACTATTCAGCGTTTTGTGGGCATATCGGACAACCCCGAGGACCACAACTGGAGACTCTCCTTTCCGACTAGCTTACGGGACCGACGCACTCATACCAGTCGAGATTGGGTCCCCCACTCAGCCAGTACAAAGAGCTCTACAACGATGAAGGTCTGAAAGTAAATTTGGATCTGCTAGATGAAGCTCGTGACGCCGCTGTGTTGAGGTTGGCCATTTATCAACAGAGGACATCCCGACACTATAACCAGAAGATGAAGCTGAGGAGGTTCGAGGTAGGAGATTTGGTGCTTCAGGAGGCAGAGGCATCAACCCCCCAGAACACAGGAAAGTTAATGCCTAACTGGGAGGGGCCTTATGAGATAGTAGAAGTGCCGAAGCCAGGGACTTACCGGCTTCGAGCAATGGATGGGTCGGAGGTAAAGAATACATGGCATGCTGGAAGACTTAGGAGATATTACCAGTAAATGCATGCCTATTTTTTCCTTCTAATTATGTAATTTACGCAATTTATTAATGAAATGAAAACTTCTCATAGAGAAACGCTTGTACTTCATTTTAATCTTGCACTGCTTTATCGATCAGACACGCTTCGGGCGTAAAACAATCCGACAGTCCGAGAGAACTTTACTGATTGATAAACGCCACAAGTATAACTGATTGACAAAGCAACGAACCCGATCATATAAGCTTCGAGCGTAAAACGATCAGACAGTCCGAGATAACTTAACTGATTGATAAACGCCACAAGTATAACTGATCGATAAAGTTACAAATCCGAGACAGTACGCTTTAGACATAAATCGACCATATTGTCATAAATGACCTAACTGTTCGATAAAAGTCAAGTTAAACTGATCAAGATAACAACTTAGAAAGTTTTTGTCTTCATTTATATTCAAAAAATTTTACAATTCCAGATCAGACAAGCTTCGGGTACATACACCGTCGGCTTCACTGGTCAGGTGAGTTACAAGACATAGAAAAGAAAAATTACAGATATGAAGAACAGGATCCGGAGGGAGCTACGGGGAACCATTATCGGCTTAGGCTTCGGATTCCTCGTCCGAAGAATCAAGGATCGAGGCGTCCAGACCGGCATCAACAAGCTTCGCCCAGGCCTTTTCCCGATAAGCTTCGACACCCTCTGTAAACTGGGTCATAATCTTATCGGTTAGATCGGACGATTCCTCATACTCTTTGATAGCAGCCTGCTTAATGACGGCCTGTTCGGCCACCAAGGTGTTGTTCGCATGGATCAGGGTACTCAGCTGACCATGAACCCCCACGAACTTCCCCTCGATGACCTGAAGGTTCCCCACCAGGACCTTGTTCTCTTCGGTCAGAAGCTCCTTGTCATGCACCAGCTTCCTGGCATGATCGGTGAGACCGACGAACTCTTGTTGTAGTAGAGAATTCTGTTCTTCGAGTTCGGCAATCCGACGATTAGCCTGGGTCACCTTATTCCTGGTGTCGGCATGAAGATCCCGCTCCCTCTTCAGCTCCGAATCCCGACCCAGCAACTCCGCTTCGAGAAGGTCCACATCGGTTCTCAGCTGGACCTCTCTCTTAGTAGATCGGGCAAGAGGAGCGATAGCCCGAGCGAGGATGGCATTGGCCTAAATACATAGGCGAATTGATCAGACAAAACACAACAAAGCGGTAAAGGAAAAATAATATTAAAACGAAGATGAATACCTGAGTCTGGGCTCTGAGATAGGTAACCAGAAAATCCTCTGAAGAAAAGTTCTTGAATCGATCATCGTCACCCGAGAGCCTAAACTGATCCAGCAAATGGAAGGGGAATTTATCAGCAGGACTCTTCGGCCAACAGGTGGTCGGCGACCCATCGGAAGAGCTGGCTTTGGACATTGGGGTGGCAGCAGGGATCGGACCGATCACCTCTTCGACAGGGGGGCTCCTCGATCAGACGCGGCTTCTTCGGTTAAGGCTCGAGAGGCCGATCTTTGGTACCCTCCGACTCCTCGACCACTGTCGTTATGGTAGGAGGAGGAGGGGCCGGTTTTGCAACTGGCTTCGGAGGGATCGAAGCGATGGTCTTAGGGGGGGCTCGGGTAGAGGAAGACCTTTTCTTCGACTTCTTTAGCAAAGCCATCTTATCGGCCCCCTTCATTTGTAACACACTTTTTGTGGAAGCATCAGCCTTGGAAGATTCGGGTAGAGGCCCGGTTGACGAACCGACCGACAGTTCGGCAATAAGGACAGCCTCGTCTGAAGGAGAGTCATCAGCGGCAGGAGGGTGGATGGGCTCGGTGATGACCTGCAGTGGGGTCAGAGCCACTTCAGCACCATCGGGCTTGAAGATAGTCACTACAACATAAGACAAAAAGGTCATAAGAAAGAAACGATAACAAAGGAACGGGAATACAGATGAATGGGTTCGGATATGACAACTTACAGCCGTGTTCGTAGAGCCAAGATTTGTTGGATACGATCCCCAAACCCCAGCTGGTCTGCTTCAGAAGGGCATAAAACTTTTTGAAAGCAGCCGCACGACCCTTCGGAAACTTGGTTACCTTCAAGGGCTGTTCTTCAGGACAGGCCCAGTTCGGTAAAAGGTTGAGGTCGGTTCCCCTCATGAAGAACCATTGTGAATGCCAACCTTTATTGCTCGAGGGGGTCTTCATGAAGGTGGCACGGCCAGATACACGGTTCAGATGGCGAAGGCCTGGTTCCTTCGATCGACCGATAGAAAATAGGACAAAGAAGAAGTCCAAACCCGGGGATATGCCAGCTTCTTGACACAGAGCAATGAAGCTGACTAGCTGGATGTAGGAATTCGGGGCCAGCTGCGCGAACCCGATCCCAACCAGACAGAGGAAGGAGGAGATAAACTCGTGGAGGGGGAACCGAACCCCATATTTCAAGGCATAGAGATGGACGACCACCCAACTCCCTTCGGGACGCCAGAACATCCTTTCATTCGGTTCAGCCACCCGAAGCTTGTACTCTTGGAAAATATTGAATACTGTTCGAATGTCGGATAGCTGAGATTGAGGGATAGTGGAAACAGTGTTGATGACAACATAGTCGGTCTCGGAGGCATAGATGCGGCGAATTCGAGCATCGGCATCCTCGATAGGAATGTCAGCCGGAGCCATGGAAAACTCAACCTGGAGAAGGTCGCCGGCGGTGAGGGTGGAAGTACCGGCCGCTGTGACCGTCGTGGGAGGAGGAATGCTAGAATCAGCCATTTCAGGTGGTTGGGGATGGTTTGAAAGGAGATAAGGCACAAAAATAGGAGTTTAGAAAGGAAATGACAAAGATTGAAGAAATATGGAGAAATGAGTATCTCGCCGGGAAAAAATTGACAGTGATTTGAAATATTGAAGGCTCAAAAAAGTGACAGTGATGGACGTTGGGGAACTTATATAGCCCGTCTGGCACGGTTTCTAAAGACGGCTATTTATGGCAGGTGGGGCCCAGTCCTAGAAAAACGTGCACCAGCTCGCTGACCGAGGAGAAACCGCTTGGGTTCCCGAGACAGCTCATCATTATGGCGTGACTACCCAAATTCATGTCCTTTCAAGTCTCCTGTCATAAATATCTTATAACAGGAGACTGGGGGGCAATGTTCGGGGGTGTTTCACCGATCCTCTGTAGGGCTGAAGGCCTGGACCCGAACCAAAGAGGTCGTGCTCGTATGTTCGAAAGTATATGGGAGATCGGGGTCGGGTAAGCGAGCCCAGTAGGGCGGGGCCCGGTTGTCATCATGGGGGTCGAGGTCGGGTCTTCGCGTCTTTTAGGCCGAGGCCCAGACCGGTGTTTATGTTCGGCTCTTGGGTTGGGCCTGAACATGTGAGCAGCCCACATGCAGAGTTGGAGTGACAAGGAGTTTACGTGATTAAGGGTACTAATCCTAATCATATGTGGGTAAGGCAAGTCTAAAGGTAGTGTTGAAAAGGGATTCTACTTACACCTTTCAAGGGGATTGTGTTGGACCCAAATATAGGTAACTACCATATTTATGAGTCCTATTCTTATTTGGAGAAAGATACCAAGGTGCTATAAATACAAGGCCAATGTTACAATTAACAGGTAATACCTACTTTGAGCACTAAATACTTAAGCCTCCATTGTTAAACCTGGTGAACGGCCTGTACTTATTCTCACACTGGAGCTATCCCCCGGCGGCACGGCCGTCAAGCTTCTGTGTGATCTGTTATTGTGCATGTTATAGCGCGTGGATTCTGTGATTGGACGCGCGGACAAAACTTGGCGTTAACACTATATGCAAGATATGTAAAATAATTTATAATATCTTTTACATGGGTGAAAATAAGTTCGGTTGAACAAATATTATAAAATTGTTTTGAAAAATATAATTTATCATAAAAAAAAATAATTATAAGCTTTAGAAATATGTTTTTATATTCATTGCTTGAAAATAAAAAAGAATGTTATAAAATCAGTAGCGAAGTAAGGATTTTTACTATTGGAAGCGAGAATACACTAAATTATAAAAGAAAATATACACTCCAAAAAATATTATAGAAAGTAGAATTTTATAATTTTTTTAATTTTATCAACAATAATTCAAATAATATATAATTTGCACAAACTCCTTATTGTAATTAAGTCACAATATATGTAAATTAAATGAAAACTTATCTTATTAGTGTTTTGACTTTATCATCAATTTCATTATTAGTCCATATGAACGGGACATAGAAAATGTCTTTCTCAAAAACAATTTTCCTAAAATTTCCAACCACAAAAGAGAGGAAAAATCTCAAAAAAATAAACAAAATCAAAATTCCAAAAAAAATAAAAAATAGAAAAGAAATTCACCCACACATCCAATGCACGTGTCCATAATGAGAAATCCACGCCACAAATCAATGTCTAATTATACTCCCCAAAAAACAGCTACAGTGTCTGAATCTGCACTTTCCCATTTCTACTCCTTATTTAGTAGTATCAAATTCTCTAGATTTTCTGGTTAAGCAACCTTCATAAGCTTCCAACAATGGCGGATCACGATCTCTCCGCTCCCTTTTTACCCTCTTCCGGCCGCTCACAACCGTTCAGTGATGAGCCCCAACTGATCATCACTGTCCATGATGAAAACTCCCCCAATCAAGACCCACAAACCCAACAACAATCCAGTGATACCCATTTGGAGATACTGGACAACCCATTTGAGTTTCTTGGGTTAGATGGGTTTGACTTGCCTGGATCGACCACTGTGGATCCGTTTAGGAACCATACATTGAGAATTGAAGGGGTTTATGAGTGGGTAAAGATTGGAATTTGTTTGCCGATTGCGTTGGTTCGGCTTGTGTTACTCGGGTTGTGTTTGTCGGTTGGATATGTGGCCACGAAGATTGCTCTTCTTGGTTGGAAGGATAAGGAGAATCCAATGCCTAAATGGAGGTGTAGGCTCATGTGGGTTACCCGTTTGGCAACCCGGGGAATCCTCTTCTCTTTTGGGTAAGCTAGTTTACTTGTGTAATTTGTTGGTACGTGATTGCTTAGTGGTATATATGAATTGACATAAAGTTTCTATCTCTATTTGTGTTGCTAATTTGGATTGAATTAGCTGTGCAAACTTTCTTTTGTTTGATAATTAGTTTTACATAGTTAAATTTCCAAAAGTTTGAATTTTGAACTTATTATAGGTGTGTTCAATCCATTTTCTTGTTGTCAAGAGTGTATAGACTCTATAAGAGCTTTATCATAAATTTGGTTTCCCTGGGATGTTATATAAAAATATTTGGGAGCCTATGAAATTTAGAGAATCGATTATGATATTAGCTAAGCAGGTAGTTCTCCAACTTGAAGCTTATCGAGGAATATCAGATTTCTATTATCAGATTCATAAAATAGGAGCTTCTCAGGGAAATGAAGTAAAGAATCCTCCAGAATCTCAATGTTGCCAATTCTTTTGAATTTGTGCTTCCATAATTGCTCTACTCCAGAGTATTAAAGCTTTGGTTGCGTCTCATTCAGATAGGGACATACGAAGGAGATGTTTTTTAGTTGTTCATGACTTTGTAGACTATATGATGTAGGACTATCCGGGAAAGTTGGTGTGAGCAATATAAAAAGCTTTGGAAGCCAATATAAAAGGTTTTTCGAAGCACATGAATTTGAAGTTGTAGTTATCTTATTAGAGTTTAATTTAAGTTAGGAAAGTTGTGAAGAAGTATTATAAATAGTGATGTACTTCATTATTTGGAGACATTGAATAATTAGAATTGATTGAGTTTTGTGTGAGATTATCTGTGTGATATTTATCCTTTATCCCAAAACCCTTGTCCCCATCATTTTTTGGTATCAGAGTTAAAAGTTGATATATTTTGATTTCACCCAATTCCTTAAGCCCTAGCTTCCATCAATTGCTAGAGCTCGCTAGAGTTGACACATATATGAGATGACACCATAGTCTCAAATATTTCCCAATTTTTTTTATCGTGGAAAAAATGCCTGTTCACCTGTGGTAAAATTACAGTTTGGTACCCCAAGGTTTCTGAAACTTTCAATTCAGCTCTTGAAGTTTCTGAGATTTTCAATTCAGCCCCTAAGTTCTAAAATTTTAAATTCAGCCCTGAAGTTTCAGAAAAATTTCAAATCAATCCATGTTTCTTTATACTTTCTTCACCTAAGCCCCTAGAGCCAAAAAAAAGAGTTGGCTGGGCAAGAGAAAATTAATATACTATGTTAGTTATGGTGACTTAAAATTGGGAGGATTAGAAGAATTGAATAATTCATTGTAGCACTTTTAACAAATCAAGCTAATATCATATTTCAAAGTTCATCACCGCAATTCCAACATGTAGTCAAGTAATCAACACAAATGTTAAAAGTGTGATGCCAAATCCTACAAGTAAAATACATAGAGACTTTGAGACTCTTTAAGAACAAGAATTTCAACATGTCGAGACTTGTGAGGATCTTAAAGTGGCTAAAGTTGATAATGTTGTATCCATTGAAGATTTCAAGGAGGTTTACATTAAAGGAATTGCAGCGCAAGAGGTGAATCATGTTGACCAAAAAGTTGAACACAAAGAAAGACACAATTGAGTAGGGCTGAGCAAGTAACCAAATTGGAACCGAAACCGCACCAAAAACCGCACGAACCGCACCAATTAAAACCGCACAACGGTTCCGGCGTATGTGGCGGTTTTAGGTGGGTTGAATAACCAAATTTACGGTTCCGGTTTGGTTACTAGCCAAAACCAAACCGCATAAAACCGAAACCGCACCATGTGTATGTATGTATGTATTATCTCTAGTAAATTCTAAAGTTACTTTTCACTTGAACACGTTCAGAGAAAACCCCAGTCTTGCATTGTCATTTTTTCACCAATTGAAAGAAAATGTTAGAGGTTATAGAGTCAAAAATTAAGCAATTGAGTTTTGAAATTTTGAATTTATTTGATGCGTTATTGGAGAGGCTTATAGTTGAGGGGCTCGAGCACTTGATGCATTGGTTAGTGTCAATGCTATAATTGTAATAGTCTAATAGATTATTTTTAGTCCTCCCTGCAATATATTTTATTCTATCTTCAGTATATACTTTTAATTTTTGGGGAACTAGATAAACATTCTTGCTTATTATCGAATAGTCTCCGTTGTTTTATATAGCGCATATTTTAGTTTTAAAGCATGCTTGATATAATTCTCATTGTCTACTTTGTCGCTAAGTTAATTGCTCGATGTAAGTTTTATATTAAATTTTATTGAAGGCTTATTAAACTTTTTTGTTGTTTAAATTGGTTTTGGAACCGAAACCGCACCAATTAAAACCGAATCGCACACTTTAAAACCGAACCGCACCAATCACAAGCGGTTTCGGGTGCGGTTTTGAATTTTTCAAACCGCACCTAAGCGGTTTCGGGTGCGGTTTGGACTTCAAACTGCACCAAACCGCACCATGCTCACCCCTACAATTGAGGTAGAAATTTGTGCTCAAGAAACATCAGATGCGCATGTTTTGTTGGCATGCATCTTCCGAACTATGATTTATTATTCTTCGATATTTCAAAATTCAAGGACGAGTTTTTTTCAAAAGTGAGGAGAATGATGTGATATGGAAGAGGAAATCAAAACATTTATTATTAATTTTGTATTGTTATTTAGAGATAAATATTGGATTATTAATATAATTATTTATTAGTATATTCTAGGAGAGTTTTATTGTAGTAGGAGATTTTAATTAAGAGATTGTTTCATTTTTAAATCAGGGTTTTTACTTAATCCCCAAGTATTAGGTTTTCTATTTAAACATTGTAATACATCATTATTTTACATATTTATTGAAGGAATTGATTTGAGATTGAAATTGTGTGCTTTTGTGTGCGTTTGTTTACCGATTCTCTACGGGAATAGGTAACTTATTACTTCTTTTCCTAATCCTGTTCCACATTTATGCCCACTTGTTAAACAGTCTCGCAAAACCCCAACTGCTACCCAAAACAATATTTAGTGACCCCAAGCCTCTGCCAAACAAAATTAAGCCTTAACCCTTCTGCATATTCATAAGCCGAGTCAACCAGTACAACGAGACCATTGTCACAAAATTTGCACCTAAAAACAAACCAAATAGTCCTAATAATACAGACCAAACCCATTAAAACCACCATTATTGCCGCCATCGCAGCTTGTTTAAAGCCACTGAATTTGCTGCAAACAACTCTCTGCAACAGAATTTACAGAGAAAAGGAAAAATAAAAATAAAAGAAAAAACAGAGTAGAAGACTAAAGTTTGCCGCCGCCCAACTTTACTACCAAAGCCACACTTTTTCCTCCCGCCGTTATTTGCCATCTTCATCTGGCAAAAGTTCTTTTCTAATACAGCCTTCCTTGCTCCTCTGTTGTACAAGAAAAAAAGAGTTGCTCCGTCGTAAAGAAAAGTACAAAAAAAAAAGACTAGCTCCTGATCCGATTTTAAATATCTCCTGGTAAATTACTCTTAGGTAGGGGTGAGCATGGTGCGGTTTGAAGTCCAAACCGCACCCGAAACCGCTTAGGTGCGGTTTGAAAAATTCAAAACCGCACCCGAAACCGCTTGTGATTGGTGCGGTTCGGTTTTAAAGTGTGCGATTCGGTTTTAATTGGTGCGGTTTCGGTTCCAAAACCAATTTAAACAACAAAAAAGTTTAATAAGCCTTCAATAAAATTTAATATAAAACTTACATCGAGCAATTAACTTAGCGACAAAGTAGACAATGAGAATTATATCAAGCATGCTTTAAAACTAAAATATGCGCTATATAAAACAACGGAGACTATTCGATAATAAGCAAGAATGTTTATCTAGTTCCCCAAAAATTAAAAGTATATACTGAAGATAGAATAAAATATATTGCAGGGAGGACTAAAAATAATCTATTAGACTATTACAATTATAGCATTGACATTAACCAATGCATCAAGTGCTCGAGCCCCTCAACTATAAGCCTCTCCAATAACGCATCAAATAAATTCAAAATTTCAAAACTCAATTGCTTAATTTTTGACTCTATAACCTCTAACATTTTCTTTCAATTGGTGAAAAAATGACAATGCAAGACTGGAGTTTTCTCTGAACGTGTTCAAGTGAAAAGTAACTTTAGAATTTACTAGAGATAATACATACATACACACACATGGTGCGGTTTCGGTTTTATGCGGTTTGGTTTTGGCTAGTAACCAAACCGGAACCGTAAATTTGGTTATTCAACTCACCTAAAACCGCCACATACGCCGGAACCGTTGTGCGGTTTTAATTGGTGCGGTTCGTGCGGTTTTTGGTGCGGTTTCGGTTCCAATTTGGTTACTTGCTCAGCCCTACTCTTAGGTACCCTAAAGTTTTTTTACAAATTTCTAATTTAGTCCCCTAAGTTTTCTTAAATTTTAAAATACTCCCTGAAAATTTTACATATCAATCCCTATAGTTTCATCATCTTCAATTCCAGCCCCTGAAGTTTCATTAGTTTCAGTTCAGCCCCTGTTTCGTTATACATTTTGTACTTAAGCCCCTATAGCAAGTTCGAAAAAAAGAAGAAAAATGAGCGTATATTTTTATTTGCAAGAACCATGGTAAATGCCGAAGAAAAGCTTTATGCTTATATGTTACGACAAGATGAGCATCTCAAAAAGATTGAAGATTCAATCACAACACTTATTGCAAATGCAACAAATGTCACTTGATGTAAGGGACATAAAGATGCTCATAAGAATTTTGAAGACCCCATCCCGAATTTTAATCATCTGAGACTACAACAACATGACCATAATCCACGAGTTAATCCAAATGTTCTAGATTCTAGGATGAATGCAGTGGATAGAGGAGCAAAATTAGATATTGGAGATTTCAATGGCTATAATGGTCCCGAAACATTCTTCGATTGGATTAACAACTTGGTGAGTTTTTTCGATGGAATGATTTATCTGATGTAAGAAAATTGTTTTTGCTGAAGAGAAATTGAAAGTGAAAGGAAAAACTCGTATTTAGTGGGATCAATATCAGTGAAATTTATATACAGCTGCGATAAGATGGAAAGATATGAAAGTTGCATTAACACAACGTTTTGTAACTTCCGATTATAAGCTGCGAGCATATTTGCAGTTAACTGAGTTGGTACAAGGAAGTAAATCTGTAGTTGAGTATACTTCAATGTTCTACAGTTTGGTTACACAGTCTGAATTTCCTTGGATTGAAGAAGTTCCTTGGATTGAAGAAGTTTTAATCTTCATGTACCGTCGAGGATTGAATCTCGAGATTGCTGATGGTGTAGCTTCAGGTTAACTCGTGCTCTTGGATGATGCTGTTCAAGTTGCCACCCAAGTAGATGATAATTTGTGAAGGAATTCTGTTAGTTCTCTAATACAAGTCCAAACTTGAGGGAGCGTACTTTTGTGGAGTCTATTTTAAATATGCCAGTGGAAAGATCGTCAACATGCCCTTCAACTACTAGCAGGCTTAATTGCACCCCAAATTCTTCTAATGCTAGTAACAACCATACGTCTAGGTGCTATAATTGTCGTGGTGTTGGTCACATGCCTTTTGAAGTGTCCTTCCCTGTAAATAAATGTTGCCTCTTCTCCCTCTAGGCAACTTGCTATTGTTGACAAAGAGTGCGAGAAAACATAAGGATGATCCTAAAATCCATTGTGGGCGAATATTTCAGATGAGAGTAGCATGTGCGGGACAGATCTGCTCTCTTGTGATTGATATTGAGAGTTGTGTACAGATGTTATCTCTGAGAAAACAATTAAGAAACTTGGGTTAAACGTTGAGCCTCGCCCGGAGTTGTATGATGTTGCATGGATTACCAATATAAAGTTGCGGGTTACTCAGAGGTGTTTAGTTACATTTTCCGTTGGCAAGCTTAAGGATACCGTTATGCATGATGTTCTACCACTTAAGGTTTGTTGCATTATCTTAGGACGTAAATGGATATGGGATCGTCATACACAACTTGACTATTTGATTATCAAAGGCAATACCAAATTCACTTTTATTTGTGCTCTCAACATGCCAAATTTGAAGCTTGCAAAGAATTCCTTGGTTATCCGACATGATTGTTTTTGTTTTGATGTTCATAACTTGATGGAGTCGAGTTTTTTTCAGCGAGGAGAACTGATGTAGGACGAGACCGTGAAAGTTGGTTAGAACAATATAAAAAGCTTTGGAAGCCAATATAAAAGGTTTTGGAAGCCTATGAATTTGAAGTTGTAGTTATCTTATTTAATTTGTAGTTATCTTATTAGAGTTCAATTTAGGTTAGGAAATTGTTGTTGGAGTATTATAAATAATGATGTACTTCATTATTTGGAGACATTGACTAATTAGAATTGATTGAGTTTTGTGTGAGATTATTTGTGTGATATTTATCCTTTATCCCAAAACCCCCGTCCCCGTCACTATACATGTACTTGATGTGGGCAAGCATATATTAGGCTTTCCATCCTTCCAAATTCTAAGTTTTCTACATATTCATGAATACAAAAGTTTGCCTCAAATACACAGGTTTTTCAAAATTTCAAGTAGTTTTGTAGTGTGTTAGCTTTGGTCTATCTTTGTATCAGTCTAATATTGGCATGATCTTTTACTTTTTTGATGCTGCAGCTATCATTGGATAAAACGAAGAGGGAAACTGGCTCCGAGGGAGATTGCTCCAATAATTGTATCTAATCATGTATCATACGTAGATCCTATCTTCTACTTTTATGAGTTTTTTCCTACCATTGTTGCAAGTGATTCCCATGATTCCATGCCCTTCGTTGGAACCATCATCAGGGCTATGCAGGTAATCTTATGTAGAATTCATACCTTCACTAAATTTAAAATTTTAGCATATTAAAGCTTTGTTCTACATATTCAGGTTTAAATATTTCCCCTGAATCATGTTTTCTTGTGTTCAATACTTGTAAGTTTCAGATATATTGTTCTTACTCTTTCTTTGTCTCACCCTCTGTTTTTAGGTGATATACGTTAATAGGTTCTCACCATCATCGAGGAAGCATGCTATCAGTGAGATAAAGGTAGGAAAGTTATATACCTTTTGCTATCTTGTTTCTTTTGATTGTTCTTTTGATGAATTTGGTTGATCTATATTCTATAAGGATAATGTCCTAATTGATATATGTTGTATAAGTTGATGATAAGCTTGAGAAGAGAAGATAATCTTCGTTCACACACCAAACAACTTAAGCTGTAGCGTTATTAGCTTTTGATTTCAAGATCCCAAATTGATATATGTTGTATAAGTTGACTTCAAAATCAGTGATTAGTTAAAAATTTTGTCAAGAAAAGAAAGGGCTACATCCATACTAGTTGAAGGTTAATTTAATTGTTATTGTGATTTTATTGTTTTCCCCTTACCTACACTGTAGAATGTTCCTTTCTATATCTGATAGACAGATGATTTCTGTCTAAGTAGACCTACTCACCTACATAGACATTAGTTAAGTTGACGTTTGGATTTTCAAGCTTAACTCATTTATAAATTTCCTGAGCTCAAGCTTAAAAAGAATTCTATCTAGCACTGCGTGTTTCCTGTTTAATAATGGAGTAGTTCACAAGCATTAGTGAGCTACTCGACCTTCAATCAAATTCAAGCTGCTTTGCATGCTTCAGCGAACTGCTTGAGTTCATTTAAGCTCATCTAGGCTCAGTTAAACTCATTTATTTGACACTTTAGGGAACAATAGCTATTAATATAATAATATATACTACATAATGTATAAAGTAAATTATATGTAGGTAACACCAAATAGTAATATAATACTACCTCCGGTCTATATGATTTGATCATTGTTGACTTTTTAAAGTCAACTTAAGATATTTTCAAACTCAAAATTGAGATGACTCATTAAAAATTATAAAACAATAAAACTTACAATGAGTAATATTTTTTATATAGTTTACAATATTCATCGTTGTATTGATTAAAATTAAAAGCATCTATGTCAATTTTGAGATTAAAAATGTCTCAAATTGACTTTCAAAAATCAACAATAATCAAATAATTTGGAACGGAGGGAGGGAGTATTATTTATTTTTTCAATATATAAATAAAATGATGTATACTTTGTTGAGATTCATGAGTGCGCTCGAGAGCTCGTTCAGTTGTCATGTCGAGTACTTAAATATCAGCAGTGAAGCCTAAAATGTTGAACGCGCTCAGTTTTTTTAATCTAAATGAGTCCAGATGAGTTGGGAAATTATCGAATCGGACTTGGGTTGCTCGCATGTAGTTCAGTTTGTTCACAACCCTATATCCAAGGATTACTGGGTAAGAAGTGATGTACATTGCATCACTCAGTTTTTGTTTCCAGCAGAAGTTTGGTTGATCATAAACACTTGTAAGAATCTTGAATGGAGTGGTTGTAAAGTTCTGTTGATCTGTTCTGAACTTTTTCTTTTGTTTGGATATCAGTTTTGCCTTCAATTTTTGGCACAACCAGTTTAGATTATTAATCTCATTAAGTGGTACTTTCATTGCAACACAAGTCAAAATTTTGTTCATAAAGAATACTAACCTTTAATTCCTTTGCTTTTTTCTGTCCGTCAGTCTGTCTCTCTTATGTAACTACTTGAAGCATACCTCCTTAATAGCTCTATATGAACCAGTAGATTATAGTTAGTGCTCTTTTCATAATTTGTGTCGATTAATGCTTGGCAACTCTATTACTTTCTTAGTTTAGACGCATTTTTTATCCAGCTTGTGGCTGTGATTTTGACTACAAACTGCAAGAACTTTTGTGGTGTTTGTATGGTCTAAAGCATGTTTAGCTTATTTTGCACACGGTGACAAAATGTTGGTAGTCAAAGTAATTTGACCATTTATTAAAATTGCTTCTAGCTGTACGAAAAGAAATTGAAAATTATTGGATTGATATGTGATTATATCAATATACAATTTTCTAGGTTCTTTGATGTAATTCTTTTTTTCTAAATTCTTTTATTTTTGTCAATATATAAGCTATTTGATACAGAATTGTGCTTTTAAGGATTTTAATACAGAGAAAGGCCGGTTGCAATAGATTTCCTCGTTTGCTTTTATTTCCTGAAGGAACCACAACCAATGGAAGAGCCCTCATCTCATTCCAGCTTGGTGCATTTATTCCTGGGTATGCTATCCAGCCTGTAGTTGTTCGCTATCCACATGTACACTTCGATCAATCCTGGTAGGATTTTCTCTCTAAAGCAAGTTATTAATTGTTATCTTCAGTAGCACGTGACCAGCTCTGCTTTGTCTTCTTGCCATTTTGTTCAGGGGGAATATTTCACTGGCTAGGCTTATGTTTAGAATGTTCACACAGTTTCACAATTTCATGGAGGTACGCTATAATCATAGTGTCTGCAAATATCTGCAAAGCATAGTTTACATATTTTACTTCTGTGAAGGTTGTTTGATATATCCAAGTTGGAAAAGAAATTTATATTATTAAATTTATGTATGTACTGTAATGTAACTTCCTTTGCTACGTGGGTAACTATATCAGTCTTATCATCTATTAATCCAGCACATCACTCTCTATGAGTATCTTCAGACTATGTATTACATATCGTATATTGAATATGATTGGTTTTGGGTGAGTAATGTTTGATCTCTCATGCGCCTTTGACCTCATCTTTTCAAGTTTATCTTCTTTAGATTTTTTTGGGTTGGTCAATATTTTACATCGACAACAAAAAATAATTAATTTCTGCTATATTTCTGCTCCATATGTTCTACTTTGGAACCGTATAATGTGCATTTGATAAATATTGAACTGAATAATGTAAAAGGCACATATATTTCTTCTTTTATATCTCAGCATTAATGATATCTCAGCATCTCAGGCGGCTTGTGAGATAGTGTAATCTTGTTGTAGACAATACTTCTCGGGTGGCTGAGCCAGGTTGCTCTCTCTTGTCCTTCAGTTACCATCATACCTAAGAAATGTTTCAATTCGAGCGAAGGTGCTCCTATTTATCACCAGAGATGGAGAAAATTCTCATTTAGTGTCATCAAACTTCTTGACAGCAGGGAACTTGTCATTTAAACCTGCATTGACAGGCTAGTAGGGTTATTCTCCACCCTTTTTGGTTCCCATAAGTAACCGTATGTATGTATAATGCATAAAAAGGGATTCCACCAAATGAATTATGTATGCTTGGACTCTTCAATATTGCTTATCCTTGTTTAATATTCGGGCTTGGACTTAATAGGCATAGATTATTAGGTGGATTGTCCTGTTTCAGGAAATCCTTTAATTATGAATAATAATTCTGTCCAGAGGGTTATATTAATTGTATGAGTGATTTGTGGAATCTCTTGTAACTATTGTTTCTTTTAACGAAGTGAAAGTAGAATACTTGCTTCCAATTAATCTACATAATTGATATGGCTTATATGGATGCAATAAGTTGTATATTTCTTTAAACTTTGAATAAAAAAGCCTAAAGGGATTTGTATACTTGAATTCCATTAGATTCTCTTTCAAAACTTTTGTATAATTTTGATTTTTTTAATATGTCAATAAATTATTGTCATTAAAAGCAGCAAAAGGGAGTGAAATCTTGTACAGAAGATCCATACATTTAAAGCATAGGGACAACAAAAAAGACCTATCCCCACCTATCTCCAAACAAAACCAATGTACAATGACTTAGCAGCACCCCATAAATAGCAAGGAGACAAGAAAGTAGATACAAGTTCGCTCCTAACACAAATTCTCCAAGAAAATTATAAAAGAAACAACGATGCTGGGTAGTATACATTTTCCTGAAAAACTTAAGACACACAAATACACACACACACACACATAGATTACTTATTTCCCTCCATCTGCATGGTTTGGAGTACAATTAATAGATGCTCCTTGATTCACTTCATGCTGCAAAGAAATCATGGAAAGCATACTGCAATAGTTGGTGTGCTTCTCCACTCTAAATATCACCTAGTACCTGTGTATAACCTTAAATTCTTCTCTCCCTTGATCACAAAATACATGCTTCATCATGCATTGTTTTAGTTATACAATATACACGCCCATGAACATTACAAGTCCGACCAATGCTTCTTTTCTTTTGTTTCTAGTAGTGGAGTTCTGTTAGTGTATTGCTTCTATGTTGATTCTTAATGAATTCAGATAAAATTTGAATTTATGCAGGTTGAATTTCTTCCTGTCATTTCACCCCCGGAAAATCAAAAGGATAATGTTTTGCGTTTTGCTGAGAGGGTGAGTCAAAGTTATAAATTTTTACTGCATTATAGTAGTTGTAGTTGATTGATGTTTTTCCCCCAGTGTCATTCCTAAGTTCTTCTTATCCATTAAACTATAATAACTTTTAATTCATTAATTACAACTCACTTTTTAATTAAAAAAGCAAAAATTCGGTGATGTTTCAAGGTTATATATGGAATTGCACATTCTCATAATTGTGCTTTTATTACCAAACTTTATACATCAACACAATGTGTTCGCACATTACATTACATCCATTAATATAATGTTGAAGCGAAGGATGCTTGAACAATATAGCGGTCTTCTGTATTCCTGTAGCTTAAAAAGACTTTTTAACATTGTGTAACATGCCAAGAGACCGTGTAACTGGTTAGTTTGCATCTGCCATCATTACTGAAGGATTATTGTGCGCCCAATCATGGGCTTTCCAGATATGTTCAAAATTTTCATGTTCTTATAATATAGACCTAACTTGTTAGATATATCCTCTGTGGTACCCAATGAAGGGGAGCATGCACTGGTTTAGTTCATTAGGTTTTTAAATTTGCATTCTTCTATGGTAGTTTTCCCTGGCTATCTTTCTCTAGATCCTTAAAACCTCTTTCTTTCTGGATAATTTTTTATGCTACAGATGGAGAGAAAATTACATTATGCTTTCAAAAGCTAAAATTGAATGATTGAAGTCTCTTCAGGTTCCATTGAATAGAATCTTATATCCGTTTACAGAATTAGTGTTCAACAGTGATTCGATGTGAATCTATTACATACGTGTTGTGTGCACTCCATACTTGTCCAAAAAAATAAAAATAAAATGCTATAAAATTGAATGATTGAAGTCTCTTTAGGTTCCATTGAATAGAATCTTGTATATGTTTACATAATTAGTCCTCAACAGTGAGTCCATGTGAATATATTAAATATATGTTGTATGCACTCCATACTAATGATAGGAATTGATCCATGAGACGTCGTCGTGGATGATTCACTATTTAGTTATTTATTTATCCGTGCCTATTTATTTATTTAGTTCGTGAACTTGTTATTTATTGGTTTATTTCAGAATTGAGTTATTTATTTAGAGGCCCAATTGTAAATGGGCTTAGGATTATTAGAGTTTATTTTTATTATAAATATGTAAGTCATGACAGATTATTGGACACTTTGATATTGAAAATATCTTAATTATTGGTTGCGATCAATACTTTTTCTCCTTACTACGGTTGGAAAATCCTAGGGGTAGTGATTCTCCTGCGGTTTGATCACCTTAGTTCTTTTAATTTTCCTTATTGATTTACTATTTTCAATTAATTATTTGTTCATCAATTTTCATCCTACATCATATTGGCATCAGAGCTTGGTTTCTCTATCAATTTCTTAATTTTTGGGAGATCTTGAGTTTTAAAAAAAAAAAGTTGTTCATCGACGGAGTTACTGTTCATTGGAGTCGCTGTTCATCGCAGTTCATTGCTCATAAAAAAACTGTTGCATCGTTTTGGAAATAGGGAGGTAACCTTAACTTTTCTAATTTAAATTAAAAATCCGTGCAAATTGACTTTTGGTACCCCCCAAACTTTCACTATCCATTTAAATATTGTCCCACAGTTTATTTGTTTATATTTTCACCCCTGTTTTTTGCATAAAGAGCCCTAAAATTTTAACCTTAGCACTTTTAACCCGTCTCATACTTTCTGACCAGTTAGGTCTATAAGGTAAAAGTAAATGTCATTTTGAATATTTGGACTTTTAATATTAAATCACTTGTATTTCCTTCGTTCATTAGTTCTAAAATTTTTGAAAGCTTGTTTTGGATTTGTTCTTTTAAAATTGCATATTATTCCATCTATTTGCATATTATTCGGTTATTATCAATTGTTTTTGAGATTGCGATTGCATAGGCTTAGACTTGTAATTTTAATTTGTTTCTATTAAATTTTTGTATTTTACACTTGCATTTGTATTATGACTACACATGCCCAAATTGAAAATTGGTGAAATTGGCCAGTTTATTCTGGTTAGGGGTTGAGAGAGACTTAGATCGTCTAGGTGAGCTATCAGGCATTGATGGGAGATGAAAACTCGCCTAAAGCAATATTATTTACCCGTAGGACATACGGATAGGGTAATAATGTATGTTGCTGATTACATTTGCAGATTTAGGGAGTTAAACTCAAATATGTAGGATCAATTAGAGAGATAGATCGATCATTATGAAGTTCAAGAATGAGTTACGACCTGGATTTCAATCACATCCTGACCAGTGCCATCTCTACCCTAGGTGACCTTTTTCAGTCGGCTCTAGATAATGAATATATGTTACAGGGTATCACTAGGAGAGTTCCCTCTTACTCAGGTCAGCCTAGTGGCTGAAATTTCTCACGGAGTAGGCATTTCCCCACTTCTCAAGCGTCCTCTAGGGCTAGTAACACCCTAGCTGGGTCATTTCGTGATAAATGGAATGGTGTAGTTGCACTCAACTCTCAGTCTACTGCCCAGATAAGGTGTTTTACGTGCCAGAGGTTAGGGCATAAGTCTTTTGAGTGCCCCAATCGCAATTGCCAACAAGTAACAATAATAGAGAGAACTTCAAAAGAGGAGGGGAATATTGTTGGGGATGAAGTCGAGGGTGAGTATAACCCACAAGATGAGGTTGAGGTATTTCAGACCTACAACAAAGTAGGTGATCTCTTCTAAGTTGATCATCGATGGGTGGTAGTTGCTTAAATGTAGTTATTGAGTCCGCCTTACCACAAATGAAGTTAAAGGCAGAATCAAATCCCCAGTCTTTTAACGTCGCCTGGGTCAACAAGATATCAATTCCCATGTCAAAGAGATGTCTAGTGCCGATCCACCTTCAGGGCTATGAGGAGAGTATTTGGTGTGATGTCCTTCTTATGGATGTTGCACATATTCTACTAGGGCGACCTTGGCTATATGACTGTGAAGTGATTCATTATGGGAGGACGAACACATGTGTTTACACACAAGGGGTAGAAAATATCATTAGTACCTGTGAGATCCCGAGTGTCATCCAAGAGTCGCTTGATCAAAGGAGACTAGCTTACCTACCTAGTAAACCAACTCACTCCATACTCTTAATAGAAAGGAGTTTGAGCGAAGTGTGGTTGAGGAGAATATAGTTGTCGACGCGTTGAGTGGGGTGTCTATCCTTGTCAACTCTTTGAGAGTGAAGGTTGTGGGATTTGAGCGCATTATCCAGGAATACCTACTTGTCAAGACGTTAATGACATTTATGCTGACCTACAGGATCCTAATTCCCCACCCTCTAGTGATTTCGTATCCATGATGGGTATTTTTTAAGGGCACCCGCTTGTGTATTCCTAATACATCGATGCGTGAGTATTTGTTGTGGGAGTTACACGCAGGAGGTTTAGTTAGACACTTTGGTCAAGATAAGACCATTGTCATTGTTGAGGATATGTTTTTTTGGTCTAGCCTTAAGAGGGATGTAGCTCATGTTGTCTTTGAGTGCCGCACATGTCAGACTACTAAGGGTAGGAAGTAGAACACGGATTTGTACACTCCACTTTCAGTTCCCCATGCTCTTTGGGAGGATCTTAGCATGGATTTTGTCTTAAGATTACCGAGGACCCAGAGGGGTTATGATTCAATTTTTATTGTAGTGGACCGTTTCACTAAGATGACACATTTTATTCTTTGCAGCAAAGCTGATAATCCCTCATATATTGCCATGATTTTCTTTAGTGAAGTAGTGAGATTGCGTGGGTTACCATTGACTATAGTTTCTGATAGAGATGCAAAGTTTATGAATTATTTTTGGAAAACTCTCTGGAAGAAACTTAACACCACGCTTAAGTTTTCTACTGCGTATTTTCCCCAGATCGATGGTCAGACTGAGGTTGTTAATAGAAGTCTAGGTTATTTGATATATTGTCTTGTGGGTGATCATGTGTCTACATGGGATAATGTTTTACCTATGATTGAGTTTGCATATAATAGCTTAGTTAATTGTTTAACTGGAGTAAGTCCTTTTTAGGCTTAAACTAGTTATCAGCTTAGGAAACTTGTTGTTTTAGCTCCTCTTTCCATTGCATATAGGGCTAGTGAGTCTGCAGAGTCTTTTGCGCACCACATTCATGATTTGCATGCTGATATAAGAAAGAAAATTAATTTGAGTTATGAAAATTATAAGTCTATTGATGATGTTCATCACAAGTATCAAGAGTTTAATGAGAATGATCGAGTGATGCTGCGACACCGTGTTGAGAGATTACCTCTTTGCACATAGTAAAAAGTGCATGCTAAGAGGATGAGTCCATTTCGAGTTCGAAAGAAGGTTTGCGCTAATGCATACGATTGGATTTTTCGAGTGATATAGGTATTGATCCTGTATTCAATATGGAAGACCTTACTCCTTATCACGGGCCTTCTGATGATTTCATTCCCTCTTCTACTTCTTCTCCTAGTTCTTCTATTTCGCCTACCCTAATGAGCCTATACTTGTTCCTCATTTACCTGTTCTACCTACACCTTCTATTGTTCTTACACAACATACAACAGAGGTTATTGAGGATGTTTTTGATGAGCGGGTTGTGTCGATCAGGCATGGTGGTTACTATCAATTTTTGGTGAATTGCGCAACAGGCCTCCGGATGATTGTACATAGCTTAATGCTGAGGAGTTTCGTCAGCTTGATTCAAATCTTTTTGAGAGATACGAGGCTTTCACTTTGTTAAAAACTTCATTTTTGCAGCCGGGGAGAGTTGATATGGATCCATGGGACGTCGTCGTAGTGGATGATTCGCTATTTAGTTATTTATTTATTAGTGTCAATTTATTTATTTAGTTCGTGAACTTGTTATTTATTGATTTATTTCAGTATTGGGTTATTTATTTAGAGGCTCAATTGTTAATGGACTTAGGATTATTAGAGTTTCTTTTTATAATAAATATGTAAGTCATGACAGATTATTGGACATATTTTGATATTGAAATTATCTTAATTATTGGTTGTGATCAATACTTTTCCTCCTTACCGCAGTTGGAAATCCTAGGGATAGTGGTTCTCTTGCAGTTGGATTACTCTAGTTTTTTTAGTTTTCCTTATTGATTTACCACTTCCAATTAATTATTGTATTTGTTCATCAATTTCCATCCTCATCAACTTGTCCAAAAAAATAAAAAATAAAATGTTGTATGAGCTTCTCTAGGCAGTAGGCATGTAGAATCCATTTAATGTGCACTATTGTTTTTAGTTACTAGATTTTAATCTATTTTGATGGCTATGAATATTGTGCAGACTGCTCATGCTATGTGTACTGCTCTCAATGTTGTACAAACATCTCATTCTTTCGGGGATGTGATGCTTCTTGCTAAGGCATCTGAATCTAAGCAGGTACATCTTGCTTATATGACTTTGTGGTCTTTCTTGCAACTAGGTTTATATCTGTTATCTATTCTTTGTCATTTGGATACATGTTTCTACATGTTTATTTCGTTCTGTTCTCCAAACCTATGGCCTTCGTGATTAATGTATTTTGAACATAAGATGCAAATAGCATTGGGAAGGATGAACTTCACTATTTATTTTTGTTATATTCATAATTTTCATGGCGTCGTCTAGGCGACGATTAGGTGTCTTGGCGTTGGAGAAGGAGAAGGGTAAGGCAACGCTTTGGACGTCGAGCCGCCAAGACTCACACATTTGTAGCGAGCCCAAGTTAAGTGATTAAGTCATTTTTTACCATGACTCATCATAAGCCATGGACTTTTCCAATTATCCAAGTGACTAAATTCATGACCTTAACCTAACCCATGACCCTATTCCCTTAATGAGAGGAATGCTCGTGTGGGAGACGAAAATGACTTTATAGTTGATAACTTTGTTTGAGCTATGACTAGAAACAGAGTAGATTAGAGACTATTAGGTATTATGTTTTGGGTTTTAGAGTATATAATATTTTATTGTGCAATATTCTTTATTTTTTAAAAATAATGTATAAATTGCATATTGTTAACAACTTGTCGCCATACGAACGCCATGGTGGGCGCCTTATCACCTTGGGGTGTTTTGACTGTCAACTACTGCCGCGTCTCACCTTGGCGCCGTGACAACTTTGGTTATATTATAATGCATGACGTAAAGGTTTGGAGCTCTCTACTTAGGACTCATAATTCCTCGTCTAAAAAATCTTAGAAGATAAGTTGAATTGCAAAATAATTCCTGCTGGAGACAAATTAATACTTACAAACTAAGCCAATGACTAGGTGGTAGCTAGAGACAATTTTATTGGGAAGTGAAACCAGAAAGTCTTACAATTTCATAGTTGCTTGTATAAGTGGCTTCTGATTATTTCCATCTTTAGCAATAAGCAGTGTCTGCTTCTATTAGAGTGTGTGCTGAATGTTTACTTGCTTTATTACAGCAGGTTCTGGAAAATGGGATGGTTATTGCTTAGGATTGTTTGATTTGACTTTAGTTCTGTCCATTGTAAAGTTTCAGTAAACTAATATTCTTGTGCTGATATCATGATTGTTACATTTTTTCACAGGAAAATTCCTCACTTTATATGGTTGAAATGGCAGGGGTGGAAATGGTGAGTTTGTGATAATTTATGTATCTGTCTGTGTTGTACTGTACTGTTATCTGGCTTAGAAGGCTCTCTGATAATATTACTTCTCTTACTAATAATCTAATGCGACAAATATTCTTTCTTTTCCCTATCTGATTAGTGATTAACATAGTATCAGAAGATACCACCTTTTGCCTATAACTGTGTTTGAAACATAAAGGCCTGATATAATACCCCATTGTGCATTACTTCTTAACATAATATAGTGTGCAATGCAAGTATTCGTAACATATGTGACGTCTTTTTGTTGGAATAACGAAAGTAGCTGATGTAGGACAAAGAGTACACAAGTTAAAAGAAGGCAGAAGATAGATGGTGTGTGGCACTCTCGCAAGGGAATCACTAGCCAGCAGACAAAAAATTCCTTCTTCCACATCAGGAATAGGCAGCCCTCCCAGGCAAGAAGCACGAAGATTTTTCCAATAATTTTCAACTCTATTAGAACTATGAGGTTTACAATACCTACACGGGAATAAAAAACCTGATACTTGAATGCATAACCCAAATAAGAAAATACCTCTAATAATTTGAAACAACTTAAACTTGATCACTAATATGAAAATATCCAAATATATTAATTGAAATTAAATAGTCTAAACCTTCAAAATCCCCAATAATTGCAAATTACATCAAATAAAACCCATCTAACCCTATATTTAATTACATAGATTCCCATCCACCTTTTCTAAAAGGAATTGTAGTAATTCTTAATCTTTAAAATTTACTTACTAGTGTGTCTGCATCTTTCTCTATACCGTTAGAAAAACTTGATAGTGGCAAAAAATGTGATAAATCTTTGGCATTCTATTCATTATTTGGTCAAAAACAAATAAAATTTATTGATTACTCTTTTAATATCCTGAATGGAGCCGATTGATTGAACTATTTGTGTATGTCAATTTTTTTCTTTATTCCAATTTTATTGGGGTTCCTCTCTTTTAGCAAATCGTCTTGCCAAGTATTGGTGTATATGTTAAGGTAACATATGAGTTCGGTGTTCGAGTGTGAAGTTGAATGTTTAATGTAGTAGCCTGGGGAGATTTTTGTGAGATAACATGTGAGTTGACATAGTCTGGGTCAGGTTTGATTCGATAAGTGTATTAGGGCCTTCTTTGGTTTCCCCTTGCTCATTAACAATTTATTTAGAATTGTGAGAATTGGGTTTTGCAAGTAATAGAACACACAACTAAGCATGGCTTTAAAGTAATGAGTCTCGAACCACAAGCAGGAGAACTGCAGAATGATATGTATCATCCCTTTTTATTTTTCTTGGTTGGTAGTTGATAGTTCTCATATATGTGGCTACTTGCCAAACCATGTAAATGTTGTCTTGGCCTATTTGCTTATGTTTACCAAATTATGATGTAACTGAACCTCGGCATGCATGAACAAAACATAGCATCGTAGTTTGATATCCAAGTTGGTTTACAAGGCAGAACAAAAGAGCTTGTGAATGGGATGATTAGGTTTAAGAGAAGGCTTCTAGCAGCATAAGATTTCCAATAGTGTTAGATAGGTATATATCATTTCACTAGTGGATTATCTTTTGGCAGATGTGATGTGATGTGATTGAGGTCCTCTTTCGGTTTTTGGATCTCCCTTTAGGTTCAATCTCTAGAGTTTCTGATGCAGCTTGTGATGAAATTCCTGTTGCATCCTATTTATGGTGAATTCACTTTCATTGATCTGCAGAAGGAACTTTTACTGCTCTTTTGAATAAAGTTGGATGACAGGCATTTAATCTAGATATATTTCATGTGGTCATTGTTCTAAGGACTCGTGAATGTTCTCAAGATTAGGGCTTTTTGACTCTTAATTATAATTTCAGTAACCATCATGTCCTTTGTAGACTTTTTAGAGGAGCTTAGCATTGGAGCATGATGTTGATATTTGGGGTGCTTTATAGTGTTTGACACAGGTGGTTTTTTGGTTTCCCCTACCCCTTTGTATACATTGCATGTAATTGGGTAATGCTCCAGTTTGGTGTCTTTATGATTAAAATATACTTTTACTATACATGTCAAGTGGTGTTGTTATCATGGAGAATCATTTAACTTTTACCAAGCTGTTAATTTGAGAGGTTCATTTAAACTTTCACCAAAACAGGAATTCAAGTCCTGAATGTCTCCACGCTTGACACCCTCATTTTCCTTTTCTCTATTTTTAGTTATTTACTTTATTTATTTACAAATTGCATGTATATTGTATGGATGGGGCGACGGGTTTTGACTGTGGTATGATTGTGGCTGTGGTTACAGTTTAAACATAGAGAATATTATGCTGTTACAAAATTGTAATTATCATGAATTAGTATTACATGTGGCCAAAGTTTTGAGGACTCATAGAAAGTTATCAAGATTAGATGGCTTTCTTCGCTTTCTTTGTTGAGTTAGGTTGCATAGTGCAATACTTCATGTCTGTATTTGGATATCATAAAAGTGGCTAGGGTCCAGGTCCAGTAACACATCCACTCATGATTTCTAGTTTCAACTACTCTCGATCCTTACATTTCTTCCTACCTGCTTGCCCATAAGTTCTATTGTATAGATTACAATTAATATCTTAGACTACTTGCTTGAATAAAAGTTTTCTCCTGTTTCTTTCAGTCATCCCGTATAAGCTCATTGGAAGCTGTGCAATTTCTGGATAAATTTCTTTCCATGAACCCAGACCCCAGGTATTGTGGCTTGATCTTTTCTTTATTATAATTTTTGTAGTATGAACTAGAGTGTACCATTGATTGTTTTTGTGGCTAGAAAAATGTACATGGTCTTAGGACTAGTTTACTTCACCTTTATATGTAGTAAATTTTATTGGTAAATAGTTTCATTAGTAGGATTGATGAGTTGCTTCTCACCTTACCTAATTGCTAGACAAGTCCTGAATTCTATCATAATATCTTGAAGCCTTTTAATGAAAGCGTTCACATGGCTTCTACTTATTAATCTATTCTCATCCTCAAACTAAAATATTAAAGGATATTTGTTTTAATTTGATCTTTATTCCCTTGTATATTTACTCCAAATTCCTATAATCATATCAATTATGCAAGGTTTTAAGCTTAATTCAGTCGTAATAATCTTGATTCCGTGTTCTTATTATTTATGTGATAATATTTTAAAACTTAGCATCACATTTATTATGCTTCCCTTGCATAACAAATATATCTAGTTTCATCTATAGCCAAGGATTCAAAGATTCAGTGCATAAATCTTTTCATCCTTTCTTGGTAATATCAGAAAAATAGAGTTCCATAGTTCTTTGTAAAACACATCACTTCTGGTTAATTGCTTTTCCTTAATGTATTAGTATTCTTTTCAAGTTTAAAATTGGTGCACATTTTGACCACTTTCAGTTGTTTCACTTTCTTCTCAATGATGTATACGTCTTTACTGTTACATTGTGCATAATTCATTGGATAAATATCATGAATTTCCTAAGTTTCTTAATTATTTCTCAGCCTTTGTAGTTTCCCAAGTTTCATGAATTGTTTCACTGTACACAAGTCATCATTGTTACTTTTAACTTTTCACATGATTAAATATCTAAATTGTATGTATCTATAAATTTATTTAGCTTGATGCTCTCCTATTGAATTATGTTGATGTTATTTTCTTGACTTTGTGCAAGTTCATTGGAGTTTGTGTTAGATCATTTATGTCTGTATAATTTCTCCTTGTTCAGTGGACATGTTGGAATAGACGGCTTCTTAAGGGTCCTAAGATTGAAGCGGTGTCGTCTTTCTGAAAAGGTCAGCTACCAAATTTTTGTCTTAGTTCAATTGAAAAGCTTTTTTTAATGTCACTAATTCTTCCTTACTCATGTTGGTCATGTCTGTTTCAATAAGCAACCGTGTGGTTGTTACCCAAAAAAAAAAAAAATTCCCATTAAATTTGGATAGGTTGATGCTTTAAGAATAAGATACATGGATATGATTTACAAAACCGTGATGTGGGAACAGATGTTAATGAATTTTCATATGAGAATTCAAATTTATCTCAAATGGTTGATTTAGGTGCTGTTTGAATTTGAACTTTAGATTCTGATTCTTTTTAGTTTTTGAATAGACCATGGTTTATGGACCTTGCTTAAGATGATTTTCTTATTAGAGAACTTTGTAGTCATCACTCATCACTTGTTATCGTTTTCCCTGTTTCATGATAACTATTTGTTTCAGATATTTGAGTTCATTGATGCGAAGAAGACTGGTCGAATAACATTTAAACAGGTCTTTCTCTCTCTCCCCCTCTCCCCCTCTCCCCCTGTCTTGCACTCGGCTCTCGCTTTCTCTCTCCCTTTGTGACTGTATTATTATGTTTCAATCCCATGCACTCTCACTCACACAGACATATCTGTTCATTTATGCGTGTTGTAGTACTCTAATACCCTTCCAAGCCCATGTTGACTTACTGATGACATGTTAAAAGAGGTACTGGAGTAATGGCAAAGTTATTTACTGCACAATTGTAATACAGAGCACATTGATTTACTTGGGACAGTTAAATTTTTTCATGGGAGGTTATTTTTTTGAGTTCATAATATAATGCTAAGGGATTTGCTAGAACAAGTGTGGAAGATAGTTGACATTTTTCCTTGTATAATTCACTAATTCTGGGTAATCCTGTTAACGATGAACCTTGACAATACCCTGTTGGTGTAGCTGGTTGGAAAAAGAAAAGCAGCAGCAAACTGATAGACCTGCATTTCTTATACGGTTGATAAATATAAGTTGGACCTTCTTAAATCGCTCTATTTTATTGTTATGGCTAAAAACTGCAGCTCTTTTGGTTTGCCTTGCCACATTTTCTGTGGTTGCATCTCTGAACTTGTCGTTTATATGTGGAACTCCTCTATTCCCTTTCCCTGCAGCCCAGATTTTTCATTAAAGAAAATAATGTAGTCCTTACATTATAGATATCGTGTGTAGCTTGTTGGTATTATATAACCCTTGGCATTAAAGGGTTCCGAGGCTCTTTATTGGTGCCACTTTGTTTCATTGTCTCATGACTACAATATGTACTATTTGCAGTTTTTGCTTGGGTCAGCTCATGTCCTGAAGCAACCATTGTTTCAACGAGCATGTGAATTAGCATTTGCCGAATGCAACATTAACAGAAACCATTACATTTCACAGAAAGAAGTAGGTCTTTCTCAATCTATTCCCTTGATACTGATTTGACTTTAAACTGCAAACACTTTGATTTTTGAATTTGTTTGCAACAGCTGGGAAATTCAATCACAATTGCAATTCCAAACTTGACCGAGGATGAGGTGAGTTATGGAGCTAGCTCATCAGTTTGATTGATTGTTTTGATACATTTTTCTTAATAGAAATAAATGAAAAAGATCGCATCCATGAGCCTTTTTTAAAAGGAAAAAAAAAACTTACACTTGCAGATCCGTGAACTCTTCAAATTATTCGACTGCGATAGTGATGGGAAGCTTAGCAAGGATGATTTCATGACCTGTTTAGGAAGAGATCCATTGCTTACTGCACTTTTCACCTCTCAGTTATCACAAATAGACTTATCCACTGAAGCTGGTGATAGGAGGGTCGAAGAGATCGTATAATGGACTGTTGGTGAATCTATATTTATGTAGTCAAGTCATGGTGAATCTGTTCCATCCCTTCCTGGGAGAGTAGTACATGGCACAGAAAGTTGTCTGTTAAAAGCATGTAAAAATTTCCCATTATTTTGCTTGGGAAATTTTTCCGGCCTAATATCTCTGCTTCTCTTTCTTTTCCTTTTCTTTCCGTACAACAATTAATTTGTATCATCAACACATTATCAATGGTACCAACTTTTTGTGTCATTTGCCTGGACTAGGGTCCCCTCTATTAACTTTCCAATTTATCCGGATACCCATATTGCGACATAAATATAACATTTAGCGTGGGTTTTACTTTCATGTAAAAATATTATTTTAATATGTAAAAATATCAGTTTTCTTCGTCAGCTCATGGAAATATTTTAGAAATATGTAGTAATGATTTTCTTTTTGAAATTATGTTTGCTTTTTTCCAGTGTTTGGTTGGACAAATATTTTCTCAAAGTCAAACTTCCTGGAATTGAATTTTCTCAAGGTATGCCGGTGCATGCATGTCATTTTCATAGTAGATCAGATAGTAATAATAACTAGTAAAAAGTTAATAATTCATTAACTTCTTGAAGATATAATGGTGTCACTAATCATGGAGTACAATGGAATGTAGACACGTGTACTTTGGAATATCCTAGACATATTATACCTTATCCAATAAAATTATTAATCATAGTATTTATTATAAAAAAAATAATATACATGTCCACGAATATGTGAAAATATATGCGATAAAATAAAGTGAAATTATTCTTAATTTTTATATATCCTATTTAGAGAGAGATATTTCTTAATTCTTACTTGTATGCATATACGTCACGATCATAATTCGACTGAAAATTTTTATAATATATAACAAAATTTTTTATAATATTTTTTGGAATGGGGGAATTTATATTTAAAGGGTTAGTGATTTTAATGTTATCAGTAATTATATTATTTTTAGTTTTATATGAAAAATGTACAAAATGGACAAACACCTGCATGCCTAGAAAATTAAATCCTTAATAGTAGCTATTAAGTACAAGGATATTAATAGCTTTCCATGCCTTTGTATTCAAATTCAGTTCATCTCTGTCTATTAATTGACTCCATCAGGGAGTGCGGGGTTGGGAACAACACGATTCGTGACGCTCAGACTTGTCTTCGGAGTTATGAATTTATTTATCCTTTAAAATAAAAAGTTATTGAATTAATAGCGATGACATAATATTAATAATAAATTTGAGAATATTATATTATTTTATACTACTATTCATAAAAATATTTTTTTCTGAAACGGAGGGGGTATTATTTTTTTCTAAACAAATCTTTCGAATAAAGATACCCTTGGGGTTGGGGTTGGGGGTTGATAGATAAACTAATGGGGTCAATTTTACAAATTTGCCTAAATTGTGGATAAGTTGTAAGGTTTGAAGTGTGATAGTTTGGGCATCGGTGTAATCAAACTTTTTAAGGAGGGGGGGAGGGGGGGAGGGGGGGAGGGAGGGGGGGGACTACACTAGAATGTGCATGACATGTTACTTCTTTGGCCATTAAAGGGTTATAATAAAATAAATGTTTTTTTTTGCATGGTTGGCATACTCCCAAAACCTTGACTTAAAGTCTTGGTCGAGCCAGGTTCAAAAATCTTTCTTTTAAGCCATTAAGTGAGCTAGTTTTTTGAAAAATAAGGAATAAATTATATATGAAGTACCAATAAAATTAGTATTTTGCATTATTCAGTAACAATCTATTCTTCATGTAATTTAGAAAGAAAGAAAAACTCACCGTCCCAAATTAATTATAAGATCAATATATATTGATTTCTTAAAAGTCGATTTCAAACATTTTTAAATTCAAAATTAACATGAATTTGTTTAGTTTAAGATTTGTTATTTAATTTTGAAATAAAATAAATCATATCAATTAAATTTGAGTTTGAAATTGACTTTTAAAAAATTATTATTAATTTTATAATTTGAAAAAGAAGAAGTATAACTGATTAAATTCTGTACTTTAATTTGAAGAAGAAACTTCTTTTGAAGACCTTTACCACCTTGGCCTTAAGCCTCCTATAATTAGGTGTCATTATATCATTTGGTATCAACTTTCACTGCAAAATTAGAAACAAACAAAAATATGCAATTAACATTAGCTTAGTAATTAAAATATTATACAATATGGAGCACTTAAAATAAATAAGTAATTTTAATTTATTAATAATTGAATTATTTCAAGATTCATATATTCACTAAAGTCTGTTCGAATATTTAAAAATTATATTAAATAACTGTATAACTATATTGTTTATGATACGATAATCACCCTTTCAGCTACTTGTAATTAAGCATGTTATTTATATTCGTTGCGCTAAACACTATAACAAAAATATATTATAAATAACATTAGGGTACAAATAAAGTTCCCAAAAAAAGAATCCCAACCAATATTTAAGTTATAATTAAGATAATATTTAATGCACTAATACCCCATAATATAGGGATCTAAGTTATGTAATATGTATATATTAGAGGGAACAAAAACTATAAATGATTGGAGGGAATTTTAAAAATAGGGAATTAAAAATAATGAAATGGGTTGATACCAAACTTCAAGGCCAACTTAGTAGTAAATTATTAATCCTATTTTATTTATTTTTTTCAAATTAAAGAAAGAAGAGAGAATCGCACGCCTAGTGGTCCAAATTTCATCATTATATACACACTCTTTAACCTAATCTCTACCTTCTCTCTCTCTCTCACACACACACACACACTAAGCACCCTCATTTTCTATTAATTACTTTAATAAAATACTAATATTATCAGATTTATATTAAACCTTCTGGCAGAAAAAAGTTCTTTTCGATATAATATTTCAGTTGAAAATAAACGGGTCAAAATTAGTTCCATTGAGAACTTCGTCTGGAATAATTTGTTGTGCTTTTATTCACTTTTTATTAAATATTCATTTATTTCTTCTTCTTCTTCTTCTTTTTTCAATCAATAAATATCTTCACTTAAAAGAAAATTGAAACCCTGCTCTCCGTCTCTCTCTCTCACACGCACAAACACACACACAAAGTTGGTGAAGGCAAAAAAAGATGGGAAGAGAAAAACCTAGGCCAATGCACATATATAGAAGGAAGCCAACTCTTAGCACTTGCTCAAGTGCCGACAGGTGTCAGCATCAACTTTAAAACACATACATTAAAGTATGCTATATATAGTATATACTACTTATGTTTTTAATTATTAAGATATGAAAATACTACTAGCCTAGCCCAATTAAAATAACAAAAGATCTTTCTCAATCCCACCCCACAACCCACGCCCCACCCCCCTCCTGTTCAGACCTCCTCGTTTGAAAGTGACACTAGCAGATCACGATATTTAAACTATCGACAATCAAGTTTGTTCGGCTATTAATGTTTGCGGACCACGTAAATACATGGCACCGATTTTGGTATGTTATATTTGAAACTCCAACGCTGAATTTATAAATTAAATAAATTACGTTTAAAATAAATTTTTATTAAACGAATAAAATTTTTAAATATATTTTAATTTTTAAACTTTGCAAAACGCTAAGAAGTTTATCAATACATGGAATTGATATAATTATAAGAAATTCTCACTTATTACGTATCTCTTTAAAAAAAATTATTAATACTTATTCAAGTAATTGATAATCAAAAATCGAGATAAATATTCACAATATATATCATTACCGATAAACAAACTAACTACTACTATTAAACAACATATATTAAGGAAATTAATATTTTCACAAGAAAATTTGATAATTACATAAATCTACTCTTATATAAATAATAAATAATACCCACAACTATATAGGTATAGGCAGCATCTAGTGAAAATATCAAAATTTCCTGATTCCCTATATTAATTATTAAGGTTACAAATGTAGTTAAATGAAGGTAAGAGGGCACATATGTAACTTACTTTTTCATTTATCTGCATTTGGAAAGAAACCAGAATTGAAGGTGGGACCCATAAAGGACTTTGTGTCCCCACATTGACAACAAGCAGGTACGCGTTTTCGATTTCCTATTGGTCCATTTCCTACAAACGAGTACTGTCTGACGTGTAGCTGCAAATCTTGTACGGACGCCCCCACATTGACAACAAGCAAGGACACTCACAAATCATAACACCCCCGATGCGTTTTCGATTTCCTATTGGTCCATTTTCTACCAAACGTGCTGCTGGTCTTGTACGGACGCCCCCCCGCACGCCCCCCCTCTCTTCAATCCCCCACCCCCTCGCCCACTCTCTCCCTCTCCCCACACCTTCTTCTTTTTTTTTTTTACCATTTATATGGGTTTACCAAAATAAGCAAAAGGAAAATACTTCATCCATGCCAAATTATAGAAGATTAGTATTAAATTTTGGAAGTCAATTGATGTGCTTTTTAAACTTAGATGATTTATTAACAATTATAATAAATTTTATAATGAATAATATTTTTTAAATAATTTATAATAGTCATTATTATATTGATTAAAATTATTAAAAATTATATCAATTCAGGATTAAAAATGTCTTAAGTTGAATTTAAAATGTTTAAGGACTGAAGGAATATTCCTTTTCTTTTCATTTGTTTGGTGGGGTTTCAGGATAACTTAATAAATAAAAAAACACAGTAACAAGAAAATAAAGAAAGAATCATGTCATGTATTTTGATAAATTTACGTCAAATTATAATTAATCACAAATCTTATCAATACATGATATTGGTATGAAGTTAATTTTTGTCAATTGATCAATACAGTATCGACAGCAGGCCGGAAGGTGGTCTCTCTGTCAGCACTGTATTGGTGAATTGAACAACTTATCATGAAGTTAACATCATGATAATTGAATTCTCAAAAATCGTTTCTTACCTTTTTGGGCAAGTGACCTTTTCGAAACGCTAGAATGGACGGTTAAAGAAAGCATTTGAGCTTTCTATTCTTTGTGATGCCTCTAACCTGAAAACTAAATATTGAGTGTGCCCTATCTCTATGTGATAAAGACTCGTGCAAAAATATTATTTTAACATGCAAAAATATCATCTTCTTTTTTAATACTTATATAAACTTCCTCTTACATTTAATCCTAGTCATTCATTAAAGTCTAATCTAAACCCTTCAATTATTTAAATATAGTAGGCTATATTCGTTACATTACCCACCCCTCAAAATCGACCTTATCGTGATCATTTGGGCCCATCAAATATACTTTCCAAACTCCATTGTAAAGTAGTCACCAACAGATCACCCTCCTCGCAATGGATAATGGATTAAATAAGCGAATATGATACACCATTTTCCACTTTATATCCAGTAAGTAACAAACGAATGGCTCCCACTGCTGCATATTCTACTAGCTGCTTTTCATTTCCAGAAGGTGCAGAATATCCAGCAAAAGTAAAGTTAAATCTTTAAAGAGAAGAAGAAGAAAGTACGAAATAATAGTAAACGAACCACACCACCGACGCATCAGAAATGAAGTCTGAGCTTCATTCGCAATACGAGAGTGGTTAGAATGAAGTTAATTTTAGTCATATTCGGGAGTATTTTATCGACCACCATGTTGACTGTAAGCCTGGGCTGGAATCGAGGAGGTTGGGCCGATTTGGCCGAAGACATACAGGGGGTCGAGAGTGTTCGGGTTCGGATACCCGAACCCAATAGGCCGGGATCCGGTTGTGAGCATGGAGGTCGGGGTTGGATCTTTGAGTCCTTTGGGCCGAGGCCCAAATCGGAGTTTTATGATGTCTGTGAGGTTGGACCTATGCAGCCGAACGACCCACATACAGAGTTGGGAGTAATAAGGGGATTACGTGGTGGAGGGTCCTAACCCTGATCATATGTCAACAAGGCATCTCTAAAGGTAGTATTGGAAAGGGATTCTACTTGCACCTTTCAAGGAGATTGCGTTGGACCCAAGTATAGGTAATTATCATATTTAGGAGTCTTAGTCCAACTCGGAGAAGGATACTAAGGTGGTGGGAGCTCTATAAATACAAGGTCAAGGTTACAATTAACAGGTAATACCTACTTTGAGCATTAAACACATAACCTCCATTGTTAAACCTTGTAAACGGCCTGTACTTATTCTCACACCGGAACTATCCCCCGGCGGCACGGCCATCAAGCTTCTGTGTGATCTGTTATTGTGTTGGTTTCAGCGCGTGGATTCTGTGATTGGACGTGCAGACGAAACTTGACGTTAACATTGGCGCTAGAAGGAGGGCCTTTAGTGCTTTCTTACAATCATCACCAACTTTTCCGACAGCAGACTATGGGGATCCAGGAGAATGACGTCGGTGTCCCGGAAAAGGCAAAGACCCAGCTTTCCCACCAGACCACACAGGTTAGGGGGTCGGTGAAGGACCGCCTGGGATCCAAAATTCCAGAGGTACAGGAGATACCGGCTCCTGATCTTCGGCGAAGGCTCTTCCACGGTAGTCAGCATACGCCCTATCAAGCGAGTCAGGCTGACGAGAGTCATTCTCAGGCCCTCGTGAGGCAGGAAAGAGGGGAGGGTAGCTGAGACCAGCGAGAGTTTCTCCTGAAGAAGAAACTGGAACAGAACAAAGATGTCATGATGGCGCTTCGGTTGCAGCAAGAAGAACTCGAAGCCCAGATGGCTAGAATGACCGGAGAGCAGGAGGCCTGCTCGAAGAGGCGCAGACGTCCTTGCCGGTCCTGATCACCTCGACGTGATGAGGCTAGAAACGAAAGGAGCCGACCACGGAGTCGTTCTCGAGAAGGACGGAGTCAAAGGAGAGTCGATCAGATGACAGAAGATCCGAACATCCGGGAAGGTCGGATCAAAAGAGGAGGATCACGTCCCCCGAATACGAGAGGGACAAACATCATTCGTCCCCTCGCAAAGGGGAGGCCGATCCTCTTGCCCGAAGAGTCGCAGAACTAGAAAGACTGCTGACAGCTAAAAGTCCGACGGGGACCTCTTCAGGATGTCCGGGCTCGCCCTTCTCGCCAGAGGTCAATCAAGTCACAGCCGATCCAAAGGAAAAGATGCCTCCTATGGACACGTATGACAAGTTAGGGGATCCGTATGATCACTCGGATGGGTACGACCGTCTGATGTCTTACTATGGGCACTCGGATGCAGCCTAGTGTCATATGTTTGCCACGACGCTAAAAGAGCGCCCGAGAATGGATGGGGACTTTGGCACCAGGATCGATCGGGTCGTGGAACGATCTCCGAGATAAGTTCCATGCTCGGTTCGGGAGCAACATGAGACGAGGAAAGATCACAGCGTCCCTCATGCAAGTCCGACAGAAGTCGGACGAAACATTAGGTCAGTACGTCAAGAGATTTCGAGAGGCTGTGGGGTCGGTAGCAGAGCTCAATTCCCCGCAAGCCTTGGGATTTTTTATGACAGGATTGGATATCGTGAGGTCCAAGAAATTGGTCAAGGATTTGGTAATCAACCCTCCGGCAGATCTAACCGAAGCCTTTCATCGGGCCAAAGGGTTCATAGCAATTGAAGAAGCGATGGGAAATTTCAAACCGCACTCCCAGTCCTACGAGAAGTCGAAGGATCGAGACAAACAGGGTTATCAACGGTCGGATAATAGTCAGTGGAGATCGGACCGATCGAAAAAGAAGAGCTGCAACGGAGGAGGGTCAGGAAATAACCGACCTCCACTACCCAATCATAACATCAACAAGGTCTACACCCCTCTTACTGCAGATCGGGCCAAGATCTTGGAGGAAATGAAGAACCAACCCTTCTACGAGCCATGCCCAAGACGAACCAAACCGGGAAGAAGGGGTCGGGATAAGTATTGTGAATACCATCAAAGTACCGGGCATTCGACTGAAGCATGCATCAACCTGATGGACTTGATAGAGAAAAATGTTCAAAACGGACAATTGATACAGTACGTGGCCAGCCGGGATAATGCAGCGGCGCCTAGAGAAGAAAACATAAATCAAGGTCAGGACACCCAGCCTCCACAGAACCCCCCAGCCCGAGGCGTGATTGATGTTATCTCGGGAGGTTCTGTCGGATGGATGACGGGAAGGAAGAGAAACGGGCATCTCGAGGCAGTGTTATCGGTTGCGGGGTCAACTACTAGGAAGGATCGGGCATATCTTGGAACAACTATCTCCTTCTCGGACGAGGACTACCTGACAGACCTCATCGAGCCGCATGATGGAGCATTGGTGATAACTGTCCAAGTCGAGATCGTGGACATGAAACGGATGATGATAGACAACGGGTCCTCAGTCGATATACTGTACACTCACGCCTACCAGAGGATGTTTCTACAAGGGAAGAATATGGACCTGGGAGATGAAGGACCTTTGTACGGGTTAAGTGGAGATCCGGTGTATGTGTCTGGTACCATCAAATTGCCAGTCAAGTTCGGCACTACACCCAATCAGGTCGAAATAACGGTCAGATTTTTCGTCGTACAAGTAGATTCGACATACAATGCGATCCTCGGGAGACCAACCTTGGCAGCCCTTCAAGCAGTCACGTCCATACCCCACTTCAAAATTAAGTTTCCAACACCAAACGGGATCGCGGAGGTAAAAGGAGATTTAGACATAGCCCGAAGGTGCTATCGGAACAACTTGATTTCTTCAGGGGTCGGGGTCAGTAAGCAGAAACAGACAATGGCCATTGAGGTCGAGCCATTCACTGAGGGCAGTACAGAACCGCTTGCTCTTCCTGCTGAAGAAACCGAGGACATAGAGTTGGTACCAGGGAAGAAAGAAAAATTGATCAAGATTGGGTCAGGGTTAGCGGAACCTTTCAGGACCGGACTGATAGAATTACTCCAAGTCTACGCCGATATCTTCGCATGGGAGCCAAGTGATATGCTCGGAGTAAGTGAATCGGTAGCCCTACACAGATTACACGTAGACCCAAGCAAGAAACCGGTTATACAAAAGCGAAGAATTTTTGCCCCAGAAAGGCAAAAAATAATCGATGAAGAGATCGCCAAACTTCTGGAGGCCGAATTCATCTTCGGGATTGATTACCCAGAGTGGTTGGCAAATGTGGTATTGGTCCAAAAGCAGAACGGGAAGTGGAGGCTGTGCATCGACTACACAGATTTGAACAGGGCTTGTCCGAAGGATTTCTACCCTTTGCCCAACATAGATCAATTGATCGACGCCACTTCGGGATACGGTATGTTGAGTTTCATGGATGCGTTCTCAGGATACCACCAGATCTCAATGAGTAAGGAAGATATCCCGAAGACCAGTTTCATCACACATCGGGCAATATACGCGTACAGGAAAATGACCTTCGAGCTATTGAATGCCGGGGCAACTTATCAGCGGATGATGAATTTGGTGTTCAGGAAACAGTTAGGGAGAAGTATAGAGGTCTACGTAGACGACATGATCGTAAAAAGCATGTCAGTCCGTGACCATCTTGAGGACCTAGAGAACTGTTTCGAAACAGTAAGAAGACGCAAGCTGAGGTTGAACCCGACTAAATGTACGTTCGGATTGGGGTCGGGAAAATTCCCGGGTACTTGGTCAGTAGAAGGGGAATAGAAGCAAACCCAAAAAAAATCCAGGCAGTCCTGGACATGAAATCCCCAAAGTCTTACAAGGATGTGCAGAGACTGACAGGTCGGATCGCGGCCCTTCGAAGGTTCGTCTCCAAGTCGGCTGAAAGATGCCTACCATTTTTTGACACCTTAAAAGGGCCCAAGAACGAGAAAAGCTTTCAATAGACTTCAGAATGCGAGGATGCGTTCCAAGGGATCAAACAATATTTGTCCTCGGCACCACTGCTAATGAAACCGATCCCTTCGGAACCTTTATATCTATATTTAGCTGCAAGCTCGATGGCAGTGGGAGCAGCGTTGGTTCGGGATAAAGGGGGAAATCAGTTCCCAGTATACTACGTTAGCCATGTGCTTCGAGACGCCAAAATCCAATACCCAAACCCGGAAAAATTCGCCTATGCTTTGATCATAGCAAGCAGGAAACTAAGGTATTATTTCCAGGGTCGGGTGGTGGTGGTATACATGGATCAGCCATTGAAGAAAATTCTACACCGATCGGAAGTTTCGGGGAGATTGGCAGCTTGGGCAATGGAACTGACACAGTTTACGTTGGAATATCAACCCCGAACAGCAATCAAAGGACAGGCACTTGCAGACTTCGTCGTGGAATGCTCGTTCTCAAAATCGGATGTTGAGTTGGTGACCGAAATACGGCATGTGAGGACTTCATGGACACTATATGTTGATGGCTCGTCAACCTCGTATACCAGTGGTGCCGGGGTCATACTGACGAGTCCCGAAGGGTTTAAAGTCCGACAAGTAATTCAGTTCCAGTTCAAAGCAACTAACAATGAAGCAGAGTACGAGGCCATCCTAGCCGGGCTGAAGTTAGCCTGAAGCCTAGAGGTACAAAACTTGGTCATCTACAGTGATTCACAGTTGGTCATCAAATAGATATCGGGGGAGTATGAGGCTCGGGGGGCAAGAATGACGAAGTATTTAGCCGAAACGAAGAATAAACTGACATACTTCAGCTCGGTCAGCTGTCAAGGGGTAGATCGATCAGAAAACACAGTGGCAGATGCCTTGGCCCGACTGGCAATGACAGAAGCAAGCTTTTTCAGCGGATCGGTATATCTAGAAGTATTGGAGCAGCCAAGTGTCCCGAAGGAAGAGGTACTATGTACTGATAGGCTGGACTGTTGGCTTACACCATACATCTCCTACCTGGCCGACGGGGTGTTGCCTTCGGATCGCATTCCAGCAAGGAAGATCAAGCACAGAAGTTCAAACTTTGTGCTCATCGATGGAGATCTTTACCGAAGGGCCTTCAGCACTCCATTACTCAAGTGTTTAACACCGTCAGAAGCGAATTATACGCTTCGGGAGGTACATGAGGGGATCTGCGGGGATCACATGGGGGCCAAGTCGCTGGCACACAAGATTTTGAGGCAGGGGTATTACTGGCCGACTGTCTACACAGAGGCAAAGGAATTCGTCAGAAGATGTCCCAAGTGTCAGTTGAACAGCAATATCCCACATCAACCACCCGAAGAGCTCTACTCGATCTTATCCCCGATTCCGTTCGCTGTATGGGGAATCGACATCCTAGGGCCCCTACCGAAGGCCAAAGGGCAAGTCAGTTTCGTGATCGTGGCTATTGACTACATGACGAAGTGGGTAGAAGCCAAACCACTACAGAAGATCACTAAACAAGAATGCCTAAAATTTCTGAAAGGAGTAGTATACCGGTTCAGAATTCCAATGGCAGTAGTGTTTGATAACGGCAGACAGTTTGTGGGGTCAAAGTTTGAAAGTTTTCTGGAAGAGCTGGGAATTCAACACTGCAAGACTTCAGTTGCCCACCCTCAGTCGAACGGTCAAGTGGAAGTGACCAATCGAACCCTACTCAATGGAATAAAACGAAGGTTGGATGAGTTAAAGGGCCGGTGGCCCGAAGAACTACTCAGCGTTTTATGGGCATACCGAACAACCCCGAGGACAACAACCGGAGACTTTCCATTTCGGCTGGCATACGGAATGGATGCACTCATACCAGTCGAGATCAGATCCCCCACTCTTCGGGTCAGTCAGTACAAAGAACTATACAATGATGAAGGTCTGAAAACAAATTTAGATCTGTTAGATGAAGTTCGAGACTCGGCTATGTTGAGGTTGGCCATTTACCAACAGAGAACAGCCCGACACTACAATCGAAAGGTGAAGCTGAGGAGGTTTGAGGTAGGAGACATGGTGCTTCGGGAGTCGGAGGCATCAACCCCCCAGAACACAGGCAAGCTAATGCCTAACTGGGAGGGGCCTTACGAAGTAGTGAAGGTGCCGAAGCCAAGAACCTACCGGCTTCGGGCTATGGATGGATCGGAGGTAAAGAATACATGGCATGCTGGAAGACTTAGAAAATATTACCAGTAAATGCATGCTTATTCTCCCCTTCATTTATGTAATCTATGCAATTTATCAATGAAATCAAAACTTCTCTTCGAGAAATACTTATACTTCATTTGAATTTGTAATGCTTTACCAATCAGACACGCTTCGGACAGAAGCTGATCAGGCAGTCCAGAGGGACCTAACTGGTCAGAAAAGGTCACAAGTATAACTGATTGACAAAGTCACACATCCGATCAGATAAGCTTCGAGCGTAAAACGATCAGATAGTCCAAAAGAACTTAACTGATTGGCAAACGCCACAAGTATAACTGATCGATAAAGTTATAAATCCGATCCTGTAAGCTTTAGACACAAATTAACCAGACAGTCAGAAATGATCTGACTGGTCGATAAAAGTCCAACAAAACTAATCGAGATAACAACTTAGAATAATTTTTCATTTCATTCATACGCAAATGTTTTACAATTCTCGATCAGACATGCTTCGGGAACGTACACCACCAGCTTAACTGATCGGATAGATTACAAAACTAAGAAGAGAAAAATTACAAGTATGAAAAATAGATACTAAAGAGAACTAAGGTAGGCCATCATCAGCTTCGGCCTCGGCCTCCTCATCTGAAGAATCAAGGATCTAGGCATCCAGGCCGGCATCAACAAGCTTCGCTTTCGCTTTTTCCCGATAGACCTCGACCCCTTCAGCAAACTGGGTCATGATCTTATCGGTCAAAGCAGACGATTCTTCGTATTCCTTGATGGCAGCTTGTTTGAGGACGGCCTGTTCGGCCACCAAGGTGTTGTTCGCCTGGATCAGAGTCCTCAGCTGAGCATGAACCCCAGTAAACTTCTCCTCGAGGGCCTCAAGATTCTCCACCAAGGCCTTATTCTCTTTGGCCAGCTGTTCTTTATCCTGCACCAATTTCTTGGCATGACCATCGAGACCGACGAACTCTTGTTGAAGTAAAAAATGTTGCTCTTCGAGTTCGGCAATCCGGCGATCAGCCTTCGTCACCTTGTTGCAGGTATCGGCGTGCAGATCCCTCTCCCTCTTCAGTTCCGAATTCTGACCTCGCAGCTCGGCTTCGAGAAGCGACACATCGCTCTTCAATTGATTTTCTTTCTTAGTGGATCGAGCGAGGGAGGGGATAGCCCGAGCAAGGATGGCGTTGGCCTAAACATAAAAGAAACATCAGATAGACAAAACGCGAAATAGCGACAAGAGAAAAATATTTAAAATCTAGTCGGGAGTACCTGGGTCTGTGCTCTGATATAGGTCACCAGAAACTCCTCAAAAGAATAGTTCTTGAACCTCTCTTCGTCGCCAGAAAGCTTGAAGTGGTCGAACAAGTGAAAGGGGAATTTGTCCGACAGACCCTTCGGCCAACAGGTAGTCGGCGACCCTTGTGAAGAACTGGCCTTGGAGGTTGGAGTTGATTCAGGGACCGGGCCGACCACAGCATCAACAGGGGCAGGGCCTTCGATCAGGCGAGGTTTCTTTGGAGGAGGTTCGAGAGGCCGATCCTCTGTATCTTTTGAATCCTCGTCCAATGTCATTATGGCGGCAGAAGGTTTAGTTGGCTTCGGTGGGGCTAACAAAACGGCCTTAGAGGGGATTCGAACAGAAGACTTCTTGGATTTTTTTAGCAAGGCCATCTTGTCAGCCCCTTTCATCTTCAACACATTCGTTGTGGAAGGTTCGGCTTTGGACGAGGCGACAAGAGGGCCTGTAGCCGACGGAAAGTTCGGCGAGAGGAATGGCCTCGTCCTCGGGGGAGTCGTCAGCAACAGGAAGGTGGATGGGTTCGGTGAAGACCGGCAGTGGGGTCAAAGCCGCATCAGCCTCATCGGGCTTGAAAATAGTTACTACAACAAAAGATAAAGAGTTTAATGAAAAGGCAATAGGGGGTCAGGAGCGTAAGAAAAAGAGCTCGGGATTGTTACTTACAGCCGTGCTCGTAGAGCCAAGATTCGTTAGACACGATCCCCAGACCCCAACTAGTCTGTTTCAGCAGTGAGTAAAACTTCTTGAAGGCAACGGCGCGACCCTTCGAGAACTTAGTCACTTTCAAGGGTTGATCTTCGGGACAGGCCCAGTTCGGTAGGAGGTTGAGGTCGGCTCCTCTCATAAAGAACCACTGTGAATGCCATCCTTTGTTGCTGGAGGGGGTCTTCATGAAGGTGGCTCGGCCTGGTACGCGGTTCAGATGGCGTAGGCCGGGTTCTTTCGATCGACCGACAGAAAATATGATAAAGAAAAAGTCCAAACCCAGAGTGATGCCAGTTTCCTAGCACAGGGCAATGAAGCTGATCAGCTGGATGTAAGAGTTCGGGGCTAACTGGATGTAAGAGTTCATCTTTGCACTACAGGCCAAAGATATTCATCAAGTAATCATACATCTTTGTACTACAGGCCAAAGATATATTCAGTAATATCATCATTTAGGACTGAGGATGATGAAAAATATCTTAAAGAGAACGAATCCAGTGAGACAGAAGGACAAATAGTAGGGATTCGTATAACAGTTTATCTAAGATCAATAATACTTCATAATAATCAATTGTGAAGCAGAATCAAAAATAAAGATCAAAACATGGATACAATCAAAGATAGTAACCATAATAGACATCTTGGACAAAAAGGGAAAATTTTATTTTTCGGTGAATAGTGCCGTATTCGTGAATAGTGCCGTATACGTGAATAGTAACCCCGACACAAAAAGTTCTAAATTTGATAAAAAGTTCATATCAATATTTCAGCATAATGATATTGAAGAAAATAATATCATTAAGAAGAAAATAATATCCCTTGCCTCAAAATATCAGTACTTCTGGTCGGAATACCGGTATAAGGCTGAAAGAAACTTGCTCTGATGAATAGAAACTCTCAAAGTATCTAAATACTCATAAAATATACTCAATAATCTAGATAGAGAAAGAGAGAAAACTTATGAATTCTGGTGTGATTTTCAATTCTAACTTAGCCCTCTATTTATAGAAAAATGTTAGCACGCAGAAGCAGACTTAACCTGCAACCTGATGGCTTTACCTGCTACTATTCCCACCCACCACATTTGAATAAAAATCTCAGTACATTTCTTCACCAACCAAGAGTGGGACCCACCAATTCTAGAATTTTCCACCAAAATGATAAACTCCGAAAATTTAACAATTTCTGAACCAGTCATCTCGTAAAATTCATAATAAATCATACGTTCATTTTTAACGGTTCAAAATTTGTGGACATATACTCAACTTATATATGTATAACATATCCAAAAATTACCACGATCCAACGGTCGGATTAAAAATTATAACCCCCGCAAAATATCTCAAAAACCCTGATTTTTAATACCTCTATTCCGACAAAAATACTGATAAAAACCTCAACATTAACTCCTTCATTTTTAACCACAAAAATATATCCCTCATTTATATCCACATAAAATAAATATTTCCTTATCATATGAATCAATAATTAATTATTCACAAATAATATTACAGAATCACATTTATGACAACCAGGCCGTTCCCAGGAAAGAGGGGGCTTTCCAATAAGGATTTCTCCTTACTGGCGCGCAATTAGATGACTAAACCTCTCCTTAGACAGAACTTTCTAGACATTGCCAATAATGTTATCTAATAATATTATTCAAATAATATGAATTATTGATCTGATAAAGGAAAATACTGTGCAGCAAAAATTATTGAAACAACAATAATATAAAATATCAACGCAGCAATTATTGAATCAATAAAATAAAATATTGAATAATAACTACTGTAACAATTATTGAGTAGTGCCTTCTTACGTAAGAATCAATAATTGGTGCAATACCGTGTGCTACTGTATTTTAACCACCGGGTATTCCAACAGTATTAACGGTAACAACTACGCCGTTATTTATAAAGAACTTATACTTGTCGTTTTCTTCATTCAATCGCTTTCCGTTATGGGGCTCACACAAGGCTGCGCCGTCGTACGAATATTCCCCGACAACAAGAATATTCCACGACCAAACGAATATTCCCCGATAAAATGAATATTTTATAACCACTTGCTTATTTTGTAAAATTTGCACATTTCACCCATAACCAAAGTATTATATCAAATTAACCCCTTATTATTCACAATAATATTTTTAGAAAATTTGATTTTATTCATTAATAAGCTGGGGTCTTACAACCTCCACTCCTTATGAAATTTCGTCCTCGAAATTGACGTACGTACCTGATATTTCGAAAAGGTGAGGATACCTCGCTTTCATTTCTGATTCCAACTCCCAGGTCATTTCTTCAATAGCATTGTTTTTCCACAAAACCTTAACTTGTGGTATAACCTTTGTGCGTAGGACATGCTCTTTCCTATCCAAGATCTTAACAGGTACCTCCTCGTACGTTAAATCTTCAGCTATCTCGTCTGGTTCTAACTCAATAATGTGGTTCGGGTCTTTAACATATTTACGAAGCATAGATATGTGAAAAACATTATGAACACGAGACATGCTTGGAGGTAATGCGAGTCTATATGCCACATTTTCTATTCCCTCAAGAATCTCAAATGGACCAACAAATCTTGGATTGAGCTTTTCTTTCTTCCCAAATCTTGTAACTCCCTTCCATGGTGCAACACGTAACAATACATGATCCCCAATATTAAATTACACGTCCTTCCGATGAAGATCCGCATAACTCTTTTGTCGATCCTGTGCCGTTTGAATACGTTGTCGAATCGTTTGGATCTTCTCTGTAGTCATGCGTACCAACTCTGGTCCCAACAATGTTGCTTCACCCACCTCGTCCCAGCATACTGGAGAATGACATTTTCTTCCATACAACGCCTCGAATGGAGCCACACCTATGCTCGTCTGATAACTGTTGTTGTAGGAGAATTCTACCAATGGTAGGTACTTATCCCAACTCCCTTTGAGATCTAGGACACAGAGTCTTAATAGATCTTCAAGAGTTTGAATAGTCCTCTCTGATTGTCCGTCCGCTTGAGCATGGTATGCCGAACTGAATCGTAAATCCGTGCCCATAACTTTCTGCAAGTTAACCCAAAATCGTGAAGTGAATCTTGGGTCACGATCCGAAACTATAAATACTGGCATGCCATGCAATCTCACAATCTCGTTCACATACATACTAGCAAGACGTTCAAGGGAATAAGTCTCACGTATCGGTAAGAAATGAGCGGACTTGGTCAATCTATCAACAATAACCCAAATCGCATCTATGCCTTGAGAAACCTTGGGAAGACCTGTAACGAAATCCATGGTAATGTGTTCCCACTTCAATTTCGGGATCTTAAGTGGTTGCAATGGACCCTTTGGCACTTGATGCTCCGCCTTTACACGTTGACAAGTTAAACACCTCGAGATAAACTCCGCGATCTCTCTTTTTATATTGCTCCACCAAAATGTATGTACTCTCAGGATGGATTGCAAATGGTGTGTTGTGTGCCTCCATCATTATTCTATGTTTCAAGTCATAATCGTTAGAAACACAAAGTCTGGAGTTGACTCGAAGTATTCCTTCTTCATTGATTCTTGCTTCTGGAATAGCACCTTCTTGCACTTTCTTCTTCATACGCATCAGCTCTATGTCCGTAGCTTGAGCAGCTTTAACTTTATCGATTAAAGTCGGTTCTACTCGTATATTTGATATCATCATGTGGGTACTTGGAGCATTCATCTCTATCTCCATCCTTTGCAAGTCATACAAAATGGGCCTTTGTGTTAACAACATTACACTCGTACCCGCATATGATCTTCTACTCAATGCGTCAGCTACTACGTTTGCTTTTCCAGGATGATATTGGATGGTGTGACACCCCCAAATCCGGGTACTTCGATTCCACGGGATTTGGTGTTCACTGTACAAGCATCATCTGTAAGACCCCGAATTTTATGAAATAAAAGTATTCAATTTTTCTTATAATTACTATTCAGTAAATGGTTAAATTGATAAAAGTTTAAAGTTATGGGTGAAATATGAATTTTTTTTTCAAAATAAGCAAGTGGTTATAAAATAATCATTATTGTCGGGGAATATTCGTTTGGTCGTGGAATATTCTTTCTGTCGGGGAATATTCGTACGACGGCGCAGCTATTTGTGGGCCCCATAACGAATAACTGTCGGGTGAAGAAAATGACAAATTTGAGTTTTTACAAATAACGGCGTAGTTGTTACCGTTAACACTGTTGGAATACCCGGTGGTTAAAATACAGTAATACGCGTTATTGCACAGTAGCACACGGTATTGCATAGTATTTTTGAAATTATTGATTCTTACGTAAGAAGACACTACTCAATAATTATTACAGTAGTTACTGTTCAATATTTTATTTTATTGATTCAATAATTGTTGCGTTGATATTTTATATTATTGTTGTTTCAATAATTGTTGCTGCACAGTATTTTCCTTTATCAGATCAATAATTCATATTATTTGAATAATATTATTAGATAACATTATTGTCAATGTCTAGAAAGTTCTGTCTAAGGAGAGGTTTGGTCATCTAATTGCGCGCCAGTAAGGAGAAATTCTTATTGGAAAGCCCCCTCTTTCCTGGGAACGGCCTGATTGTCATAAATGTGATTCTGTAATATTATTTGTGAATAATTAATTATTGATTCATATGATAAGGAAATATTTATTTTATGTGGATATAAATGAGGGATATATTTTTGTGGTTAAAAATGAAGGAATTAATGCTGAGATTTTTATCAGTATTTTTGTCGGAATGGAGGTATTAAAAATTAGGGTTTTTGAGATATTTTGCGGGGGTTATAATTTTTAATCCGACCGTTGGATCGTGATAATTTTTGGATATGTTATACATATATAAGTTGAGTATATGTCCACAAATTTTGAACCGTTAAAAATGAACGTATGATTTATTATGAATTTTACAAGATGACTGGTTCAGAAATTGTTGAATTTTTGGAGTTTATCATTTTGGTGGAATATTCTAGAATTGGTGGGCCCCACTTGTGGTTGGTGAAGAAATATGCTGAATTATATTTCAAATGTGGTGGGTGGGAATAGTAGCAGGTAAAGCCATCAGGTTGCAGGTCAAACCTACCAAAATTTTCCTATAAATAGAGGGCTAAGTTAGAATTGAAAATCACACCAAAAACATAAGCTTTCTCTCTTTCTCTCTCTATATTATGAAGCATATTTTGTGAGTATTTAGATACTTTGAGAGTTGCTATTCAGTGCAAGTTTCCTTCGGCTTTGCATTCCAGTCAGAAATACTGCACTTTTGAGGTAAGGGATAGTAAGGGATAGTAAGGGATATTAAGGGATTTTAAGGGTTGTTATGATTTTCAGTTTCGTAATTTTTCTGATCTTCAAAAATTCTGGAAAAATTTGAAATGATATTTTGATGAGTTTTCTTGATTGTATCCAAAAATGATGATTTTTGGATGTATAGATTGAGAGTTATGAATTTTATCAGAAAAGACTATTTTAAAAGTAACAGCTTATAATTCCTTGTGGTTAACTCCAAAATTGATGAAATTTTTATTGGGAGTACATGTATATGATAGAAGTATACTCTATAAATTTCAGAATTTTTAGACAAAAGTACAATTTTTGATAAATGTCTAAATATTCGGCTATTTTGGCCATATGAAAAATAGTAAATGACTTTTAAAAATTCTGAGAAAAATATATGTTCACTATGGGACTATATTATGCTAAATCCCAGAAAAGAAATATTTTTGGAAATGATTTGGTATTTTTCATGAAAATTGTCTAGTTATGAGTAAATGAATTAAATATGTTTTGTGAAGAAAGAAAATTGGAAAATAGGATTTTATGGCTTGAGAATCCTATATGAGGTATATGCAGATTTTTGATGAAGGTTTTGGTTATTGATGATGAAATTGTAAGAGTTGACATTTTATGATGATTAAATGCATTAATTAGTAAAGTATAAACAATTAAAATAAATTGTTTATAAATTTAAGTAATGTTATTCTTTCAATATCATTATACCGAAATATTGGTATAAATTTTATTGTAGAATTTCTATCTTTTGTGTCGGGGTTACTATTCATGAGTTACGAATATTACTCTTGAGATTAAAACTATATGTTGATCATATTATTTTTATCATCATATATAACATTTTTATAACCCTGATGTTGAAATTCTCTTTCACTGGAGTGTAAAGATGGGTAGATTATTGGTATGATCATGACTAGGGTTCTCTTTGGCCTGTAGTGCAAAGTTGAATTGTGACTGGTATGATCATGACCATTGAATTTACAATTGAATATCTTTAGCTTAAGTGTAAAGATGAATTGATTAACATGGTTATAATTATGGTGTATATAAATTTTGAAATGATTATATATTTCTTTGAGATATGAATATATTTGGCCTGTAGTGCAAATATGAATTGTTGATGAATATCTTTGGCATGTAGTGCAAAGATGGCCTGTTGATGAATATCTTTGGCCTGTAGTGCAAAGATGAACTGTTGTTGAATATCTTTGGCCCGTAGTGCAAAGATGGTTTGTTGATGAATATCTTTGGCCCGTAGTGCAAAGATGATTTGTTGATGAATATCTTTGGCCCGTAGTGCAAAGATGAATTTGTTAGTATGATTATAAACAGGAATTGTGATTTGGTATAACCATGATCTTTGATGTTTCAGGTAAAGACAGGTGATGAAAATATTCTTCGTCCTGGGTGCGAAGAAAAATTTATAGTCACAATTATGATTATGAGTTATTCATATGATTGTGGAAAGGAACTGTTGAGTGATGTTACATGGATAAAACATTGTTGGTGGATTTTTAACATGGAGAAGATAATAGACTTTATAGTCTATTTGACTCTTCTAATGGATTGCTCGTTCCGCTGCAACTATGGTTGAAATTTTTATCATTTACCATATGTTCTAAATCTCTGATTTATTGTTGATGAAGGCTATTGATAATTGAATTATCTTTAGTCATGATATTCTTTACTGAGCTAGTTGTGCTCACCCTTTTGCTTCACAATTCCTTTCAGGTAATAAGAGTGTAGCTGGGTCGAGCGGGGGTAACAAGGGAATAGAACGGTGGTCATCATTTAGTAGTTATATTTGGTGAAGAAAATAGGGTGAGGCGAACCCAACGTTGGAAGGGTGTTTTGTTACTATCATACAAGATGTCTAATGACATACAACCTCGTGTCATCATAAGACAGGGTTGTGCTCATCCACTGGCTGAGTATATCTATGGGCACTACCTATATAATCTTGGTGTTTGTTTGAAATATAATTCTCAATTAGAGACAGTGGAGATAATGATAAGTCAAGAGAAGACTCACCATTGGGAAGAATATGATAGTAATCTTCTCGTTTTTCTTTGGGGTCTATTGGGTCAACCAAGGATAATTCTGTGGCCATATGATATCTATCATAACCTAGATGCGTGGCCTCCCATGTACAAAGGTTTCCTTAAGCACTTCCCAAAGATTCTAATTTCTAAAACAGTTTTTGACTATACCTTTATGTAAGGTGTCATTGTGAGGTGATGTCCACGATTGGAACATGAGTCACATTTGGTATATATTTGTATCCAAACTCACAGCATATGTGTTGTTGTATTTTGCACGACAATTGTTGTAATAAAGAGGTAGTTATTTTCTGTACCATGTATTTGACGACTCAGAATGGGTTGGATGGAATGGACCTATTTTGGGGTTGTCACATCATCTATCTATCTACCCATAAATAATATCAAACCATACAATAGATAGAAATCATAATAAAATTTCTTCCCTTAAGGGTTACTGTGACGCCCCCAGAATAGGTATACAACACCCATTCTGAGTCGCCAAATACATGGTACAGAAAGCAAACTACAACTTCAATAATACAATTGTCGTGCAAAATACGACAACACATACTGTGAGTTTAAATACAAATATTGTCTTCTAGACAATATCCACACTCAAATAAATCCTCATTACAATTATTCAAACACTATTTTACAGAAATAGTGAGGACTGCTAATACATCTTTCTAGAACCATTACTCCATACCCCGACTAGATCCTGCTATGTTCTCACCTCCTGAGAAGAAAAATGGAACAAAAAGGAAAAGGGTGAGCTCAACTAGCCCAGTAAAGAATATTATGACTAAGATAATATACAACAAATTATCGTTAGTCTTCAACAGGGAAAAATCTGATAAAATATAATCGACAACAAGTTTTAGATCAACAACTGCAGCGGAAACAACAAACCATTAGAAGAGTCAAGTAGAGAAAGAATTCTACTATCTTCTAAGATTTAAAAGTCCATCATCAATATTTTATCCCTGTAACATCAATTAATAATCATCTTTAACCAAATATTCATCTTTGCACTACAGGCCAAAGATATTCATTTGTATCATCAGTCGGTCATGTTCATCTCAACACCTGTTCATCTTTGCACTACAGGCCAAAGATATTCATCAAGTAATTATACATCTTTGCACTACAGGCCAAAGATATTCATTAATATCATCATTTAGGACTGAGGATGATGAAAAATATCTTAAAGAGAACGAATCCAATGAGACAGAAGGACAAATAGTAGGGATTCGTATAACAGTTTATCCAAGATCAATAATACTTCATAATAATCAATTGTGAAGCAGAATTCAAAAATAAAGATCAAAACATGGATACAATCAAAGATAGTAACCATAATAGACATCTTGGACAAAAAGGAAAAATTTTATTTTTCGGTGAATAGTGCCGTATTCGTGAATAGTGTCGTATACGTGAATAGTACCGTATACGTGAATAGTAACCCCGACACAAAAAGTTCCAAATTTGATAAAAACTCATATCAATATTTCAGCATAATGATATTGAAGAAAATAATATCATTTAAGAAGAAAATAATATCCCTTACCTCAAAATATCAGTACTTCTGGTCGGAATACCGGTATAAGGCTGAAAGAAACTTGCTCTGATGAATAGAAACTCTCAAAGTATCTAAATACTCACAAAATACACTCAATAATCTAGAGAGAGAAAGAGAGAAAACTTGTTTCTGGTGTGATTTTCAATTCTAACTTAGCCCTCTATTTATAGGAAAATTTTGGTAGGTTTGACCTGCAACCTGATGGCTTTACCTGCTACTATTCCCACCCACCACATTTGAAATATAATTCAGCACATTTCTTCACCAACCACAAGTGGGGCCCACCAATTCTAGAATTTTCCACCAAAATGATAAACTCCGAAAATTCAACAATTTCTGAACCAGTCATCTTGTAAAATTCGTAATAAATCATACGTTCATTTTTAACGGTTCAAAATTTGTGGACATATACTCAACTTATATATGTATAACATATCCAAAAATTACCACGATCCAACGGTCGGATTAAAAATTATAACCCCCGCAAAATATCACTCTGATTTTTAATACCTCCATTCCGACAAAAATACTGATAAAAACCTCAACATTAACTCCTTCATTTTTAACCACAAAAATATATCCCTCATTTATATCCACATAAAATAAATATTTCCTTATCATATGAATCAATAATTAATTATTCACAAATAATATTACAGAATCACATTTATGACAACCAGGCCGTTCCCAGGAAAGAGGGGGCTTTCCAATAAGGATTTCTCCTTACTGGCGCGCAATTAGATGACCAAACCTCTCCTTAGACAGAACTTTCTAGACATTGCCAATAATGTTATCTAATAATATTATTCAAATAATATGAATTATTGATCTGATAAATGAAAATACTGTGCAGCAACAATTATTGAAACAACAATAATATAAAATATCAACGCAGCAATTATTGAATCAATAAAATAAAATATTGAATAATAACTACTGTAACAATTATTGAGTAGTGCCTTCTTACGTAAGAATCAATAATTGGTGCAATACCGTGTGCTACTGTATTTTAACCACCGGGTATTCCAACAGTATTAACGGTAACAACTACGCCGTTATTTATAAACAACTTATACTTGTCGTTTTCTTCATCCAATCGCTTTCCGTTATGGGGCCCACACAAGGCTGCGTCGTCGTACGAATATTCCCCGACAGCAAGAATATTCCACGACCAACCGAATATTCACCGACCAAAAATAAATATTTTATAACCACTTGCTTATTTTGCAAAATTTGCACATTTCACCCATAACCAAAGTATTATATCAAATTAACCCCTTATTATTCACAATAATATTTAGAGAAAATTTGATTTTATTCATTAATAAGTTGGGGTCTTACAACCTCCCCTCCTTATGAAATTTCGTCCTCGAAATTGACGTACGTACCTGATGTTTCAAAAAGGTGAGGATACCTCGCTTTCATTTCTGATTCCAACTCCCAGGTCATTTCTTCAATAGCATGGTTTCTCCACAAAACCTTAACTTGTGGTATAACCTTCGTGCGTAGGACATGCTCTTTCCTATCCAAGATCTTAACAGGTACCTCCTCGTACGTTAAATCTTCAGCTATCTCGTCTGGTTCTAACTCAATAATGTGGTTCGGGTCTTTAACATATTTACGAAGCATAGATATGTGAAAAACATTATGAACACGAGACATGCTTGGAGGTAATGCGAGTCTATATGCCACATTTCCTATTCGCTCAAGAATCTCAAATGGACCAACAAATCTTGGATTGAGCTTTCCTCTCTTCCCAAATCTTGTAACTCCCTTCCATGGTGCAACACGTAACAATACATGATCCCCAATATTAAATTCCACGTCCTTCCGATGAAGATCCGCATAACTCTTTTGTCGATCCTGTGCCGTTTGTATACGTTGTCGAATCGTTTGGATCTTCTCTGTAGTAATGCGTACCAATTCTGGTCCCAACAATGTTGCTTCACCCACCTCGTCCCAGCATACTGGAGAACGACATTTTCTTCCATACAACGCCTCAAATGGAGCCATACCTATGCTCGCCTGATAACTGTTGTTGTAGGAGAATTCCACCAATGGTAGGTACTTATCCCAACTCCCTTTGAGATCTAAGACACAAAGTCTTAATAGATCTTCAAGAGTTTGAATAGTCCTCTCTGATTGTCCGTCCGTTTGAGGATGGTATGCTGAACTGAATCGTAAATCCGTGCCCATAGCTTTCTGCAAGCTAACCCAAAATCGTGAAGTGAATCTTGGGTCACGATCCGAAACTATGGATACTGGCATGCCATGCAATCTCACAATCTCGTTCACGTACATACTAGCAAGACGTTCAAGGGAATAAGTCTCACGTATCGGCAAGAAATGAGCGGACTTGGTTAATCTATCAACAATAACCCAAATCGCATCTATGCCTTGAGAAACCTTGGGAAGACCCGTAACAAAATCCATAGTAATGTGTTCCCACTTCCATTTCGGGATCTCAAGTGGTTGCAATGGACCCTTTGGCACTTGATGCTCCGCCTTTACACGTTGACAAGTTAAACACCTCGAGATAAACTCCGCGATCTCTCTTTTCATATTGCTCCACCAAAATGTATGTCGAAGATCGTGATACATTTTGGTACTCCCAGGATGGATTGCAAACGGTGTGTTGTGTGCCTCCATCATTATTCTATGCTTCAAGTCAAAATCGTTAGGAACACAAAGTCTGGAGTTGACTCGAAGTATTCCTTCTTCATCGATTCTTGCTTCTGGAATAGCACCTTCTTGCACTTTCTTCTTCATACGCATCAGCTCTATATCCGTAGCTTGAGCAGCTTTAACTTTATCGATTAAAGTCGGTTCTACTCGTATATTTGATATCATCATGTGGGTACTTGGAGCCTTCATCTCTATCTCCATCCTTTGCAAGTCATACAAAATGGGCCTTTGTGTTAAAAACATTGCACTCGTACCCGCATATGATCTTCTACTCAATGCGTCAGCTACTACGTTTGCTTTTCCAGGATGGTATTGGATGGTATGATCGTAATCTTTCAACAGCTCAAGCCAACGTCGTTGCCGCATGTTGAGTTCCTTTTGGGTGAAGAAATATTTGAGGCTTTTATGATCTGTATAGATCTCCACTTTCTCCCCATACAGGTAGTGTCTCCAGATCTTCAACGCAAAAACGACTGCTGCCAACTCCAAATCATGAGTAGGATAATTCCTCTCATATTCTTTGAGTTGTCGTGAGGCATAGGCTATGACTTTCCCATGTTGCATGAGAACACATCCTAACCCTTTGCCTGAAGCATCGCTGTAGATAACAAATCCATCCGAACCAGATGGTATTGTCAGAACAGGTGCCGAAATGAGTCTCCTCTTGAGTTCTTGGAAACTCTTCTCGCATTCCTCACTCCATACGAATTTTGTATCTTTCCGAGTCAGCTGAGTTAACGGAGTAGCGATTCGAGAAAATCCTTCCACAAATCTCCGATAATAACCAGCTAAGCCCAGAAAGCTACGTACTTCGGTTACCGACTTCGGTTGCTCCCAACTTTGTATGGCTTCAATCTTCGCCGGGTCGACAGATACTCCATGTTTTGACACCACGTGCCCAAGGAATGCTACTTCCTCAAGCCAGAACTCGCATTTCTTCAGTTTGGCATATAGCTTGTTTTCACGAAGCCTTTGCAGTACCAGCTTCAAATGGCGCTCATGATCTTCACGGCTTTTGGAATAGATGAGGATGTCATCAATAAAGACAACAACGAACTGATCCAAATATTCTTTGAATACACGGTTCATCATATCCATGAAGGCAGCAGGAGCATTAGTCAATCCAAAAGACATTACTAAGAATTCATAATGCCCGTACCGAGTTCTGAAGGCAGTCTTTGGAATATCCTCAGTTTTAATCTTCAGCTGATGATATCCAGAACGAAGATCGATCTTTGAAAAGAATTGTGCTCCTTGCAACTGGTCAAACAGGTCATCAATGCGAGGTAGCGGATACCTATTCTTGATGGTGACATGGTTCAATTCTCGATAGTCAATACAAAGTCGCATACTCCCGTCTTTCTTCTTTACGAATAAAACAGGAGCACCCCAAGGAGACGTACTAGGACGAATAAAACCGATGTCCAACAACTCCTGTAGTTGGACTTTTAACTCCTGAAGTTCAATAGGAGCCATTCGATATGGGGTTTTAGAAATGGGCTTTGTACCGGGTTCAAGGTCAATAAAGAATTCAATTTCTCGTTCCGGGGGTAGACCGGGAAGTTCTTCAGGAAATACATCGGAAAATTCTCTAACAATAGAAATATTATTCAAATCTGACTTGTCTTTGTTCAAATCCATAACATGGGCTAAGAAAGCTTGACATCCGTTTTTCAATAAACGAATAGCTTTGTGGCTTGATATGACAGTGACTGATTTTAGTGGTTTAGTAGTTTGAATTCGTATGACAGGTTGGTTAGGAATATGAAAACTAACAACCTTACGAAAACAATCAATTTTAGCATGATGAGTGGTTAACCAATCAATTCCTAAAATCACATCAAAAGCAAGTATCTTTAAAGAGATAAGATCAACAGGTAATGTGATAGTGCCAACTTGGATCATGCAAGATTTATAAACTGTAGATGTAACGAAGGTTTCACCCAACGGAGTTTCAACAGATAAGTTAAAGTCCAATTTCTCCGGAGTCAAGTTTAAACGTTGAGCACAAGCAGGAGAGATAAAAGAATGGGTAGAACCGGTATCTAGTAAAGTATAAACTTCGCAAGAATTCAAGATTAGCTTACCCGTGATCACCTCGTTCGGGTTTCTCGCGTTTTGGCCAGTCACGACAAACGCCCTTCCAGGAACCGCTGATTTCGACTTATCCGGGATAACTTTTGGAGTCACCATCCCCGCTGAACTTGGTTTTGCTACAGAACACTCTCGAGCTATATGACCTTCCTTTCCACAGTTATAACATACCTTGGATTGTTGTGAGCAGTTTGGGCTGATATGTCCCTCTTTCCCACATTTGTAACATACGACCGGTGGTCGTTCTCCTCCCCTAGAAACAGTTGATGTTTGTGCTGACGTCTTCACGTTATCATTGTTGTACATTCTCTTCTTGAAATCTCCTCCCGACTCGCTCCTTCTATTATCACGACCACGATTACCACCAGAGTGGTTACCGCTTTTGTTCGAATGTTTTTCTCTCTGCTGGTTTTCATTGCTTCGATGACTGCCGCCACCGGTATGACCCTGGTTGTGGTCCCTCGGTTGCACATACTCATTATCTCGCTCTAATAATTGAGCCCTGTTTACAACATCTGAATATAAAGAAAATTTATGAGAGATAAGATATTGCCGAATCTCGGGTTTTAGACCTCTCAGAAACATCCTTGTCATTCGTTCCTCATTTTCGACCAAATGAGGTGCAAACCTGGATAACTCTGCAAACTTCGCCTCGTACTGGGACACCGTCATGTTATTTTGTTCCAGTCTAATAAACTCAACCTCCTTCATATGACGAATACTTTCAGGAAAGTACTTGTCATTGAACAGTTTTTGAAATGTTTCCCAGGACATGTTGAGTGCGTCAGGCTGGGTACGCTTCACAGACTCCCACCAGTAGTCTGCCTCACCGCGGAACATAAATGTGGCGAATGGAACCTTCTGTTCCTCCGTGCATCCCAAGACATCAAATATCTTGGTAATTTGCTTGACCCACGTTTTCGCCATGATCGGATCCGGCTTTCCCTTAAATTCTGGTGGTCCCAATTCTTTGAACTGCTTAGCTGTGACAAACCGCGCGTTGTTATCATTTCCACCCGTATTCTGCACACGAGTCTCCCTCGTCTAATTTTGCATGAACTGCAAAAAGCTCCTAAACATTCCATCATTCATCGTTTGCTCGGTAACGTTGTTTACAGGAGGAATATTGCCTTCCTGTTGCACGTTCCTCTGGGTGTTGATCAAAGGTGTCTCCACGGTCTGATTTACTCCATTATTAACGTTCTCAGCTGCCATTCTTAAATACTGCCATAAAACAAGGGTTAATAGTCATGTCATATATTATCCCTATACTCTGACCGACCAAATAAACACCAAATAAACTTAGTCAGGTCATACTAGCGAAGGAATTCCCCGTCTCTCCCCTCCTAGTTCTTGTCTCACATCTCAGCCAGGGATCATATCCCTAAGCTCTGATACCAACTGTGACGCCCCCAGAATAGGTATACAACACCCATTCTGAGTCGCCAAATACATGGTACAGAAAGCAAACTACAACTTCAATAATACAATTGTCGTGCAAAATACGACAACACATACTGTGAGTTTAAATACAAATATTGTCTTCTAGACAATATCCACACTCAAATAAATCCTCATTACAATTATTCAAACACTATTTTACAGAAATAGTGAGGACTGCTAATACATCTTTCTAGAACCATCACTCCATACCCCGACTAGATCCTGCTATGTTCTCACCTCCTGAGAAGAAAAATGGAACAAAAAGGAAAAGGGTGAGCTCAACTAGCCCAGTAAAGAATATTATGACTAAGATAATATACAACAAATTATCGTTAGTCTTCAACAGGGAAAAATCTGATAAAATATAATCGACAACAAGTTTTAGATCAACAACTGCAGCGGAAACAACAAACCATTAGAAGAGTCAAGTAGAGAAAGAATTCTACTATCTTCTAAGATTTAAAAGTCCATCATCAATATTTTATCCCTGTAACATCAATTAATAATCATCTTTAACCAAATATTCATCTTTGCACTACAGGCCAAAGATATTCATTTGTATCATCAGTCGGTCATGTTCATCTCAACACCTGTTCATCTTTGCACTACAGGCCAAAGATATTCATCAAGTAATTATACATCTTTGCACTACAGGCCAAAGATATTCATTTGTATCATCATTTAGGACTGAGGATGATGAAAAATATCTTAAAGAGAACGAATCCAATGAGACAGAAGGACAAATAGTAGGGATTCGTATAACAGTTTATCCAAGATCAATAATACTTCATAATAATCAATTGTGAAGCAGAATTCAAAAATAAAGATCAAAACATGGATACAATCAAAGATAGTAACCATAATAGACATCTTGGACAAAAAGGAAAAATTTTATTTTTCGGTGAATAGTGCCGTATTCGTGAATAGTGTCGTATACGTGAATAGTACCGTATACGTGAATAGTAACCCCGACACAAAAAGTTCCAAATTTGATAAAAACTCATATCAATATTTCAGCATAATGATATTGAAGAAAATAATATCATTTAAGAAGAAAATAATATCCCTTACCTCAAGATATCAGTACTTCTGGTCGGAATACCGGTATAAGGCTGAAAGAAACTTGCTCTGATGAATAGAAACTCTCAAAGTATCTAAATACTCACAAAATACACTCAATAATCTAGAGAGAGAAAGAGAGAAAACTTGTTTCTGGTGTGATTTTCAATTCTAACTTAGCCCTCTATTTATAGGAAAATTTTGGTAGGTTTGACCTGCAACCTGATGGCTTTACCTGCTACTATTCCCACCCACCACATTTGAAATATAATTCAGCACATTTCTTCACCAACCACAAGTGGGGCCCACCAATTCTAGAATTTTCCACCAAAATGATAAACTCCGAAAATTCAACAATTTCTGAACCAGTCATCTTGTAAAATTCGTAATAAATCATACGTTCATTTTTAACGGTTCAAAATTTGTGGACATATACTCAACTTATATATGTATAACATATCCAAAAATTACCACGATCCAACGGTCGGATTAAAAATTATAACCCCCGCAAAATATCACCCTGATTTTTAATACCTCCATTCCGACAAAAATACTGATAAAAACCTCAACATTAACTCCTTCATTTTTAACCACAAAAATATATCCCTCATTTATATCCACATAAAATAAATATTTCCTTATCATATGAATCAATAATTAATTATTCACAAATAATATTACAGAATCACATTTATGACAACCAGACCGTTCCCAGGAAAGAGGGGGCTTTCCAATAAGGATTTCTCCTTACTGGCGCGCAATTAGATGACCAAACCTCTCCTTAGACAGAACTTTCTAGACATTGCCAATAATGTTATCTAATAATATTATTCAAATAATATGAATTATTGATCTGATAAATGAAAATACTGTGCAGCAACAATTATTGAAACAACAATAATATAAAATATCAACGCAGCAATTATTGAATCAATAAAATAAAATATTGAATAATAACTACTGTAACAATTATTGAGTAGTGCCTTCTTACGTAAGAATCAATAATTGGTACAATACCGTGTGCTACTGTATTTTAACCACCGGGTATTCCAACAGTATTAACGGTAACAACTACGCCGTTATTTATAAACAACTTATACTTGTCGTTTTCTTCATCCAATCGCTTTCCGTTATGGGGCCCACACAAGGCTGCGTCGTCGTACGAATATTCCCCGACAGCAAGAATATTCCACGACCAACCGAATATTCACCGACCAAAAATAAATATTTTATAACCACTTGCTTATTTTGCAAAATTTGCACATTTCACCCATAACCAAAGTATTATATCAAATTAACCCCTTATTATTCACAATAATATTTAGAGAAAATTTGATTTTATTCATTAATAAGTTGGGGTCTTACAGTTACATCAACTGAATCATAAATAAATCTCAGGTTACTCTAACCTTAAAATATCTGTGCAGAATTCTAAACAGATAAGTCTTAACATCAACATAACTCAAGTCTTAAACAAATACACCAGTTAATAAATAACAAGTCTTCGTCATTTGCTAACTTTGCCCTTGCCCTTACTAGTGGAGGGTTCATCGCTTCTTTCATTCTTAACTGCAATGTTATTATTAAGCAAGAGTGAGCACAAATGCCCACAAGAATAAAAAAATGCAACAACAGTATAATAACATGCGAATAATCAACGACATCTGAATAAAGCTCAACTTTTGAATCAAGAATAAATAACATGAATCAAAAGAATTCTGAGGGTCATAAGACCTTGAACTATGTCCTAGGTTATCAAGGATTATACTTGAAACCTTTAACAGTCATAAGACTATGGACCTTCTTCTCGTACTTAGGGGGATCAGCCCTTAGTACCATACTGTGCACAATATCTTAACGCTAAAGCGTAAATAATCCCCTATATAGGGTTGTTCATCTCAGTTTGACATTCGAGTCCGCACCAAAGGAAGTTTGGTTTGGATAATTCATCAAGGGTTCTGAAATTTAGAACGCTCATCAACTATGGACTAGTTGAATCATTAAGGGTTCACTAGTCTAATAAGGTTCAACAACAATGATATTCAATTTGAATAATAATCTCAAGAAGTATACAATAGAACAATTATTGTATAACTAGATCATACTTTGAAAAGATAATCAATCTTTAATATAACATTTGAACTTGAATAATGGCAATGATAATTTACTCGAGATAAATAATAAACTTGAATAATAATGACAAGTAGGGTTAGGAAACTTGCTCAAATTTAAGAGTTTAAGTTTAAGAAACTTGCTCAATAGAATGGAGTTAGGGATAGGATACTTGCCCCGTGCGTAGATTACACTTTAACTAAGCACGTTCTTTGAATTAAATCCTACATACCATTCACATTCAAAACCAGTTAATTACTAACTAATCAACATAACCCATTCTCGTTGTCTACTTTAATTATTGACTAAACTTAGTCAAATTATCACGTTGTCACATAATTTATACTTCATGAATTATCAAACCAATTATGTATTTAATAATTCAACTCACATATAATATTTTATTACATGTTAAACAACTATTTTATCATCTCATAATACCTCTAACATGATTACATGTTCATTACATCAATCCACTAACACTTATTAGACTTTAACATTTTAAAAATACATTTATGACATTTTCTAGAGAGTGGCGCTGCGGCGCCACTAATGTGCTAAGGAGTCGCGTTGCGGCGCGGTGGCGCTGTGGCCGGGCCCTTGGCGCTGCGGCGCTGTGGCGCCGAGGCTCGAGTCTTGGCACTGCGAGCGCTGCGGCGCTGCGGCGCGAGAAATCAGTTCTAGAGCTGGCGCCGCGGCGCGAGACCCCAGAAACTGAATATCAGTTCGCGAAGAACACAGAGTTCAGCGAAATCAACACATTTTTAACACTAATTTCACCAAATCACATATACCCACATGTTATAATTCATGCATAATCATAATACAACATCTATAAAGTGATTTTAACCTATTAAAACATATAATCACATATTTAAATCATAAAAATTTAGACTGTTCTTGAAGTTCTGGAGGATTTTGAACAAAACTTATAATTTAACACTACGGATTCGTTTAAAGCTTGATCACTTCGTATTAACATGCTCAATAATATAAGGGTGTAAAATTTAGGGATAATATATAATCAATACATCAATTATCACATATAAGGCCATATGACCATATCACGTACTCTGTTTATTTTGAAATAACAAGTCATCAGATTACTACATGTTTTCATGAACTAGATGATATGAAATCATGTAATATATATATATATATATATATATATATATATATATATATATATATATATAAAACATGTTATGCTATTCTTACTATCACATAAATCCACATAATAGTACAATTCCCAAATCACAGAGATTAACAGAAGTTTTGAAAGTCAATTTATAAAAACTAAAAGACGTAAATGTAAAAATTGGGTTTGGGAGAAATTACCCAGAATACAAACTAGAAGAGTGATTCCAAATGTCCCTTTTTCAAAAGCTTGTTGATTACACACTCACTTTATCTCCCAGACTTCTCAATCCTCTCTGTAATTCTCACTGAAAAATTTTTAGACTTAGAAAAAAATGAAAGGAATGAGAAGACGTCGATTGAAATAGAACTGACGCGATGTGGTCAGTTGCCCAGTCATGGGTTAACTGCCCATAACCTCCCTTAGTGCCATATTTGGCTTAGCAAGAAAATAACTCAAAGCTCTTTATTTTAATAAAACCTTTATCATATAGTTCAATAATGTCACCCTCTTTATAAAATAAATCCCATATTTTATTTAATTTACTTTAAATAAAATATAATAATTACTCATAAATTCACATAATCATATATTCAATTATCTCATTAATAAATAATATCAATTTATTAATTCTCTAATTAATAATTAAATTAATTAAATAACATTATGCTTAATTAAATAATTCATTTAATTCAATAAGCTCACATAATCACATACTTGAATAATAAAATTCTCTACATTAATTTAATAATGTAACATATATGATTAAATTAATCTACCACAATTGCATCAATTAATTATTAAATCTAATAATTAAATCATCGAAAAATATTTATTTACTTCAATAAATATTTAAAATAATTTACAAAATTCTCGTTCGTCACATCTTTCCCCCCTTAAAAGGATTCTGTCCCCAGAATCACGACTCAATATATTTCGACCCGTTACATTCTCCTCCCTTACAAAGATTCTGTCCCCAGAATCGCTTACAAATAATTAAGTAAATAAATGAGGGTAATTCTTCATCATATTCTCTTCGAGTTCCCACGTAGCTTCTTCAGCGTTGTGGTTCCTCCAAATTACCTTAACAGAAGATATAACTTTATTTCTTAGAACTTGTTTTTTTCGGTCGACAATTTGGACAGGAATTTCTTCGTAAGATAAGTCTTTCTCAAAATGTAGGGGTTCGTATTCAATTACATGCTTGTAATCAGGTTTGTAAGGTCTTAACACAGAAACATAGAAGACGTTGTGGATATTCTCGAGTGCTGGAGGTAAGGCTACCTCGTACGCAACTTCTCCAATTCTTCGCAGTACTTCAAAGGGTCCAATAAATCTTGGGCTCAATTTTCCTTTCTTTCCGAACCTGATCTTTCCCTTCCAGGGAGAGACCTTCAAGAAAACATAACTACCTGGTTCAAACTCGATATTTTTACGATGTGGATCAGCGTATTTCTTCTGTAGATCATGAGCTGCTACCAGTCGTGCTCGGATCACTTTAACTATTTCTGCCGTCTGCTGTACCAATTCTGGCCCTAGCAATTGTCTTTCACCAACTTCATCCCAATAAAGCGGAGTTCTGCACTTTCTGCCGTATAACGCTTCGTAAGGCGGCATATCAATACTAGCGTGGTAACTGTTGTTGTAGCCGAACTCTACCAACGGTAGGTGATCATCCCAATTTCCTTTGAAGTCCATTACACAGGCTCGTAACATATCTTCCAGTGTTTGAATCGTTCGTTCGCTCTGTCCGTCTGTTTGAGGGTGGTAAGCTGTACTCATTCGCAGTTGTGTACCCATGCATTCCTGAAGACGTTTCCATAAATTTGATGTGAAGCGCGGATCCCTATCGGAAACAATAGACATCGGCACTCCGTGCCTCGAAACAAACTCTTTCACATATAATCTTGCCAACTGATCTAAGTTAAATCTGATTTTGATAGGAAGGAAGTGCGCGGATTTCGTCAGTCGGTCAACGATAACCCATACTGCGTCGTAGCCTTTCTGAGTCGTCGGAAGGCCAACCACGAAGTCCATCGTAATATGTTCCCATTTCCATTCTGGGATCTCCAACGGTTGTAGCAATCCACTCGGTCTCTGATGTTCTGCTTTAACTTTCTGACATGTCAGGCATTTGGCAACACATTCTGCAACATCACGTTTCAAATTCGGCCACCAGAAATGTTGTCGAAGATCTTGGTACATTTTTGTACTACCATGGTGAATCGAATATCTTGAACTATGAGCCTCACTCAAAATTTCTTCCTTAATTTCTTGTACTGGCGGAACCCAATTTCTGCTTTCAAATCTCAATATTCCTCCCTTATCCATCTTAAATATTGGTTCGGTTCCTTCAGATATCTTCGTTGTTACCTTTTTGCATTCATCATCCTGAAGCTGAGGCTCCTTCACTCTATCTAGTAGAGTTGTACCAGATTGCATCTGAAATAGCTTCTCATCAATCTCCATAGGATACTTCACTTCTAACTCCAGTTTCTCCATATCTGTAATTAGCTCCTGCTGAGCAGTCAACATCATCAATTTCTCACGACCCTTTCTACTTAAGGCGTTGGCAACCACATTAGCCTTACCCGGATGATATAAAATCTCACAGTCATAATCCTTGATTAATTCCAACCATCTTCTTTGACGCATATTTAAATCTTTCTGTGTAAAAATATATTTCAGACTCTTGTGGTCCGTATATATTTCACACTTCTCCCCGTATAGATAGTGCCTCCAAATTTTCAAAGCAAAAACAACTGCAGCTAACTCCAAATCATGGGTTGGGTAACCCTTCTCGTAATCCTTCAACTGCCGTGATGCATACGCAATGACTTTGCCGTTTTGCATCAGCACACAGCCAAGTCCTTTATGCGAAGTATCGCTAAAAATAACAAAATTTCCTGTATCATCCGGAAGAGATAACACAGGCGCTGTACTCAACCTCTTCTTTAATTCTTGAAAACTCTCCTCACACTTCTCCGTCCAAACAAATTTCACAGCTTTTCGAGTTAAATTCGTTAACGGAGTTGCGATCTTAGAAAAATTTTGTATGAATCTTCTATAATATCCTGCTAATCCAAGAAAACTTTTTACTTCTGACGACGTTCTCGGCTGATCCCAGTTAAACACAGCTTCTACTTTGGATGGATCTACTGAAATTCCATCTTTATCGATTACGTGACCAAGAAATTGTACTCTCTCGATCCAGAATTCGCATTTCGAAAATTTAGCATACAACTTCTCCCTTCTCAATACTTCCAACGTTAACCTCAAGTGTTCTTCATGTTCCTCTTTAGTTTTGGAATATACCAAAATGTCGTCTATAAATACCACCACGAATTTGTCCAAAAACGGCTTGAATACACCATTCATTAGTCCCATAAATGTTGCAGGAGCATTCGTAAGACCAAACGACATTACTAAAAACTCATAATGACCATATCGCGTTCGGAACGCTGTCTTCAGTACATCCTCTGGCCTCACCTTCAGTTGGTGATAACCACTCCTCAAGTCAATCTTGGAAAAGTATTTTGCTCCTTTCAATTGATCAAACAGATCATCGATCCTCGGTAATGGATATCTGTTCTTAATCGTGACCTTATTTAATTCTCTGTAGTCAATGCAGAGCCTCATCGATCCGTCCTTCTTTTTCACGAACAACACCGGCGCTCCCCACGGCGATACGCTCGGTTGAATGTACTTTTTGTCCAACAATTCTTGTAGTTGTACCATTAGTTCCTTCATCTCTACTGGCGCCATTCGGTATGGTGCCTTCGATATTGGAGCAGTTCCGGGCGCCAAATCAATCACAAAGTCTACTTCTCTATCTGGAGGAAGTCCTGGCAAATCATCTGGAAATACATCGACGAAGTCCCTCATAATCGGTATCTCCTCTACCTTCGGGTTCTCTTTTCGACTGTCGACTATGTAAGCTAAATATCCTACACAGCCTTGTCTTAATAACTTCCTGGCCTGCAACATCGTCAGACAACTCGCTTGTCTAGGCGACTTGCTACCATAAAACACAACCTTTGACGGAGTCATAAGGTTAATACGCTTCTTTTGGCAGTCAATTACAGCCCCATAATTGGATAGCCAATCCATACCCAATATAACGTCGAATTCCCCCAATCGAATAAGGATAAGATCTACGTTCATGATATTACCCTTAATATCCACTCTACAATTCTTATACACATGCTTAACATGAATTATCTCTCTATTCGCAATTTCTATAATCATGGGATATTCCAATTCATCCTTAAGCAAATCTAAACTATTAGTAAAGTCATCGGATATAAAGGAACAAGTAGCACCCGAATCAAATAAAACGTAAGCATTAATTTCATTGATCGGAATGATACCTGACACCACATCACGAGACTGGATTGCATCCTGCACCGTCATATTGAAAGTTCTGGCGGTTGGTCGGTTTGTTGCAGGTGGTCCGGTGATGGTTAAGGTATTTCCACTGCTATTTCCCCGGTTTCCTCCTTGTCTTGATCCTCCCGATCCCTTCTTGGGACAGTCTCTTGCTAAATGATCTTTCGAACCACAGTTGAAACAAGCACCCTTCTTTGGGTTTGGACAATTTGGTGCTATGTAGCCTTCCTGACCACAATTGTAGCACACTCTCTTTCCCTTCAAACAAACTCCTAGATGTGCCTTGTCGCAAGTCGGACATGCTTCTATCTTCTTTTTCTGCCCTCCGTGTTGACTTCCAGCTGTCGAGTTATCCGTCCACTTCCTCTTCTGATTATTATTATTCCCAGTATTACTTCCACCAGTCTTGTTATTACCTTCATTCTCACTCTTTTTCTTTTTCTGTTCTTGGTTGTACTTAGTCACTGCATCACTTCCTCCTTCCGCGAGAATGGCCTTTTCCAAAACTCTCACAAATGTGTTAAGTTGAAACATTGATACCTTGCTGTACACCCAAGGCTTTAGTCCTTGTTAGAATCTTCGGGCCTTTCTCTCGTCAGTGTGTACTTGATACGGGGCAAACCTTGCCAACTCATCGAATTTAGCCGCGTATTCAGACACGCTCATGTTTCCCTGTTTCAGTTCCAGAAATTGCACCTCCATCTGATTCTGCGAACTAGCTGGGAAATACATTTCGAAAAACATCTCTTTGAATCTCTCCCACGTAATTACACCTTCACCTCCTCGCATCTTGTTTGCCTGCCACCAGTAGCTAGCCTCAGACTTCAGCATAAATGTCGCAAAAACGGTCTTCTGATCTTCTCGAACCCTAGCAACGTCGAAAACCTTCTCTATTTCCATCACCCACGTTTGAGCCTCGATCGGGTTTCTGGAACCTTTGAACTCTGGCGGTCCCACCGCCTTAAAATCTTTAAACGTTGTGCTAGGTGGAGCTTGCGGTTGGTTATTCATGACTCCAGTTAGTAAATTAACTAGCTGTTGAACTGGATTAACGTTGGCATTATTGTTGTTATTGGTTGACCCTTCCTGAGCCGGTTGACGTTGTTGTCTTCTCCTTGGCGGCATTTTTCTGTTAAGTAAACGTTTATTAGAACTTTATTTATTTCTCTACATAGTTAAGACATTACTCAACAATTTAACATATCACTTAACACATCATCTCAAATAACTTGATATCTTTTTGTAAGACCCCAAATTATTAATAAATGAAATTTAAATTCCTCTATTTATTATTTTGAAATAGTAAGGGTTAATTTGATTAATGTGGTTAGTTATGGGTAAAATGCGCAAATATTTTAAATAAGCAAGTGGTTATAAAATATTCATTGTTGTCGGGGAATATTCGCTTGGTCGTGGAATATTCTAATTGTCGGGAAATATTCGTACGACGGCGCAGCCTTGTGTGGGCCCCATAACAGAAAGCGATTGGATGAAGAAAACGACAAAAATAAGTTGTTTATAAATAACGGCGTAGTTGTTACCGTTAATATTGTTGGAATACCCAGTGGTTAAAACACAGTAATACGCGTTGTTGCACAGTAGCACACGGTATTGCACCAATTATTGATTCTTACGTAAGAAGGCACTACTCAATAATTATTACAGTAATTACTGTTCAATATTGTATTGATTCAATAATTGCTGCGTTGATATTTTATATCACTGCTGTTTTAATAATTGTCACTACACAGTATTTTCTATTATCAGAACAATAATTCATATTATTTGTGTATAATTAGTTATTGATTTATATGATGAGGAAAATATTGATTTTATATGGATATAGATGGAGAAAATTTTTAATGTGACAATTGTTGAAAATTAATATTTTATCTTTTTCTGATAAAATAATTCATTTAAATATATTATTTTAATAATATATTGATGATGATATTTTTACAATGAATGTGGGATATATGAGTATATGAGGAGGAAGAGTATTTTTGTGGTATTAAATGATTAACACATGTTTTGTGTGTTGGTGGACACAATTCTTGACCGAAAATTTATTATTGACTGTAAAATCATCCGTTTATGGATTTCGGTCAAATTCTGTTTGGAATTTGGAAAAACTTTCTTCTGCAAAGTTGTAGAGAATTGAATTTCCTATAAAAACTAGCGAGATTCGAATTTTCTGATAAAAGAGCTATTTATTATGAATTATTGAAGTTCCGAAGTTCCGAAATAATTGATTTTTGGAGTTTAAAATGTTTTTTTTAAGAAAAACGTTTTTTGTTGCAATTGAGTGGCTCACATATGTTATACATGATCTGAAATCAGATTTCTTAGGTGGGCTTGACAATTTTGTAAATATAATATTATTATATTCAATTTTCTGCTTTGGTGTTCTAAGCATTTTCCTATAAATAGGGTGCTTAGGTTAGAATTGAAAATCACACCAGAAACACAAGTTTATCTCTATTTCTCTCTCTATATCGAGCGTATTCTTGTGAGTATTTGATACTTTGAGTGTTGCTATACAGTGCAAGTTTCCTTCAGCACTATATCTAGTATTCCAGTCAGAAGTACCGTCTTTCCGAGGTAAGGGATGTTATTTCTTCTTAAATGATATTATTTTCTTCAATATCATTATGCCGAAGTATTGATCTGAACTTTTTATCAAATTTGGAACTTTTCATGTCGGGGTTACTATTCATGAGTTACTATTTACGAGTTACTATTCACGAGTTACTATTCACCGAAAAATGAAATTTTCTTCTTTTCGTCCAAAATATCTATTCTGGATACTAGCTTTGATTGTATCCATGTTTTGATCATTCTTGAATTTTACTCCACTATGATTGTTTATGAGGTATTTTTGGACATGGATAAACTGTAATACGAATCCCTAATATTTGTTCTTTTGCTTCACTAGATTCGTTTCCTTTAAAATATTTTTCATCATCCCCAGTCCTAAATGATGATATAATTAAATATCTTTGGCCTGTAGTGCAAAGATTGATGATTTCTGATGAATATCTTTGGCCCGTAGTGTAAAGATGAACATGTGTTGAGATGAACATGATCGACTGGTGATACAAATGAATATCTTTGGCCTGTAGTGCAAAGATGAATATTTGATTAAAGATGATTATTGATTGTTGTTACAGGGATAAAATATTGATGATGGACTTTTAAATCTTAGAAGATAGTAGAACTCATTCTCTACTTGACTCTTCTAATGGTTTGCTGTTTCCGCTGCGAATATTGATTTAAAACTTGTTGTCTATTGTATTCTATTAGATTTTTTCATGTTGAATACTAACGATAATTTGTTGTATATTATCTTAGTCATAATATTCTTTACTGGGCTAGTTGAGCTCACCCTTTTCCTTGTTGTTCCATTTTCTTCTCAGGAGACGAGAATGTAGCGAGTACTAGTCGGGGTGTGGAATGATAGTTCAAGACAGTTGTTTTAGTAGTCCTCACTATTTTGTAAAATAGTGTATCAATAAGTATAATGAGTTCTTAATTGAGTATGAATACTGTCTAGATGACAATATTTGTATTTAAACTCACAGTATATGTGTTGTCGTATTTTGCACGACAATTGTAATAATAAAGTTGTAGTTATTTTCTGTACCATGTATTTGGCGACTCAGAATGGGTTGGATGGATTGGACCTATTTTGGGGGTGTCACAGTTGGTATCAGAACTTAGGGATATGATCTCTGGCGGAGATCGGAGAATAGAACTAGGAGGAGAGAGACGAGTAAATCCTTCGCTAGTGTGTCCTACCTAAGCTTATTTGTTGGTCGGTCATTATATAGGGGTATTATGTGATTTGTTAATTTGTTTAATTAACCCTTGTTTTATGGCAGTATTTAAGAATGTCGACTGAGAATGTTAACAGTGGAGTAAATGAGATCGTGAAAACACCTCTAATCACCAACCAGGATAATGTGATGTCAGGCGAAGAAGGAATTAGAGATATCCACGTGGTGAGTGAAGAATTGATAGTTGCACCCGAGATAGTCGCAGAAGTAACAGCCGAGAGTGAGGAAGAAGAGGAAGAAGAGGTACCTGAGGAGAGTTTATTAGAGGTATTATATGATCAAAATGTAGAATTAAAAAAATCGTATTCATGAGTTAGAAGAGCAGGCTGAAGAACGACAGGTGGTCGTGGAGCAAAAGGATGCAACAATTCAAGCTTGTGTTACCCGATATGTGATGCTTGAACAGAAGCACTCTTTGGCAGAGTATAAGATGATAAAGCTAGAATCTGAGCTGAAAGAAGCAATAACGGAACGAGTGAGAATGAGTGATGCGTGGGTAAAAGCCGCACGACGCGTTGATATTGTGGAAAGAGATGCCCGATCTAATAAGAGAAGATTTAACGATAACGAGAAGACATCGGCAACATCACCAGCACCAACAACAAATTCTAGGGGGGAGAACGACCGCCAGTTAGATGCTACAGATGCGGAGATGAGGGGCATATAAGGTCAAATTGTTCAAAGCCTTCCAAGGTATATTTTAGTTGTGGAAAAGACGGTCACATAGCTCGATTTTGTCCTGTAGCGAAATAAAGTCCAGCTGGGACGGCGACACCAAAGGTGGATACAGACAAAATAAAATCGATGGTTTCAGGAAGAGCGTTTTTCGTGACTGGTCAGAATGCGAGGAACCCGAACGAAGTTAGCACGGGTTAGTTAATTATAAATTTTACGAAGTCTATACCTTATTAGATACCGGTTCTACCTATTCATTTATTTCTCCTGCTTATACTCAACGTTTAAACTTGACTCCGGAGAAAATTAGACTTTGACTTATCTGTTGAAACTCCGTTAGGAGAAACTTTCGTTACATCCATTGTTTATAAATCTTGTTTGATCCAAGTTGGCACCATCACATTACCTGTTGATCTTATCTCTTTAAAGATACTTGCTTTTGATGTGATTTTAAGAATTGATTGGTTAACTACTCATCATGCCAAAATTGATTGTTTTCGTAAGGTTGTTAGTTTTCATATTCCTAAGCAACCTGTTATTCGAATTCAAGCAACCAAACTATTGAAGTCAAACTCTTTCATATCAAGCCGTAAAGTCATTCGTTTATTGAAAAACGAATGTCAAGCTTTCTTAGCTATGTTATGGACTTGAACAAAAATACGTCAGATTTGAATGATATTTCTATTGTTAGTAAATCCCTGACGTATTTCCTGAAGAATTTCTTGGCCTACACGTGATATTGAATTTTGTATCGACTTTGAACCCGGTACAAAACCCATTTCTAAAATCTCATATCGAATGGCTCCTATTGAACTTCAGGAGTTAAAAACCTAACTGTAGAAGTTTGTACCCGAGCCTTTATCTGGTGACTTCCTTTGTGGAATACACCGAAGCCAGACTCTCCGTAGGGGATGCCATATTAGTGCGGTAGTAAACTGATAGGTGTCATTGTGACGTGCTATCCAAGATTGGGATATGAGTCACAGTTGAGAGCAACCTAAGTCAGTAATCGAAATACGTAGCTTTCTAGGCTTAGCTGGTTACTATCGGAGATTCGTGGAAGGATTTCTCGAATCGCTACTCCGTTAACTCAGCTAACTCGAAAAGATACAAACTTCGAATGGACCGAGGAATGCGAGAAGAGCTTCCAAGAATTCAACATGCGACACCAACGTTGGCTCGAGCTGTTAAAAGATTTCGATCACACCATCCAATACTATCCTAGAAAAGTAAACGTGGTAGCTGACGCATTGATCGTATGCGAGTACGAGTGCGATATTGTTGAACACAAAGACCTATTTTGTATAATTTATAAATGATAGAGATAGAGTTAATGACTCTAGGGACCCACGTGATGATATACGAGTAAAATCGACTTTAATCGATAACGTTAAAGCCACTCAAGCTACAGACCTGGAGCTGATGAATATAAAGAAGAAGGTGCAAGAATGTGTTATTCTAGAAGTAAGAGTCGATGAAGAGAAGAAAGCTCAAGCCTTCAATTTATTTGAAATCCTCGATCGAGTAGGAACTGTGGCCTATAGACTCGCCTTAACGCTAAGTATGTCACGTGTTCATAACGTTATTTACGTATCGATGTTACGTAAATATGTGGACGACCCGAACCACGTTATTGAGTTAGAACCAAACGAGATAGCTGAAGACTTAACGTACGAAGAGGTACCTGTCAAGATCTTGGATAGGAAGGAGCATGTCCTACGCACGAAGGTCTTACCACAAGTGAAAGTTTTGTGGAGAAACCATGCTATTGAGGAAATGATCTGGGAGTTGGAAACGGAAATGAAAGCGAGGTATCTTCATCTTTTCGAAACACCAGGTACGTATGTCAATTTCGAGGACGAAATTTCATAAGGAGGGGAGGTTGTAAGACCTCTAATTATTAATAAATGAAATTTAAATTCCTCTATTTATTATTTTGAAATAGTAAGGGTTAATTTGATTAATGTGGTTAGTTATGGGTAAAATGCGCAAATATTTTAAATAAGCAAGTGGTTATAAAATATTCATTGTTGTCGGAGAATATTCGCTTGGTCGTGGAATATTCTTATTGTCGGGAAATATTCGTACGACGGCGCAGCCTTGTGTGGGCCCCGTAACAGAAAGCGATTGGATGAAGAAAACGACAAAAATAAGTTGTTTATAAATAACGGCGTAGTTGTTACCGTTAATATTGTTGGAATACCCAGTGGTTAAAACACAGTAATACGCGTTGTTGCACAGTAGCACACGGTATTGCACCAATTATTGATTCTTACGTAAGAAGGCACTACTCAATAATTATTACAGTAATTACTGTTCAATATTGTATTGATTCAATAATTGCTGCGTTGATATTTTATATCACTGCTGTTTTAATAATTGTCACTACACAGTATTTTCTATTATCAGAACAATAATTCATATTATTTGTGTATAATTAGTTATTGATTTATATGATGAGGAAAATATTAATTTTATGTGGATATAGATGGAGAAAATTTTTAATGTGACAATTGTTGAAAATTAATATTTTATCTTTTTCTGATAAAATAATTCATTTAAATATATTATTTTAATAATATATTGATGATGATATTTTTACAATGAATGTGGGATATATGAGTATATGAGGAGGAAGAGTATTTTTGTGGTATTAAACGATTAACACATGTTTTGTGTGTTGGTGGACACAATTCTTGATCGAAAATTTATTATTGACTGTAAAATCATCCGTTTATGGATTTCGGTTAATTTCTGTTTGGAATTTGGAAAAACTTTCTTCTGCAAAGTTGTAGAGAATTGAATTTCCTATAAAAACTAGCGAGATTCGAATTTTCTAATAAAAGGGCTATTTATTATGAATTATTGAAGTTCCGAAGTTCCGAAATAATTGATTTTTGGAGTTTAAAATGTTTTTTTTAAGAAAAACATTTTTTGTTGCAATTGAGTGGCTCACATGTGTTATACATGATCTGAAATCAGATTTCTTAGGTGGGCTTGACAATTTTGTAAATATAATATTATTATATTCAATTTTCTGCTTTGGTGTTCTAAGCATTTTCCTATAAATAGGGTGCTTAGGTTAGAATTGAAAATCACACCAGAAACACAAGTTTCTCTCTATTTCTCTCTCTATATCGAGCGTATTCTTGTGAGTATTTGATACTTTGAGTGTTGCTATACGGTGCAAGTTTCCTTCAGCACTATATCTAGTATTCCAGTCAGAAGTACCGTCTTTCCGAGGTAAGGGATGTTATTTCTTCTTAAATGATATTATTTTCTTCAATATCATTATGCCGAAGTATTGATCTGAACTTTTTATCAAATTTAGAACTTTTCATGTCGGGGTTACTATTCATGAGTTACTATTCACGAGTTACTATTCACGAGTTACTATTCACCGAAAAATGAAATTTTCTTCTTTTCGTCCAAAATATCTATTCTGGATACTAGCTTTGATTGTATCCATGTTTTGATCATTCTTGAAGTTTACTCCACTATGATTGTTTATGAGGTATTTTTGGACATGGATAAACTGTAATACGAATCCCTAATATTTGTTCTTTTGATTCACTTGATTCGTTTCCTTTAAAATATTTTTCATCATCCCCAGTCCTAAATGATGATATAATTGAATATCTTTGGCCTGTAGTGCAAAGATTGATGATTTCTGATGAATATCTTTGGCCCGTAGTGCAAAGATGAACAGGTGTTGAGATGAACATGATCGACTGGTGATACAAATGAATATCTTTGGCCTGTAGTGCAAAGATGAATATTTGATTAAAGATGGTTATTGATTGTTGTTACAGGGATAAAATATTGATGATGGACTTTTAAATCTTAGAAGATAGTAGAACTCATTCTCTACTTGACTCTTCTAATGGTTTGCTGTTTCCGCTGCGAATATTGATTTAAAACTTGTTGTCTATTGTATTCTATTAGATTTTTCCCTGTTGAAGACTAACGATAATTTGTTGTATATTATCTTAGTTATAATATTCTTTACTGGGCTAGTTGAGCTCACCCTTTTCCTTGTTGTTCCATTTTCTTCTCAGGAGGCGAGAATGTAGCGAGTACTAGTCGGGGTGTGGAATGATAGTTCAAGACAGTTGTTTTAGTAGTCCTCACTATTTTGTAAAATAGTGTATCAATAAGTATAATGAGTTCTTAATTGAGTATGAATACTGTCTAGATGACAATATTTGTATTTAAACTCACAGTATATGTGTTGTCGTATTTTGCACGACAATTGTAATAATAAAGTTGTAGTTATTTTCTGTACCATGTATTTGGCGACTCAGAATGAGTTGGATGGATTGGACCTATTTTGGGGGCGTCACACTTTTCATTCAAATAAAAAGTTTTAACATTAAACTATAGCATACTGCTATTTACATCATCTATCCTGGAATAAAGAATCCACAGGATTTAAAACATTCAAATATTAACATATTCCTTAGTTCATAAACACATCGGAATTTACATAAAACTATCCAAGTCTTTCACATAAATAAACAGATTCTATTCCTGTCTTCCAAGGTGCTCAATAGCCTTGCCACGCTCCTCATTCATGATACGAGACATCGTCCTGCGATCCAACATATACGATGGAAGTCCTTCAAACTGGATGGGGTACCTCAACACTCGCTCTTGAACCTCATCCATCGCATGATTAAGTGTGGCGTACGTGTCTTCAAGCTTTGCTTTCTTTGCACGACTATCATCTTCTGCACGATCAGCTCGATGTGATTCTCTTACCCATCCTTCCTCTGCTATTTTCAGTCTTCCGGAGGTTTCCTTCAGTTCCTTCTTCAGCTTCTCTATCTCCTCGGTCTTATCTTCGGTTTGACCCTTCTCATGAACCAGATCCCACTCCACGTTTCCTAAACGTGTATGAAGGGTCACAATCTCTCTATTCTTCTCCTCTAAAGTAGACTGCTGAACAGCCGCTCGCTCAGTCAATTCCTGAACCTCATCTTGTAACTCCACGTTACGATCATATAGTGTGTCATACATCTCAGCATCAACAGTGTACCGTGGTAGCTCCTCTTCTTCTTCCTCCTCATCAAACTCCTCCTCAGGACCCTCCTCAGGATCAATCTCAGGTTCATGCTCCTGACCAACAACGGTGATCAATGGAGATGAAACCCTCTGCACCAGCTGCTCCCTAACGACATGAATGTCTCGGGGCTCCTCCTCAGTCGGTCCTACAAGTACACGAGATCCCTCCTCAGTAGGTACTATAGGTAAATAGGGTCCCTCCTCAGCTTGACTAGCTTCTCCATCATTCGTCATCCTGACAACAAAATTTTAAGTTTTAGTTACTAAGTCATACTATCTAACGCATACTTAACACATAAACACATAATGTATTTTATTATCTTCAATGAATTACAAAAATTCATTTCTTAGAACTCGATAAGAGTTTTCAATTACTATCTTCTTCTATAAGGCTACTACCTAAGGTTGTTTCCCCCACCTAAGGTTCATAACCTACGGCTCTGATACCAACCTGTGACACCCTCAAATTCGGGTACTTCGATTCCACGGGATTTGGTGTTCACTGTACAAGCATCATCTATCTATCTACCCATAAATAATATCAAACCATACAATAGATAGAAATCATAATAAAATCTCTTCCCTTAAGGGTTACATCAACTGAATCATAAATAAATCCCAGGTTACTCTAACTTTAAAACATCTGTGCGGAATTCTAAACAGATAAGTCTTAACATCAACATAACTCAAGTCTTAAACAAATACATCAGTTAATAAATAACAGGTCTTCGTCATTTGCTAACTTTGCCCTTGCCCTTACTAGTGGAGGGTTCATCGCTTCTTTTATTCTTAACTGCAATGTTATTATTAAGCAAGAGTGAGCACAAATGCCCACAAGAATAAAAAAATGCAACAACAGTATAATAACATGCGAATAATCAACGACATCTGAATAAAGCTCAACTTTTGAATCAAGAATAAATAACATGAATCAAAAGAATTCTGAGGGTCATAAGACCTTGAACTATGTCCTAGGTTATCAAGGATTATACTTGAAACCTTTAACAGTCATAAGACTATGGACCTTCTTCTCGTACTTAGGGGGATCAGCCCTTAGTACCATACTGTGCACAATATCTTAACGCTAAAGCGTAAATAATCCCCTATATAGGGTTGTTCATCTCAGTTTGACATTCGAGTCCGCACCAAAGGAAGTTTGGTTTGGATAATTCATCAAGGGTTCTGAAATTTAGAACGCTCATCAACTATGGACTAGTTGAATCATTAAGGGTTCACTAGTCTAATAAGGTTCAACAACAATGATATTCAATTTGAATAATAATCTCAAGAAGTATACAATAGAACAATTATTGTATAACTAGATCATACTTTGAAAAGATAATCAATCTTTAATATAACATTTGAACTTGAATAATGGCAATGATAATTTACTCGAGATAAATAATAAACTTGAATAATAATGACAAGTAGGGTTAGGAAACTTGCTCAAATTTAAGAGTTTAAGTTTAAGAAACTTGCTCAATAGAATGGAGTTAGGGATAGGATACTTGCCCCGTGCGTAGATTACACTTTAACTAAGCACGTTCTTTGAATTAAATCCTACATACCATTCACATTCAAAACCAGTTAATTACTAACTAATCAACATAACCCATTCTCGTTGTCTACTTTAATTATTGACTAAACTTAGTCAAATTATCACGTTGTCACATAATTTATACTTCATGAATTATCAAACCAATTATGTATTTAATAATTCAACTCACATATAATATTTTATTACATGTTAAACAACTATTTTATCATCTCATAATACCTCTAACATGATTACATGTTCATTACATCAATCCACTAACACTTGTTAGACTTTAACATTTTAAAAATACATTTCTGACATTTTCTGGAGAGTGGCGCTGCGGCGCCACTAATGTGCTAAGGAGTCGCGCTGCGGCGCTGTGGCGCTGTGGCCGGGCCCTTGGCGCTGCGGCGCTGCGGCGCTGTGGCGCCGAGGCTCGAGTCTTGGCGCTGCGAGCGCTGTGGCGCTACGGCGCGAGAAATCAGTTCTAGAGTTGGCGCCGCGGCGCGAGACCCCAGAAACTGAATCTCAGTTCGTGAAGAACGCAGAGTTCAGCGAAATCAGCACATTTTTAACACTAATTTCACCAAATCACATATACCCACATGTTATAATTCATGCATAATCATAATACAACATCTATAAAGTGATTTTAACCTATTAAAACATATAATCACATATTTAAATCATAAAAATTTAGACTGTTCTTGAAGTTCTGGAGGATTTTGAACAAAACTTATAATTTAACACTACGGATTCGTTATAAGGCCAAATCCGTTCGTTTAAAGCTTGATCACTTCGTATTAACATGCTCAATAATATAAGGGTGTAAAATTTAAGGATAATATATAATCAATACATCAATTATCACATATAAGGCCATATGACCATATCACGTACTCTGTTTATTTTGAAATAACAAGTCATCAGATTACTACATGTTTTCATGAACTTGATGATATGAAATCATGTAATATATATATAAAACATGTTATGCTATTCTTACTATCACATAAATCCACATAATAGTACAATTCCCAAATCACAGAGATTAACAGAAGTTTTGAAAGCCAATTTATAAAAACTAAAAGACGTAAATGTAGAAATTGGGTTTGGAAGAAATTACCTAGAATACAAACTAGAAGAGTGATTCCAAATGTCCCTTTTTCAAAAGCCTGTTGATTACACACTCACTTTACCTCCCAGACTTCTCAATCCTCTCTGTAATTCTCACTGAAAAAATTTTAGACTTAGAAAAAAATGAAAGGAATGAGAAGACGTCGATTGAAATAGAACTGACGCGATATGGTCAGTTGCCCAGTCATGGGTTAACTGCCCATAACCTCCCTTAGTGCCATGTTTGGCTTAGCAAGAAAATAACTCAAAGCTCTTTATTTTAATAAAACCTTTATCATATAGTTCAATAATGTCACCCTCTTTATAAAATAAATCCCATATTTTATTTAATTTACTTTAAATAAAATATAATAATTACTCATAAATTCACATAATCATATATTCAATTATCTCATTAATAAATAATGTCAATTTATTAATTCTCTAATTAATAATTAAATTAATTAAATAACATTATGCTTAATTAAATAATTCATTTAATTCAATAAGCTCACATAATCACATACTTGAATAATAAAATTCTCTACATTAATTTAATAATGTAACACATATGATTAAATTAATCTACCACAATTGCATCAATTAATTATTAAATCTAATAATTAAATCATCGAAAAATATTTATTTACTTCAATAAATATTTAAAATAATTTACAAAATTCTCGTTCGTCACAGATGGTATGATCGTAATCTTTCAATAGCTCGAGTCAACGTCGCTGCCGCATGTTGAGTTCCTTTTGGGTGAAGAAATATTTGAGGCTTTTATGATCTGTATAGATCTCCACTTTCTCCCCATACAGGTAGTGTCAACGCGAAAACGACTGCTGCCAACTCTAAATCATGAGTAGGATAATTCCTCTCATATTCTTTGAGTTGTCGCGAGGCATAGGCTATGACTTTCCCATGTTGCATGAGAACACATCCTAACCCTTTGCCTGAAGCATCACTGTAGATAACAAATCCATCCGAACCAGATGGTATTGTCAGAACAGGTGCCGAAATGAGTCTCCTCTTGAGTTCTTGGAAACTCTTTTCGCATTCCTCACTCCATACGAATTTTGTATCTTTCCGAGTCAGCTGAGTTAACGGAGTAGCGATTCGAGAAAATCCTTCCACAAATCACCGATAATAACCAGCTAAGCCCAGAAAGCTACGTACTTCGGTTACCGACTTCGGTTGCTCCCAATTTTGTATGGCTTCAATCTTCGCCGGGTCGACAGATACTCCATGTTTTGACACCACGTGCCCAAGGAATGCTACTTCCTCAAGCCAGAACTCGCATTTCTTCAGTTTGGCATATAGCTTGTTTTCACGAAGCCTTTGCAATATCAGCTTCAAATGGCGCTCATGATCTTCACGGCTTTTAGAATAGATGAGGGTGTCATCAATAAAGACAACAACGAACTGATCCAAATATTCTTTGAATACACGGTTCATCATATCCATGAAGGCAGCAGGAGCATTAGTCAATCCAAAAGACATGACTAAGAATTCATAATGCCCGTACCGAGTTCTGAAGGCAGTCTTTGGAATATCCTTAGTTTTAATCTTCAGCTGATGATATCTAGAACGAAGATCGATCTTTAAAAAGAATTATGCTCCTTGCAACTGGTCAAACAGGTCATCAATGCGATGTAGCGGATACCTATTCTTGATAGTGACATGATTCAATTGTCGATAGTCGATACAAAGTCGCATACTCCCGTCTTTCTTCTTTACGAATAAAATAGGAGCGCCCCAAGGAGACGTAATAGGACGAATAAAATCGATGTCCAACAACTCCTGTAGTTGGACTTTTAACTCCTGAAGTTCAATAGGAGCCATTCGATATGAGGTTTTAGAAATGGGCTTTGTACCGGGTTCAAGATCAATAAAGAATTCAACTTCATGTTCTGGGGGTAAACTAGGAAGTTCTTCAGGAAATACATCGGGAAATTCTCTAATAATAGAAATATTATTCAAATCTGACTTGTCTTTGTTCAAATTCATAACATGGGCTAAGAAAGCTTGACATCCGTTTTTCAATAAACAAATAGCTTTGTGGCTTGATATGACAGTGACTGATTTTAGTGGTTTAGTAGTTTGAATTCGTATGACAGGTTGGTTAAGAATATGAAAACTAACAACCTTACGAAAAACAATCAATTTTAGCATGATGAGTGGTTAACCAATCAATTCCTAAAATCACATCAAAAGCAAGTATATTTAAAGAGATAAGATCAACAGGTAATATGATAGTGCCAACTTGGATCATGCAAGATTTATAAACTGTAGATGTAACGAAGGTTTCACCCAACGGAGTTTCAACAGATAAGTCAAAGTCCAATTTCTCCGGAGTCAAGTTTAAACGTTGAGCACAAGCAGGAGAGATAAAAGAATGGGTAGAACCGGTATCTAGTAAAGTATAAACTTCGCAAGAATTCAAGATTAGCTTACCCGTGATCACCTCGTTCGGGTTTCTCGCGTTTTGGCCAGTCACGACAAACGCTCTTCCAGGAACCGCTGATTTTGACTTATCCGGGACAGCTTTTGGAGTCACCATCCCCGCTGAACTTGGTTTTGCTACAGAACACTCTCGAGCTATATGACCCTCTTTTTCACAGTTATAACATACCTTAGATTGTTGTGGGCTGTTTGGGCTGATATGTCCCTCTTTCCCACATTTGTAACATACGACCGGTGGTCGTTCTCCTCCCCTAGAAACAGTTGATGTTTGTGTTGGCGTCTTCACGTTATCATTGTTGTACATTCTCTTCTTGAAATCTCCTCCCGACTCGCTCCTTCTATTATCACGATCACGATTACCACCAGAGTGGTTATCGCTTTTGTCCGAATGTTTTCCTCCCTGCTGGTTTTCATTGCTTCGATGACTGCCGCCACCGGTATGACCCTGGTTGTGGTCCCTCGGTTGCACATACTCATTATCTCGCTCTAATAATTGAGCCCTGTTTACAACATCTGAATATAAAGAAAATTTATGAGAGATAAGATATTGTCGAATCTCGGGTTTTAGACCTCTCAGAAACATCCTTGTCATTCGTTCCTCATTTTCGACCAAATGAGGTGCAAACTTGGATAACTCTGCAAACTTCGCCTCGTACTGGGACACCATCATGTTGTTTTGTTCCAGTCTGATAAACTTCACCTCCTTCATATGACGAATACTTTCAGGAAAGTACTTGTCATTGAACAGTTTTTGAAATATTTCCTAGGACATGTTGAGTGCGTCAGGCTGGGTACGCTTCACAGACTCCCACCAGTAGTCTGCCTCACCGCGGAACATAAAAGTGGCGAATGGAACCTTTTGTTCCTCCGTACATCCCAAGACATCGAATATCTTGGTAATTTGCTTGACCCACGTTTCCGCCATGATCGGATCCGGCTTTCCCTTAAATTCTGGTGGTCCCAAATCTTTGAACTGCTTGGCTGTGACAAACCGTGCGTTGTTATCATTTCCACCTGTATTCTGCACACGAGTCTCACTCGTCTGATTTTGCATGAACTGCAAAAAGCTCCTAAACATTCCATCATTCATCGTTTGCTCGGTAACGTTGTTTACAGGAGGAATATTGCCTTCCTGTTGCACGTTCCCCTGGGTGGTGATCAAAGGTGTCTCCACGGTCTGATTTACTCCATTATTAACGTTCTCAGCTGCCATTCTTAAATACTGCCATAAAACAAGGGTTAATAGTCATGTCATATATTATCCCTATACTCTGACCGACCAAATAAACACCAAATAAACTTAGTCAGGTCATACTAGCGAAGGAATTCCCCGTCTCTCCCCTCCTAGTTCTTGTCTCACATCTCAGCCATGGATCATATCCCTAAGCTCTGATACCAACTGTGACGCCCCCAAAATAGGTATACAACACCCATTCTGAGTATCCAAATACATGGTACAGAAAGCAAACTATAACTTCAATAATACAATTGTCGTGCAAAATACGACAATACATACTGTGAGTTTAAATACAAATATTGTCTTCTAGACAATATCCACACTCAAATAAGTCCTCAATACAATTATTCAAACACTATTTTACAGAAATAGTGAGGACTGCTAAGATATCTTTCTAGAGCCATCACTCCATACCCCGACTAGATCCTGCTATGTTCTCACCTCCTGAAAAGAAAAATGGAACAAAAAGGAAAAGGGTGAGCTCAACTAGCCCAGTAAAAGAATATTATGACTAAGATAATATACAACAAATTATCATTAGTATTCAACAGGGAAAAATCTGATAGAATATAATCGACAACAAGTTTTAGATCAACAACTGCAGCGGAAACAACAAACCATTAGAAGAGTCAAGTAGAGAATGAATTATACTATCTTCTAAGATTTAAAAGTCCATCATCAATATTTTATCCCTGTAACATCAATTAATAATCATCTTTATCCAAATATTCATCTTTGCACTACAGGCCAAAGATATTCATTTGTATCACCTGTCAGTCATGTTCATCTCAACACCTGTTCATCTTTGCACTACAAACCAAAGATATTCATTAAGTAATCATACATCTTTGCACTACAGGCCAAAGATATTCAGTAATATCATCATTTAGGACTGAGGATGATGAAAAATATCTTAAAGAGAACGAATCCAGTGAGACAGAAGGACAAATAGTAGGGATTCGTATAACAGTTTATCCAAGATCAATAATACTTCATAATAATCAATTGTGAAGCAGAATTCAAAAATAAAGATCAAAACATGGATACAATCAAAGATAGTAACCATAATAGACATCTTGGACAAAAAGGGAAAATTTTATTTTTCGGTGAATCGTGCCGTATTCGTGAATCGTGCCGTATACGTGAATAGTAATCCTGACACAAAAAGTTCCAAATTTGATAAAAAGTTCATATCAATATTTCAGCATAATGATATTGAAGAAAATAATATCATTAAGAAGAAAATAATATCCCTTACCTCAAAATATCAGTACTTCTGGTCGGAATACCGGTATAAGGCTGAAAGAAACTTGCTCTGATGAATAGAAACTCTCAAAGTATCTAAATACTCACAAAATATACTCAATAATCTAGAGAGAGAAAGAGAGAAAACTTATGAATTCTGGTGTGATTTTCAATTCTAACTTAGCCCTCTATTTATAGGAAAATGTTAGCACGCCGAAGCAGACTTAACCTGCAACCTGATGGCTTTACCTGCTACTATTTCCACCCACCACATTTGAATAAAAATCTCAGCACATTTCTTCACCAACCAAGAGTGGGGCCCACCAATTCTAGAATTTTCCACCAAAATGATAAACTCCGAAAATTCAACAATTTCTGAATCAGTGATCTCGTAAAATTCATAATAAATCATACGTTCATTTTTAACGGTTCAAAATTTGTGGACATATACTCAACTTATATATGTATAACATATCCAAAAATTACCACGATCCAACGGTCGGATTAAAAATTATAACCTCGGTAAAATATCTCAAAAACGCTGATTTTTAATACCTCCATTCCGACAAAAATACTGATAAAAATCTCAACATTAACTCCTTCATTTTTAACCACAAAAATATATCCCTCATTTATATCCACATAAAATAAATATTTCCTTATCATATGAATCAATAATTAATTATTCACAAATAATATTACAGAATCACATTTATGACAACCAGGCCGTTCCCAGGAAAGAGGGGGCTTTCCAATAAGGATTTCTCTTTACTGGCGCGCAATTAGATGACCAAACCTCTCTTTAGATAGAACTTTCTAGACATTGTCAATAATGTTATCTAATAATATTATTCAAATAATATGAATTATTGATCTGATAAAGGAAAATATTGTGCAGCAAAAATTATTGTAACAACAATAATATAAAATATCAACGCAGCAATTATTGAATCAATAAAATAAAATATTGAATAATAACTACTGTAACAATTATTGAGTAGTGCCTTCTTACGTAAGAATCAATAATTGGTGCAATACCGTGTGCTACTGTATTTTAACCACCTGGTATTCCAACAGTATTAACGGTAACAACTACGTCGTTATTTATAAACAACGTATACTTGTCGTTTTCTTCATCCAATCGCTTTCCGTTATGGGGCCCACACAAGACTGCGCCGTCGTACGAATATTCCCCAACAGTAAAAATATTACACGACCAAGCGAATATTCCCCGATAAAATGAATATTTTATAACCACTTGCTTATTTTGTAAAATTTGCATATTTCACCCATAACCAAAGTATTATATCAAATTAACCCCTTATTATTCACAATAATATTTAGAGAAAATTTGATTTTATTCATTAATAAGTTGGGGTCTTGCAATATTAAAATTTTTAAATTTAATATGATTCATTAAACAATCTTACTATTGTAATAATAAATATTACATAATTTGTTACTAAATTTTATATCTAACATGATTATCCACGTAACTGATCAAAATATCGACGTAAATATCCGCAATATATATTATTTCCTTGTCAAACTTCCAACTTTCACTACAATATATGAAATTAACAAAAGGTGCAACATTAATAGCTTAGTGATTAAATAAATTACTAATAAAATTTTAATGAAAATAGCCCCGTTTAATATAAATGAATTATATTAATATTTATTAATAATTGAATTATTTAAGAATTTATTTATTTAGTTAAATCCGTTTGAGTAAAATCTTGAATTTTTAAAAATAATATTAAACAGCTGCGCAGTTCATAATACGATAATTACTCTTTTAGTTACTTGTAATTAAGTCTGTTATTTATATAAATTGCGCTAAACACTATAAAAAATATATTATAAATAATATTAGGTTACAAATTAATTAATAAAGTTCACAAAAAAAGATTCCCAACCAATATTTAAGTTATAAGATAATATTTCTTATATGGTACTGCACTAATATGAGTAATAGTCCCATAATATAGGAATCTAAGTTATGTATACAAGTACAATGTGTATATATGAGGGAACAAAAGCTATAAATGATTGGGGGGAATTTTAAAATCCACAATATGGAATTAAAAATAATTAATGAAATGGTCTGAATTTTAATTAATTAAGGACCACCACCTGGCCTGGTGGCCTACTTAAGTAGTAAATTCTCAATCCTAATTTTTTTTTTCAAATTAAAGAAAGAAAAGAGAATCGCATGCCGAGTGTGGTCCAAATCTCATCAATGTGCACACATTCTAAAACTTTTTTTTTCATTTTTTTTAATCAAATAATTACAACTACAATTTGTTACAAAAGATGATATAGTTACAATAAAATAATTAAAATAGTAATTCTTTCAAACAAAATAATAGATAATCAAAAAAAAAGAATCAGTTGTAGTAACTATGCTAATTAATGACATCATATAAACTCTTAAAATACTGTCATATCGCAGAAATAATGATAGAATACATAGATTTGTAGCGTTCTTCAAATAACCATGGTAACGTCACATTTAAATTTGAATAATTTATCTTCAACAATTTATGCACTGAAAAAAAATTTACAAACGAAAAAAAAAATCTCCCAAACAGAGAGTAAGATCTCCTAAGAGATGATAATGAAATCTCCTCACAAAAGAGAAAGAAATTAATTAATCATCGCATCGAAAAAATAAAACCAACAAAAGAAACAATAACTTCCCAAAAAAGGAGACTAATTTAGTAGATCAAAATAAGAGAAATCTATGAAAATGTCTCTAAAAAAACTCTAGCTCTCCTAAGGGACTGTTTGTTTAAGACTGAATATATCTGAATGATTTAATGGCCGAATCGGTCAGCCATTAAGTACATTTGTTTTGAAAAAAATTCGTCTGAAAGGCTGAATCGGTCAGATGATTGAGCTGAATGGCTAAGTCAGATTTTGTTAGCTGAATAGTTGAATGAACAGCTAAATAAAGTTAAAAAAATAAAAAAATAAAAAAATAAAAAAAAAATATTTACTATTATATGAAGTAATATTAAATAAATTTACAACAATTTTGAATTTTTTCAGAGGGGTAAAATAATAAAATTCTGTCATTTAGATATTTCAGACATGTGAAACCCCAGATTTTATGAATAAATATTTAATTTTTCTCGAAATAATTTTTTTTATATTATTGTGTGGATTTGATATAATAGTTATGAGTAGTATTTATAAATTTTGCAAAGTATGCAAGTTGTCATATTATATTCGATTGGTCGGAGAATATTCTTTTTGTCGGGGAATATCCGTACGACGGTACAATTATTGGTGGACCCCACAACGGAATTATTGTCGAATTGAGAAAACGACAAAAATACTTTATGAAAATAACGGCGGAAGTTTTATCGTTGATACTGTTGAACTACTCGGTAGTAAAAGTACAGTAATACGTGTGGTTGCATAGTAGCACACGGTATTAATTATTAATGCTTATGTGAGAAGTCACTCAGTTTGATTCCATTATTGTCAGTTAATAATATGAATTATTTAGCGATAATGACGTTTTGTTTTATTCGTATTATTAACGTAATAAAACAGAAACATCTTTTTATATAAAACAGAATACTTTATTAAAGTTATTCTATAAATAGAATATATTATATTTTATTTAAAAGATTTTTCTTTAAATATGGACCGTCAGATTAAAGTAATCAATCTGGACCGTTCATGGATTAGTTACTATGCATTCCATTTTCCTATAAATAGAAGCTCATTCCTTCATTATTTTCTTACGAATTCACTGAACTCTAGAGAGAGAAACTATAGAGAGAGACTATATAGAGATAGAAGAAAAGTTTTCTGCTACTTCACTACTCTTATATCCAGTTCTTTTACGGTAAGGGGTGTTATTCTTTCTTATTCATGAAGAGAACTGTTGTTATTCCATTTATTATTATTCTGTTGGAATAACCTGTATACGCGGTCTACCCTATACTTGGTGACATTCTTCTATTATTCTGTTGGAACATCCTGTCTGTGTGTTTTACACCGGACCTGGTTCCGTTTTTATTATTATTCTGTTGGAACATCCTGTCTGTGTGTTTTACACCGGACCTGGTTCCGTTTTTATTATTATTCTGTTGGAACATCCTGTCTGTGTGTTTTACACCGGACCTGGTTCCGTCTTGTTATTATTCTGTTGGAATATCCTGTCTGTGTGTTTTACACCGGACCTGGTTCCATTATTTATTATTCTGTCGGAATATCCTGTCTGTGCGTTTACGCCGGACCTGGTTCCATTATTTATTATTCTGTCGGAATATCCTGTCTGTGCGTTTACGCCGGACCTGGTTCCATTATTTATTATTCTGTTGGAATAACCTGTCTGTGCGGTCTATCGCATGCATGGTGATTTCTTTTGTTATTCCATTCTTTATTATACTCAGTTGGTTAAGTTTTGACTTCTATACTCCATGAAATTTGTGGAATATCCTTGATAATTGCGTTTCATCCAGTATCTTTTCATGAAAATATTCTTCTAAGTATTCTTGAATTTTACTCCACAAAGCAGTATCATGTTGACAATTTGGACGTTGTTAATTCTTGGATAAATTAATTCTTGAACTTGTTTTATTGAATTCTTATATCATTGTCATCATCCTCATGTTTATAAAATGTTAAAAGTCATCTGTGGCCTGTAGTGCATAGATGGACTTGGTATGATTATGACCAGGGATTATTCGGTATAATCATGACCGTAATGTTACAAATGATGTGGTAAAAGTCCTCATTGGCCCGTAGTGCATTGATGGACAGTTGTTGGCATGATCATGACCATTAATGAATATACGAATATCCTTGGCCGTAGTGCAGGGGTGATTCGATGATGTGAATTATTTTATTAAGCTGAGTCTCAGCGATCACAGTGTTGGAAAATCTTTTAAATCATAAAAGATAGTAGAGTTTATTTTCTACTTGACTCTTTTAATGGATTGCTTGTTCCGCTGCAGTTAAACTTGATGTCTATTATATTTTATCAGTTTAACATTGTTGAAGGCTAATGATAATTTATTCTGCATTATCTTAGTCATGATATTTCTTACTGGGCTAGTTGAGCTCACCCTTTCTTTCACTGTTCTCTTCAGGAAATGAGAACGTAGCTGGGGCAAGTCGGGGAACGGAGTGATGGTCCGAATGATAGTATTAGTTAGTAGTCCTCACTATTCTATGTAATGGTGTGTTAATAAATGTAATGAGGACTCCTTTTGAGTATGAATACTTTCTAGAAGATAATATTTGTATTCAAACTCACAGTTTATGTTTTGTCGTATTGTACACGACAGTTGTATTAGTAAGTTGTATTTGTATTATGTACTTTGTATCTGACGACCCAAGATGGGTGATGTATACCTAATTTTGGGGGCGTCACAGTTGGTATCAGAGCTTAGGGATATGATCCCTGGCTAAGATGTGAGAATAGAACTAGGAGGGGAGAGACGGGGAATTCCTTCGCTAGTATGACCTACCTAAGTTTATTTGCATGGTATTTAATTGGTCGGTCATAATATAAGGATAATATATGACATATCAATTAACTTTTATTTTGTGGCAGTATCTGAAAATGGCATCTGAGAATGTTGAGAATAACAATGAAGCCCAGGCGATTATTGATTCACCACATATCAATAATCAGGATAATGTTCATCAGGAAGGTGACAATCCTCATGCAAACAACAACACTGACCAGATGATGAATGATGCAATGTTTAGAGGTTTTATGCAATTCATGCAACAACAGGTGAAAGCGGCTCCTGTCCACAACGTAGGTGGAAATACTGAAAACTCTCAGGCGGTCACCGCTAAGCAGTTTAAGGAGCTGGGACCACCGGAGTTTAAGGGAGAACCCAAACCACTTGTAGCTGAAACATGGATAAAGCAGATCACCAAGATATTTGATGTCTTGGGTTGCTCCGAGGAGCAAAAGGTTCCCTTTGCCGCCTTTATGTTGCGAGGAGAGGCAGATTACTGGTGGGAATCGATAAAGCGTACTCAACCTGCCGCACTGAAGATGTCCTGGGAGAAGTTCCAAGAGCTGTTTAACGACAAATATTTTCCCGAGAGTATTCGTCACATGAAGGAGGTGGAGTTCATCAAATTGGAGCAGAATAATATGACCGTGTCGCAGTACGAGGCAAAATTTACGGAGTTATCCCGGTTTGCGTCCCACCTGGTGGATAATGAAGAAAGAATGACGCGGATGTTTTTAAGAGGTTTGAAGCCGGAGATACGTCAACATCTTGTTTCTCATAAATTGTGTTTGTATTCAGATGTTGTAAATAGGGCTCAGTTGGTGGAGCGCGATAACGAGACAACGCAGCCAAAAGAGAGCAGCCGGCAAAATGATAATACTAGTGAAAGCAGTCATCGAAGCGGTGACAACAAGCGTGGAGGGAATCAACAGGCCAGAAATGGTAACCACTTCGGTGGTAATCAGGGCCAAAATAATAAGAATGGGCATTTCAAGAAGAGGAGATTCAACAATGATGGAAAGACGTCAGCACCAGCACCTGTCGTTAAGGAAGGAGAACGATCACCTATCATATGTTTCAAATGCGGAGGGGAGGGGTACATCAGTCCAAACTGCGCGATGCCGTCCAAAGCATGTTATAATTGTGGAAGAGAAGGTCATTTAGCCCGATTTTGTCGTTCACCGAAGACAAGTTCAGATAGGATGGAGGCACCAAAGACCGTCCCAGAAAAGCCAAAGCCAGTAGTTTAAGAGAGAGTATTTTTTTTTCGTGACGAGGAACCTGAATAAAATTATCACGGGTATGTTAGTCATAAACTCTTGCGAAGTCTATACCGTGTTAGATACCGGTTCTACTCACTCTTTTATTTCACCTAGTTGTGTTAAATGTTTGAAGTTAACTCCGGAGAACTTAGACTTTGATATGTCTGTTTAAACTCAGTTGGGAGAAACCTTCGTTACCTCTACTATTTACAAATCTTGTTCAAATCAACACTTTCACGTTACCTGTCGATCTTATCTCTTTGAAAATACTTGCCTTTGATGTGATTTTTTTGAAACGATTGGTTCACTACTCATCATGCTTCTCGTAAGGTTGTTAGCTTTCATATTCCTAACCAACCTGTTATGCAAATTCAAAGTAACCAAACTACTAAAGTCAATCATTGTCATATCAAGCCATAAGTAAAAATTCCCGTTCCTTTCGCTGTTGACTTCCTGGTGTGGAATGTACCGAAGCTAGACTTTCCGTAGGAGACGTTGTAAATGATGATGGCAAGTTGATAGGTATCAATGTGACGTGTTATCCAAGTCTTGGATGAGGGTCACAATTTTGAACGATATTTCTATTGTTAATAAATTTCTTGACGTATTCTTGAAGACTTCTTAGCCTACCCCAGAGCGTAAAATTGAATTTTGTATTGACCCCAGTACAAAACCTATTTCTTAAACCCTCAAATATTTCTTCAACTAAAACGAACGTATTATGCGCCAAAGACGTTGGCTCGAGCTGTTGAAGATTACGATCGTACCATTCAATAACATCGTGGAAAAGTGAACGTGGTAGCTGACGCGTTGTGTAGAAGATCGTATACGGTTACAAGTGTGAATATTCGAACCCACGTGAAGATAACGAATATACGATTAAAATCGACTTTAATCGATAAAGTTAAAGCCGCTCAAGCTACATACTAAGAGCTGATAAATGTGAAGAAGAAGGTTCAAGAGGGCGTTATTCTAGAAGCAAGAATCGACGAAGAGAGGAAATCTCAACTCTCGATTTAATTGGCCCATTTGAAATCCTCGATGAAGTAGGAACTGTGGCCTATAGACTCGTTTTACCGCCAAGTATGTTGCGTGTTCAGAACATTTTTTTTTACGTATCGATGTTACGTAAATATGTGGACGACCCGAACCGCATTATTAATTTAGAACCGGACGAAATAGCGAAAGATTTAACGTATGAGGAGATACGTGTTAACATCTTGGATAAGAAGGATCATATTCGATGCTTAAAGGTTATACCTCAAGAGTTAGAATTTGAAGTGAAGTCAAGGTATCCTCACATGTTCGGCATACCAAGTACGTACGTAAATTTCGAGGGCGAAATTCTATAAGGAGGGGAGATTGTGAAACCCCAGATTTTATGAATAAATATTTAATTTTTCTCGAAATAATTTTTTTTATATTATTGTGTGGATTTGATATAATAGTTATGGGTAGTATTTATAAATTTTGCAAAGTATGCAAGTTGTCATATTATATTCGATTGGTCGGAGAATATTCTTTTTGTCGGGGAATATCCGTACGACGGTACAATTATTGGTGGACCCCACAACGGAATTATTGTCGGATTGAGAAAACGACAAAAATACTTTATGAAAATAACGGCGGAAGTTTTATCGTTGATACTGTTGAACTACTCGGTAGTAAAAGTACAGTAATACGTGTGGTTGCATAGTAGCACACGGTATTAATTATTAATGCTTATGTGAGAAGTCACTCAGTTTGATTCCATTATTGTCAGTTAATAATATGAATTATTTAGCGATAATGACGTTTTGTTTTATTCGTATTATTAACGTAATAAAACAGAAACATCTTTTTATATAAAACAGAATACTTTATTAAAGTTATTCTATAAATAGAATATATTATATTTTATTTAAAAGATTTTTCTTTAAATATGGACCGTCAGATTAAAGTAATCAATCTGGACCGTTCATGGATTAGTTACTATGCATTCCATTTTCCTATAAATAGAAGCTCATTCCTTCATTATTTTCTTACGAATTCACTGAACTCTAGAGAGAGAAACTATAGAGAGAGACTATATAGAGATAGAAGAAAAGTTTTCTGCTACTTCACTACTCTTATATCCAGTTCTTTTACGGTAAGGGGTGTTATTCTTTCTTATTCATGAAGAGAACTGTTGTTATTCCATTTATTATTATTCTGTTGGAATAACCTGTATACGCGGTCTACCCTATACTTGGTGACATTCTTCTATTATTCTGTTGGAACATCCTGTCTGTGTGTTTTACACCGGACCTGGTTCCGTTTTTATTATTATTCTGTTGGAACATCCTGTCTGTGTGTTTTACACCGGACCTGGTTCCGTTTTTATTATTATTCTGTTGGAACATCCTGTCTGTGTGTTTTACACCGGACCTGGTTCCGTCTTGTTATTATTCTGTTGGAATATCCTGTCTGTGTGTTTTACACCGGACCTGGTTCCATTATTTATTATTCTGTCGGAATATCCTGTCTGTGCGTTTACGCCGGACCTGGTTCCATTATTTATTATTCTGTTGGAATAACCTGTCTGTGCGGTCTATCGCATGCATGGTGATTTCTTTTGTTATTCCATTCTTTATTATACTCAGTTGGTTAAGTTTTGACTTCTATACTCCATGAAATTTGTGGAATATCCTTGATAATTGCGTTTCATCCAGTATCTTTTCATGAAAATATTCTTCTAAGTATTCTTGAATTTTACTCCACAAAGCAGTATCATGTTGACAATTTGGACGTTGTTAATTCTTGGATAAATTAATTCTTGAACTTGTTTTATTGAATTCTTATATCATTGTCATCATCCTCATGTTTATAAAATGTTGAAAGTCATCTGTGGCCTGTAGTGCATAGATGGACTTGGTATGATTATGACCAGGGATTATTCGGTATAATCATGACCGTAATGTTACAAATGATGTGGTAAAAGTCCTCATTGGCCCGTAGTGCATTGATGGACAGTTGTTGGCATGATCATGACCATTAATGAATATACGAATATCCTTGGCCGTAGTGCAGGGGTGATTCGATGATGTGAATTATTTTATTAAGCTGAGTCTCAGCGATCACAGTGTTGGAAAATCTTTTAAATCATAAAAGATAGTAGAGTTTATTTTCTACTTGACTCTTTTAATGGATTGCTTGTTCCGGTGCAGTTAAACTTGATGTCTATTATATTTTATCAGTTTAACATTGTTGAAGGCTAATGATAATTTATTCTGCATTATCTTAGTCATGATATTTCTTACTGGGCTAGTTGAGCTCACCCTTTCTTTCACTGTTCTCTTCAGGAAATGAGAACGTAGCTGGGGCAAGTCGGGGAACGGAGTGATGGTCCGAATGATAGTATTAGTTAGTAGTCCTCACTATTCTATGTAATGGTGTGTTAATAAATGTAATGAGGACTCCTTTTGAGTATGAATACTTTCTAGAAGATAATATTTGTATTCAAACTCACAGTTTATGTTTTGTCGTATTGTACACGACAGTTGTATTAGTAAGTTGTATTTGTATTATGTACTTTGTATCTGACGACCCAAGATGGGTGATGTATACCTAATTTTGGGGGCGTCACAAGACATGTTAATTATCAAACAATTTTTTTTATTCAGATTCAGCTCATTCAGATTCAGATTCAGATTCATTCAGTTTTTATCAAACACCCCCTAATTCTAAGATTAAGGCCAAAGTTCTTGACTAGAGAAAATAACCTAAACACTATCTTCTTTCTCACACACACTAATTAAGCACCCTCATATTCTATTGATTACTTTAATAATACTAATATTTTAGGATTTATATTAAACCTATTATTTAGGTCAAACATGATACGAAAATTATTAATTTACAAGACTCCTGCAAATATTAAGATATGAGAAGAATTAGTTCTCTTGCAAGACTAACATGCCTTTCCTCTTTCCAAGCAGTCTGTTTTCATAATATTAAACATAGAGAGTTGATATTTCCATGAAAAAATTAATATTTTCTCAAATCTCATGCATAGTAAATAGCACTCACATTTATGTGGATAATAACTTGTCAAGGCATGATCCCACTTAGTAGGGCTTAATTGAAAGGCCCCCCAACATTTTTTTTTGCCCAAAATAATCTATTTTCTTCTGAAATAATTTATTTTTGACGGATTATTTTTTCAAAAATTTGATAAAAAATAAGCTGGTTGAATTAATTCCATCAAGAATTTCGTCGGGAGTAATATTTGTGTCGAGAAAAAGTTATAATTTATTGTGTTCTTATTCATTTTTTATTAAATGGTTCTTGCTTTTATTAAAGCATAATTAATTGTTAATTCGGCCTTATAAAGTTGCTTATTGTTTTTAGATCAATTAATATAATAAATTTTCATTTATTTCTTCTTTTTTACTAATCAATAAATAAATATCTTGACTAAAAGAAAATTGAAACCCTACTCTCTCTCACAAACTCAAAACCCACATAGTTGGCTTCTCTCTCTAGTCTCTAGCTAGGTAAGAGTGGCTTGAATGTGAAGGCAAAGGCCAGAAATAGAAAAACCAAGGCCAATGCACATAGGGAAAGCCAATTCTTACTTACCACTTGCTCAAGTGCTGACAGGTTTCAGCATCAACTTTTGCTTCAACTAATAAGACACGTACATTAAAATATGCTATATATGGTAGTACTACTTATATACATATCTATCTCCTATATGTCTCCATCCTTGGTAATCCGTTAGTACAGATAATATTTCAGCAACTATGAGTCTAGCACTTAATTTAATTAATAAAACATATTTAATTTTAAATTTTTCGTTCATCCTAATAAAAAATGTTCAAAATTTGTGATAAATTTCACCGTCTATTATATCCTCTTTAATTTTAAAGGATAAAAAATTACTCTCTCTCACTCAGATCTTCCTCCGTTCTGCCACTTCCCGAGCTCGTCCTCTGCCTCCTCCATTTTCTAACGCCGACAATTTCTCCTCCCCTTCGTACGTAGTGCCGAAAACACAGATAATATAACTAGTTGATAATAAAAGGCTCATATTAAAATTAATTTTTCCTCTCTTACTATAGCTTCTAGCGGTAATAATATCTCTCCTAGCGGCAACCCAATTTACCAATATGCCTCAAAATTGACTTGGACTTACCTAACGCTAGAAGCTCTATTGACAGGGAATTTGACTTTTTTTGGTAGCGGCAGGATTTGACTTGGCTGTCGTTAGAAGAGATGTTACTGTCGCTAGAAGTTATAACGGGAAAATTGATTTTAATCTAAACCTTTTATTATCACAATTAATTATAAAAATTATGATTGTTAAAATAATATTTGTGATAATCGATTACCACAGATAAAAATCTATATATATTATTATTTTATTTTTTTAATATATTTTTATTTACTCTTATATTTTATAAAAAAATTATTTTATCTCGTATAATTTATATACATAATAATGCGTGTGTGAGGGTCATTAGTTTATTTAATTAACTTTCCCAATTAAAATAACAAAAGACCTTTCTCGATAGCACAATTACTGTTCAGACCTCCTCGTTTGAAAGTGACACGTGCATGTCATGATCTTTTTAGTATTGACAATTAAAAAAAATTAATTTAGTTGATTATAATATTCTTCTTCCTCTCACCACTATCCTTTTTATCTTTTTTATTTTTCCCATCTATATAATAAATATTTTATATAGTACGTAGCATAATGTTGTATATATATTATGATTCTTTTCTTTACAAAACAAGCGGTGGCGGTCTGTTAGATCTACGTGGATGTCAGAATAGATAGTGTATATGTTGAATTTTTTTAAATATGGGGACACAAATAAATTTTAATAAATTTAAAGAGACAAATTTATAAAAAAATTAAACTGAAATAAAAAAAACTTAAAATACTAGATACTACTCTTAAATAATTCTTCTTAGAGGGGGGTAAAATGAAGTAAATATAAGCTAAATTTCAACCATTTACTCTGCGCTCTATTTTTAAGTTTTAAAATAGACAGAAAAAAAAAAGAAATGTACAAAAAATTTAAATTTTCTTTCCAATTCTTATGTTTATGAGTTTTTTAATAAACGGAAAAGGAAAGAAATGAATAGAAAACTTGGCCACTTTTCCTGCCAAAATTTTCGTCCAAAATTGGTCTGATTTGGATGGAAAAGAAATTGGAATAAGTAATATTTTTATAATTCTCATATTATCCTCAATTTTTAATATAATAAAATTTAAATTACAACTCATGTCCTCAATTTTAAATTTTATATTCTTTTCTATTAAAAACTCAGAAACAACACAAAGAAAAACTTCAAGTTTTATATTCTTTTCTTTTCTGTTCTAATTTTAAGTTTTCTATTTTTTTTTCTGTTAAAAACTCAGAAACAGAGTGTTAGTCTTCAGTCAAAAAAAAATCGTTGCCAATAATGAAACATATTCTGAATCCACCCCTAAAAACAAGCAATAAGTCTTGGCGAACACGTTTGTCCAACTGGAATATTGGACGGTTCAATTTTTTTTTTGTATGTGACTCCAAAAAATGTATAGTATTTATTCTAACGAGAATTTTTACATAATACAGTGTTTTATATGTAATTTGGATACATATACAAAATAGAGTTGTACAGTCCTGAACAACCCTATTTTGTATATATATCTAAATTACACTTAAAACATTGTATTATATAAAAATTTCAGTTAAAATAAATACTATACATTTTTTAAAAATCACATGCAAACAAAAAAAAATTGAACCGATCCAATAAACATGTCTCTATAGAAAGTCTCAAAAACAAGTGAATAACATTACCCAATTTTGAATGGATGGAAATAAACAAACTTACTACTACTCCCTTCATCTCATTATATCTGACGTTCTAGAAATTTTAACATAGATTAAAAATAGATGCAGTTTTACTATTTTACCCTTAATTAATACATTGATATCATTTAATTCTCCATTAACACTAGACTTTGATTTCACACTCTTCTAATTAAGGACCTTTCAAATCCTGATAAAAAAATTCATCATCAAACATAATCGCAACTTTTCCTCGTGATCCCCAACAACCTCGAATACTATTCTTTTTTAATAGAATACTGCAATGATAAAACGTGGGGTGAAGGAGTATTATTACTCGTCGAATTCCGATCGCAAATGGAGCGATCCGATTGTTGATTAGGCGGAGGAGCTAGAAATGAAGCAACGCCCCATATTTGACACGTTAGGGTTTCTCTAAATTCTGATAAATCTTACTTCACCCCACGTTGCTGATTATCCAATCGATCTTGTTCTTCTTCTTCATCTTGTCCCTCTTCTTCTGTCTGTTCATCTCCGCCGACGGAGGTTGTTGGAGATAAAATCTGATAATTTTATCATTGCAGTAGATATGAATGTAAGACCCCGAATTTTATGAAATAAAAGTATGCAATTTTTCTTATAATTACTATTCAGTAAATGGTTAAATTGATAAAAGTTTAAAGTATTGGGTGAAATATGAATTTTTTTTCAAAATAAGCAAGTGGTTATAAAATAATCATTGTTGTCGGGGAATATTCGTTTGGTCGTGGAATATTCTTTCTGTCGGGGAATATTCGTACGACGGCGCAGCTATTTGTGGGCCCCATAACGAATAATTGTCGGGTGAAGGAAAACGACAAATTTGAGTTTTTACAAATAACGGCGTAGTTGTTACCGTTAACACTGTTGAAATATCCGGTGGTTAAAATACAGTAATACGCGTTATTACACAGTAGCACACGGTATTGCATAGTATTTTTGAAATTATTGATTCTTGCGTAAGAAGGCACTACTCAATAATTGTTACAGTAATTACTGTTCAATATTTTATTTTATTGATTCAATAATTGCTACGTTAAAATTTTGTATTATTGTTGTTCAATAATTGTTGCTGCACAGTATTTTCTATTATCAGATCAATAATTCATATTATTTGATTAATATTATTAGATAGCATTATTGGCAATGTCTAGAAAGTTCTGTCTAAGGAGAGGTTTGGTCATCTAATTGCGCGCTAGTAAGGAGAAATCCTTATTGGAAAGCCCCCTCTTTCCTGGGAACGGCCTGGTTGTCATAAATGTGATTCTGTAATATTATTTGTGAATAATTAATTATTGATTCATATGATAAGGAAATATTTATTTTATGTGGATATAAATGAGGGATATATTTTTGTGGTTAAAAATGAAGGAGTTAATGTTGAGGTTTTTATCAGTATTTTTGTCGGAATGGAGGTATTAAAAATCAGGATTTTTGAGATATTTTGCGGGGGTTATAATTTTTAATCCGACCGTTGGATCGTGGTAATTTTTGGATATGTTATACATATATAAGTTGAGTATATGCCCACAAATTTTGAACCGTTAAAAATGAACGTATGATTTATTATGAATTTTACGAGATGACTGGTTCAGAAATTATTGAATTTTCGGAGTTTATCATTTTGGTGGAAAATTCTAGAATTGGTGGGCCCCACTTGTGGTTGGTGAAGAAATGTGCTGAATTATATTTCAAATGTGGTGGGTGGGAATAGTAGCAGGTAAAGCCATCAGGTTGCAGGTCAAACCTACCAAAATTTTCCTATAAATAGAGGGCTAAGTTAGAATTGAAAATCACACCAGAAACATAAGCTTTCTCTCTTTCTCTCTCTATATTATGAAGCATATTTTGTGAGTATACTTTGAGAGTTGCTATTCAGTGCAAGTTTTCTTCAGCCTTATACCGATCAGAAGTACTGCTCTTTTGAGGTAAGGGATAGTAAGGGATAGTAAGGGATTTTAAGGGTTGTTATGATTTTCAGTTTCGTAATTTTTCTGATCTTCAAAAATTCTGGAAAAATTTGAAATGATATTTTGATGAGTTTTCTTGATTGTGTCCAAAAATGGTGATTTTTGGATGTATAGATTGAGAGTTATGAATTTTATGAGAAAAGACTATTTTAAAAGTAACCGCTTATAATTCCTTGTGGTTAACTCCAAAATTGAAGAAATTTTTATTAAGAGTACATGTATATGATAGAAGTATACTCTGTAAATTTCAGAATTTTTAGACAAAAGTACAATTTTTTATAAATGTCTAAATATTCGACTATTTTGGCCATATGAAAAATAGTAAATGACTTTTAAAAATTCTGAGAAAAATATATGTTCACTATGGGACTATATTATGCTAAATCCCAAAAAAGAAATATTTTTGGAACTGATTTGGTATTTTTCATGAAAATGGTCTAGTTATGAGTAAATGAATTAAATATGTTTTGTGAAGAAAGAAAATTGGAAAATAGGATTTTATGGCTTGAGAATCCTATATGAGGTATATGCAGATTTTTGATGAGGGTTTTGGTTATTGATGATGAAATTGTAAGAGTTGGCATTTTATGATGATTAAATGCATTAATTAGTAAAGTGTAAACAATTTAAATAAATTGTTTATAAGCTTAAGAAATATTATTCTTTCAATATCATTATACCAAAATATTGGTATGGATTTTATTGTGGAATTTCTACCTTTTTGTGTCGAGTTTACTATTTATGAGTTACTATTCACGAGTTACTATTCATGAGTTACTATTCACGAGTTACTATTCACGATAAAAATTGGTTTCTTTTTCTAACCAAATTATAGTTGAGTTATGAATATTACTCTTAAGATTAAATCTATATGTTGATTATATTGATTTTATTATCATATATAATATTTTTATAACCCTGATGTTGAAATTCTCTTTCTCTAGAGTGTAAAGATGGGTAGATTATTGGTATGATCATGACTAGGGTTCTCTTTGGCCTGTAGTGCAAAGTTGAATTGTGACTGGTATGATCATGACCATTGAATTTATAAGTGAATATCTTTAGCTTAAGTGCAAAGGTGAATTGATCAACATGGTTATAATTATTGTTTATATAAATTCTGAAATGATTATATATTTCTTTGAGATATTAATATCTTTGGCCTGTAGTGCAAAGATGAAATATTGATGAATATCTTTGGCCTGTAGTGCAAAGATGAATTGTTGATGAATATCTTTGGCCCGTAGTGCAAAGATGACATGTTGTTGAATATCTTTGGCCAGTAGTGCAAAGATGAACAGATGTTGAGATAAACATGACCAACTGGTGATACAAATGAATATATTTGGCCGTAGTGCAAAGATGAAGTTATTAGTATGATTATGAACAGGAAATGTGATTTGGTGTAACCATGATCTTTGATGTTTCAGGTAAAGATAGGTGATGAAAATTATCTTTGTCCTGGATGAGAAGAGGAATTTAGAACTACAGTTATGATTATGAGTTATTCATATGATTGTGGACCAGAATTGTTGATTGATGTTACAGGGATAAAACATTGTTGATGGATTTTTAACATGGAGAAGATAATAGACTTTATAGTCTATTTGACTCTTCTAATGGATTGCTCGTTCCGCTGCAACTATGGTTGAAATTTTTATCATTTACCATATGTTTTAAATCTCTGATTTATTGTTGATGAAGGCTATTGATAATTGAATTATCTTTAGTCATGATATTCTTTACTGAGCTAGTTGTGCTCACCCTTTTGCTTCACAATTCCTTTCAGGTAATAAGAGTGTAGCTGGGTCGAGCGGGGGTAACAAGGGAATAGAACGGTGGTCATCATTTAGTAGTTATATTTGGTGAAGAAAATAGGGTGAGGCGAACCCAACGTTGGAAGGGTTTTTGTCACTATCATACAAGATGTCTAATGACATACAATCTCGTATCATCATAAGACAGGGTTGTGCTCATCCACTTGCTGAGTATATCTATGGGCACTACCTATATAATCTTGGTGTTTGTTTGAAGTATAATTCTCAATTAGAGACAGTGGAGATAATAATAAGTCAAGAGAAGACTCACCATTGGGAAGAATATGATAGTAATCTTCTCGTTTTTCTTTGGGGTCTATTGGGTAAACCAAGGATAATTCTGTGGCCATATGATATCTATCATAACCTAGACGCATGGCCTCCTATGTACGAAGGTTTCCTTGAGCACTTCCCAAAGATTCTAATTTCTAAAACAGTTTTTGACTATACCTTTATGTAAGGTGTTATTGTGAGGTGATGTCCACGGTTGGAACATGAGTCACATTTGGTATATATTTGTATCCAAACTCACAGCATATGTGTTGTTGTATTTTGCACGATAATTGTTGTAATAAAGTTGTAGTTGTTTTCTGTACCATGTATTTGGCGACACAGAATAGGTTGGGTGGAATGGACCTATTTTGGGGTTGTCACAGGTGGTATCAGAGCTTAGGGATATGATCTCTGGCGGAGATCGGGGAATACAACTAGGAGGGGAGAGATGCGTAAATTCTTCGCTAGTGTGTCCTACCTAAGCTTATTTGTTGGTCAGTCATAATATCGGGATATTATGTGATATGTTAATTTGCTAAATTAACCCTTGTTTTGAAGCTGTATTCTAGAATGATATTTAAAATACAGGAGATGAGCAATGGAGAAATTATGATGACAAGGAAGATGGAATCTGAAATGAAAGGAAGGTATTCTCAATTCTTTGAAATACCAGGTACGTAAATTTCGAGGACGAAATTTCATAAGGAGGGGAGATTGTAAGACCCCGAATTTTATGAAATAAAAGTATGCAATTTTTCTTATAATTACTATTCAGTAAATGGTTAAATTGATAAAAGTTTAAAGTATTGGGTGAAATATGAATTTTTTTTCAAAATAAGCAAGTGGTTATAAAATAATCATTGTTGTCGGGGAATATTCGTTTGGTCGTGGAATATTCTTTCTGTCGGGGAATATTCGTACGACGGCGCAGCTATTTGTGGGCCCCATAACGAATAATTGTCGGGTGAAGGAAAACGACAAATTTGAGTTTTTACAAATAACGGCGTAGTTGTTACCGTTAACACTGTTGAAATATCCGGTGGTTAAAATACAGTAATACGCGTTATTACACAGTAGCACACGGTATTGCATAGTATTTTTGAAATTATTGATTCTTGCGTAAGAAGGCACTACTCAATAATTGTTACAGTAATTACTGTTCAATATTTTATTTTATTGATTCAATAATTGCTACGTTAAAATTTTGTATTATTGTTGTTCAATAATTGTTGCTGCACAGTATTTTCTATTATCAGATCAATAATTCATATTATTTGATTAATATTATTAGATAGCATTATTGGCAATGTCTAGAAAGTTCTGTCTAAGGAGAGGTTTGGTCATCTAATTGCGCGCTAGTAAGGAGAAATCCTTATTGGAAAGCCCCCTCTTTCCTGGGAACGGCCTGGTTGTCATAAATGTGATTCTGTAATATTATTTGTGAATAATTAATTATTGATTCATATGATAAGGAAATATTTATTTTATGTGGATATAAATGAGGGATATATTTTTGTGGTTAAAAATGAAGGAGTTAATGTTGAGGTTTTTATCAGTATTTTTGTCGGAATGGAGGTATTAAAAATCAGGATTTTTGAGATATTTTACGGGGGTTATAATTTTTAATCCGACCGTTGGATCGTGGTAATTTTTGGATATGTTATACATATATAAGTTGAGTATATGCCCACAAATTTTGAACCGTTAAAAATGAACGTATGATTTATTATGAATTTTACGAGATGACTGGTTCAGAAATTATTGAATTTTCGGAGTTTATCATTTTGGTGGAAAATTCTAGAATTGGTGGGCCCCACTTGTGGTTGGTGAAGAAATGTGCTGAATTATATTTCAAATGTGGTGGGTGGGAATAGTAGCAGGTAAAGCCATCAGGTTGCAGGTCAAACCTACCAAAATTTTCCTATAAATAGAGGGCTAAGTTAGAATTGAAAATCACACCAGAAACATAAGCTTTCTCTCTTTCTCTCTCTATATTATGAAGCATATTTTGTGAGTATACTTTGAGAGTTGCTATTCAGTGCAAGTTTTCTTCAGCCTTATACCGATCAGAAGTACTGCTCTTTTGAGGTAAGGGATAGTAAGGGATAGTAAGGGATTTTAAGGGTTGTTATGATTTTCAGTTTCGTAATTTTTCTGATCTTCAAAAATTCTGGAAAAATTTGAAATGATATTTTGATGAGTTTTCTTGATTGTGTCCAAAAATGGTGATTTTTGGATGTATAGATTGAGAGTTATGAATTTTATGAGAAAAGACTATTTTAAAAGTAACCGCTTATAATTCCTTGTGGTTAACTCCAAAATTGAAGAAATTTTTATTAAGAGTACATGTATATGATAGAAGTATACTCTGTAAATTTCAGAATTTTTAGACAAAAGTACAATTTTTTATAAATGTCTAAATATTCGACTATTTTGGCCATATGAAAAATAGTAAATGACTTTTAAAAATTCTGAGAAAAATATATGTTCACTATGGGACTATATTATGCTAAATCCCAAAAAAGAAATATTTTTGGAACTGATTTGGTATTTTTCATGAAAATGGTCTAGTTATGAGTAAATGAATTAAATATGTTTTGTGAAGAAAGAAAATTGGAAAATAGGATTTTATGGCTTGAGAATCCTATATGAGGTATATGCAGATTTTTGATGAGGGTTTTGGTTATTGATGATGAAATTGTAAGAGTTGGCATTTTATGATGATTAAATGCATTAATTAGTAAAGTGTAAACAATTTAAATAAATTGTTTATAAGCTTAAGAAATATTATTCTTTCAATATCATTATACCGAAATATTGGTATGGATTTTATTGTGGAATTTCTACCTTTTTGTGTCGAGTTTACTATTTATGAGTTACTATTCACGAGTTACTATTCATGAGTTACTATTCACGAGTTACTATTCACGATAAAAATTGGTTTCTTTTTCTAACCAAATTATAGTTGAGTTATGAATATTACTCTTAAGATTAAATCTATATGTTGATTATATTGATTTTATTATCATATATAATATTTTTATAACCCTGATGTTGAAATTCTCTTTCTCTAGAGTGTAAAGATGGGTAGATTATTGGTATGATCATGACTAGGGTTCTCTTTGGCCTGTAGTGCAAAGTTGAATTGTGACTGGTATGATCATGACCATTGAATTTATAAGTGAATATCTTTAGCTTAAGTGCAAAGGTGAATTGATCAACATGGTTATAATTATTGTTTATATAAATTCTGAAATGATTATATATTTCTTTGAGATATTAATATCTTTGGCCTGTAGTGCAAAGATGAAATATTGATGAATATCTTTGGCCTGTAGTGCAAAGATGAATTGTTGATGAATATCTTTGGCCCGTAGTGCAAAGATGACATGTTGTTGAATATCTTTGGCCAGTAGTGCAAAGATGAACATATGTTGAGATAAACATGACCAACTGGTGATACAAATGAATATATTTGGCTGTAGTGCAAAGATGAAGTTATTAGTATGATTATGAACAGGAAATGTGATTTGGTGTAACCATGATCTTTGATGTTTCAGGTAAAGATAGGTGATGAAAATTATCTTTGTCCTGGATGAGAAGAGGAATTTAGAACTACAGTTATGATTATGAGTTATTCATATGATTGTGGACCAGAATTGTTGATTGATGTTACAGGGATAAAACATTGTTGATGGATTTTTAACATGGAGAAGATAATAGACTTTATAGTCTATTTGACTCTTCTAATGGATTGCTCGTTCCGCTGCAACTATGGTTGAAATTTTTATCATTTACCATATGTTTTAAATCTCTGATTTATTGTTGATGAAGGCTATTGATAATTGAATTATCTTTAGTCATGATATTCTTTACTGAGCTAGTTGTGCTCACCCTTTTGCTTTAAAATTCCTTTCAGGTAATAAGAGTGTAGCTGGGTCGAGCGGGGGTAACAAGGGAATAGAACGGTGGTCATCATTTAGTAGTTATATTTGGTGAAGAAAATAGGGTGAGGCGAACCCAACGTTGGAAGGGTGTTTTGTCACTATCATACAAGATGTCTAATGACATACAATCTCGTATCATCATAAGACAGGGTTGTGCTCATCCACTTGCTGAGTATATCTATGGGCACTACCTATATAATCTTGGTGTTTGTTTGAAGTATAATTCTCAATTAGAGACAGTGGAGATAATGATAAGTCAAGAGAAGACTCACCATTGGGAAGAATATGATAGTAATCTTCTCGTTTTTCTTTGGGGTCTATTGGGTAAACCAAGGATAATTCTGTGGCCATATGATATCTATCATAACCTAGACGCATGGCCTCCTATGTACGAAGGTTTCCTTGAGCACTTCCCAAAGATTCTAATTTCTAAAACAGTTTTTGACTATACCTTTATGTAAGGTGTTATTGTGAGGTGATGTCCACGGTTGGAACATGAGTCACATTTGGTATATATTTGTATCCAAACTCACAGCATATGTGTTGTTGTATTTTGCACGATAATTGTTGTAATAAAGTTGTAGTTGTTTTCTGTACCATGTATTTGGCGACACAGAATAGGTTGGGTGGAATGGACCTATTTTGGGGTTGTCACAGTGAAACTCCAGATTTTATGAATAAAGATTTAATTTTTTCGAAATATTTTTTAAATATTATGGTGTGATTTTGAGATAATGTTATAGTTGTGGGTAATATTTATAAATTTTGCAAAGTATGCAAGTTGTTGTATTATATTCGATTGGTCGGAGAATATTATTTTTGTCGGAGAATATTCGTACGACGACACAATTATTGGTGGACCCCACAACGGAATTATTGTCGTATTGAGAAAACGACAAAAATATTTTATTAAAAATAACGGCGGAAGTTTTACCGTTGATACTGTTGAACTACTCGGTAGTAAAAGTATAATAATACGTGTGGTTGCATAGTAACACACGGTATTGATTATTAATGCTTATGTGAGAAGTCACTCAGTTTGATTCAATTATTGTCAATTAATAATATGAATTATTTAGCGATAATGAAGTTTTATTTTATTCGTATTATTAACGTAATAAAACAGAAACATCTTTTTATATAAAACATAATACTTTATTAAAGTTATTCTACAAATAGAATATATTATATTTTATTTAAAAGATTTTTCTTTAAATATGGACCGTCAGATTAAAGTAAATCAATCTGGACCGTTCATGGATTAGTTACTATGCATTCTATTTTTCTATAAATAGAAGCTCATTCCTTCATTATTTTCTTACGAATTCACTGAACTCTAGAGAGAGAAACTATAGAGAGAAACTATAGAGAGAAAGAAGAAAAGTATTCTGCTACTTAACTACTTCTTTATTTTAGTTCTTCTTTAAAACGGTAAGGGATATTATTTATTGTACCCGTAAGGGGTATTATTTCTTTTGTATTCATGAAGAGAATTTCTGTTATTTCATTCTTTATTATTCTGTTAGAATAACCTGTATACGCGGTTTACCCTATACTTGGTGACATTCTTCTATAATTCTGTTGGAACATCCTGTCTGTGTGTTTTACACCGGACCTGGTTCCGTCTTTATTATTATTCTGTTGAAATATCCTGTCTGTGCGTTTTACACCGGACCTGGTTCCGTTATTTATTATTCTGTTGGAATAACATGTCTGTGCGGTCTATCGCATGCATGGTGATTTCTTTTGTTATTCCATTCTTTATTATACTAGTTGGTTAAAACTTTGACTTCTATACTCTATGAAATTAGTGGAATATCCTTGATATTTGCGCTTCATCCAGTATCTTTTCATGTAAATATTCTTCTGAGCATTCTTGAATTTTACTCTACAAAGCAGTATCATGTTGACAATTTGGACGTTATCATGTTGACAATTTGGACGTTATCAATTTAATATAATAAATTTTAAATTACAACTCATGTCCTCAATTTTAAATTTTCTATTCTTTTCTATTAAAAACTCAAAAACAACACAAAGAAAAACTTCAAGTTTCTATTCTTTTCTTTTCTGTTCTAATTTAAGTTTTCTATTTTTTTTCTGTTATAAACTCAGAAACAGAGTGTTAGTCTTCAGTCAAAAAAAAATAGTTGCCAATAATGAAACATATTCTGAATCCACCCCTAAAAACAAGCAATAAGTCTTGGCAAACACGTTTGTCCGACTGGAATATTGGACGGTTCAATTTTTTTTGTATGCGACTCTAAAAAATGTATAGTATTTATTCTAACAAATTTTTTTACATAATACAGTGTTTTATGTGTAATTTGAATACATATACAAAATAGAGTTGTATAGTCCTGAACAACCCTATTTTGTATATGTATCTAAATTACACTTAAAACATTGTATTATATAAAAATTTCAGTTAAAATAAATACTATATATTTTTTGAAAATCACATGCAAACAAAAAAAAAATTGAACCGATCCAATAAACATGTCCCTATAGAAAGTCTCAAAAACAAGTGAATAACATTACCCAATTTTGAATGGATGGAAATAACAAACTTACTACTACTCCCTTCGTCCCATTATATCTGACGTTCTAAAATTTTCAACATAGATTAAGAATAGATGCAGTTTTATTATTTTACCCTTAATTAATACATTGATATCATTTAATTCTCCATTAACACCAGACTTTGATTTCACACTCTCCTAATTAAGGCCTTTCAAATCCTGATAAAAAAAATTCATCATCAAACATAATCGCAGCTTTTCCTCGTAATCCCCAACAACCTCGAATACTATTCTTTTTTAATAGAATACTGCAATGATAATATGTGGGGTGAAGGAGTATTATTATTCGTTGAATTCCTATCGCAAATGGAGCGATCCGATTACTGATTAGGTGGAGGAGCTAGAAATGAAGTGACGCCCCATATTTGATGTGACAACCCCAAAATAGGTCCATTCCATCCAACCTATTATGAGTCGCCAAATACATGGTACAGAAAATAACTACAACTTTATTACAACAATTGTCGTGCAAAATACAACAACACATATGCTGTGAGTCTGGATACAAATATATATACCAAATGTGACTCATGTTCCAACCGTGGACATCACCTCACAATGACACCTTACATAAAGGTATAGTCAAAAACTGTTTTAGAAATTAGAATATTTGGAAAGTGCTCAAGGAAACCTTCGTACATGGGAGGCCATGCGTCTAGGTTATGATAGATATCATATGACCACAGAATTATCCTTGGTTGACCCAATAGACCCCAAAGAAAAACGAGAAGATTACTATCATATTCTTCTCAATGGTGAGTCTTCTCTTGACTTATCATTATCTCCACTGTCTTTAATCGAGAATTATACTTCAAACAAACACCAAGATTATATAGGTAGTGCTCGTATATATACTCAGCAAGTGGATGAGCACATCCCTGTCTTATGATGACACGAGGTTGTATATCGTTTGACATCTTGTATGATAGTGGCAAAATACCCTTCCAACGTTGGGTACATCTTACCCTATTGGATTCACCAAATAAAACTACTAAATAAACTTTTCTATACTGCTTCGGGAGAACATCCACAGCTAGAGACCACCGTTCTATTTTCCCGTTACCCTCGCTCGACCCAGCTACACTCTTATTACCTGAAAGGAATTGTGAAGCAAAAGGGTGAGCACAACTAGCTCAGTAAAGAATATCATGACTAAAGATAATTAAATTATCAATAGCCTTCATCAATAATAAATCAGAGATTTAGAACATATGGTAAATGATAAAAATTTCAACCATAGTTGCAGCGGAACGAGCAATCCATTAGAAGAGTCAAATAGACTATAAAGTCTATTATCTTCTCCATGTTAAAAATCCACCAACAATGTTTTATCTCTGTAATATCAATCAACAATTCTGGTCCACAATCATAAGAATAACTCATAATCATAACTGTAGTTCTAAATTTCTCTTCTCATCCAGGACGAAGATAATTTTCATCACCTATCTTTACTTGAAACATCAAAGATCATGGTTACACCAAATCATATTTCCTGTTCATAATCATACTACTAACTTCATCTTTACACTACGGCCAAAGATATTCATTTGTATCACCAGTTGGTCATGTTCATCTCAACATCTGTTCATCTTTGCACTACTGGCCAAAGATATTCAACAACATGTCATCTTTGCACTACAGGCCAAAGATATTCATCAATAATTCATCTTTGCACTACAGGCCTAAGATATTCCTCAACAGTTCATATTCGCACTACGGCCAAATATATTCATCAACAGTTCATATTTGTACTACAGGCCAAATATATTAATATCTCAAAGAAATATATAATCATTTCAGAATTTATATAAACAATAATTATAACCATGTTGATCAATTCACTGTAAGACCCCAACTTATTAATGAATAAAATCAAATTTTCTCTAAATATTATTGTGAATAATAAGGGGTTAATTTGATATAATACTTTGGTTATGGGTGAAATGTGCAAATTTTGCAAAATAAGCAAGTGGTTATAAAATATTTATTTTTGGTCGGTGAATATTCGGTTGGTCGTGGAATATTCTTGCTGTCGGGGAATATTCGTACGACGACGCAGCCTTGTGTGGGCCCCATAACGGAAAGCGATTGGATGAAGAAAACGACAAGTATAAGTTGTTTATAAATAACGGCGTAGTTGTTACCGTTAATACTGTTGGAATACCCGGTGGTTAAAATACAGTAGCACACGGTATTGCACCAATTATTGATTCTTACGTAAGAAGTCACTACTCAATAATTGTTACAGTAGTTATTATTTAATATTTTATTTTATTGATTCAATAATTGCTGCGTTGATATTTTATATTATTGTTGTTTCAATAATTGTTGCTGCACAGTATTTTCATTTATCAGATCAATAATTCATATTATTTGAATAATATTATTAGATAACATTATTGGCAATGTCTAGAAAGTTCTGTCTAAGGAGAGGTTTGGTCATCTAATTGCGCGCCAGTAAGGAGAAATCCTTATTGGAAAGCCCCCTCTTTCCTGGGAACGGCCTGGTTGTCATAAATGTGATTCTGTAATATTATTTGTGAATAATTAATTATTGATTCATATGATAAGGAAATATTTATTTTATGTGGATATAAATGAGGGATATATTTTTGTGGTTAAAAATGAAGGAGTTAATGTTGAGGTGTTTTATCAGTATTTTTATCGGAATGGAGGTATTAAAAAATCAAATCAGGGTTTTTGAGAAATATTGCGGGTGTTATAATTTTTAATCCGACCGTTGGATCGTGGTAATTTTTGGATATGTTATACATATATAAGTTGAGTATATGTCCACAAATTTTGAACCGTTAAAAATGAACGTATGATTTATTATGAATTTTACAAGATGACTGGTTCAGAAATTGTTGAATTTTCGGAGTTTATCATTTTGGTGGAAAATTCTAGAATTGGTGGGCCCCACTTGTGGTTGGTGAAGAAATGTGCTGAATTATATTTCAAATGTGGTAGGTGGGAATAGTAGCAGGTAAAGCCATCAGGTTGCAGGTCAAACCTACCAAAATTTTCCTATAAATAGAGGGCTAAGTTAGAATTGAAAATTACACCAGAAACAAGTTTTCTCTCTTTCTCTCTCTAGATTATTGAGTGTATTTTGTGAGTATTTAGATACTTTGAGAGTTTCTATTCATCAGAGCAAGTTTCTTTCAGCCTTATACCGGTATTCCGACCAGAAGTACTGATATTTTGAGGTAAGGGATATTATTTTCTTCTTAATGATATTATTTTCTTCAATATCATTATGCTGAAATATTGATATGAGTTTTTATCAAATTTGGAACTTTTTGTGTCGGAGGTTACTATTCACGTATACGGCACTATTCACGAATACGGCACTATTCACCGAAAAATAAAATTTTCCCTTTTTGTCCAAGATGTCTATTATGGTTACTATCTTTGATTGTATCCATGTTTTGATCTTTATTTTTGAATTCTGCTTCACAATTGATTATTATGAAGTATTATTGATCTTGGATAAACTGTTATACGAATCCCTACTATTTGTCCTTCTGTCTCATTGGATTCGTTCTCTTTAAGATATTTTTCATCATCCTCAGTCCTAAATGATGATACAAATGAATATCTTTGGCCTGTAGTGCAAAGATGTATAATTACTTGATGAATATCTTTGGCCTGTAGTGCAAAGATGAACAGGTGTTGAGATGAACATGACCGACTGATGATACAAATGAATATCTTTGGCCTGTAGTGCAAAGATGAATATTTGGTTAAAGATGATTATTAATTGATGTTACAGGGATAAAATATTGATGATGGACTTTTAAATCTTAGAAGATAGTAGAATTCTTTCTCTACTTGACTCTTCTAATGGTTCGTTGTTTCCGCTGCAGTTGTTGATCTAAAACTTGTTGTCGATTATATTTTATCAGATTTTTCCCTGTTGAAGACTAACGATAATTTGTTGTATATTATCTTAGTCATAATATTCTTTACTGGGCTAGTTGAGCTCACCATTTTCCTTTTTGTTCCATTTTTCTTCTCAGGAGGTGAGAACATAGCAGGATCTAGTCGGGGTATGGAGTAATGGTTCTAGAAAGATGTATTAGCAGTCCTCACTATTTCTGTAAAATAGTGTTTGAATAATTGTAATGAAGATTTATTTGAGTGTGGATATTGTCTAGAAGACAATATTTGTATTTAAACTCACAGTATGTGTTGTCGTATTTTGCACGATAATTGTATTATTGAAGTTGTAGTTTGCTTTCTGTACCATGTATTTGGCGACTCAGAATGGGTGTTGTATACCTATTCTGGGGGCGTCTGTAAGACCCCGAATTTTATGAAATAAAATTATTCAATTTTTCTTATAATTACTATTCAGTAAATGGTTAAATTGATAAAAGTTTAAAGTTATGAGTGAAATATGATTTTTTTTTTTCAAAATAAGCAAGTGGTTATAAAATAATCATTGTTGTCGGGGAATATTCGTTTGGTCGTGGAATATTCTTTCCGTCGGGGAATATTCGTACGACGGCGCAGCCATTTGTGGGCCCCATAACAGAATAACTGTCGGGTGAAGAAAACGACAAATTTGAGTTTTTACAAATAACGGCGTAGTTGTTACCGTTAACACTGTTGGAATACCCGGTGGTTAAAATACAGTAATACGCGTTATTGCACAGTAGCACACGGTATTGCATAGTATTTTTAAAATTATTGATTCTTACGTAAGAAGACACTACTCAATAATTGTTACAGTAATTACTGTTCAATATTTTATTTTATTGATTCAATAATTGCTGCGTTGATATTTTATATTATTGTTGTTTCAATAATTGTTGCTGCACAGTATTTTCATTTATCAGATCAATAATTCATATTATTTGAATAATATTATTAGATAACATTATTGGCAATGTCTAGAAAGTTCTGTCTAAGGAGAGGTTTGGTCATCTAATTGCGCGCCAGTAAGGAGAAATCCTTATTGGAAAGCCCCCTCTTTCCTGGGAACGGCCTGGTTGTCATAAATGTGATTCTGTAATATTATTTGTGAATAATTAATTATTGATTCGTATGATAAGGAAATATTTATTTTATGTGGATATAAATGAGGGATATATTTTTGTGGTTAAAATGAAGGAGTTAATGTTGAGGTTTTTGTCAGTATTTTTGTCGGAATGGAGGAATTAAAAATCAGGATTTTTGAGATAGTTTGCGGGGGTTATAATTTTTAATCCGACCGTTGGATCGTGGTAATTTTTGGATATGTTATACATATATAAGTTGAGTATATGTCCACAAATTTTGAACCGTTAAAAATGAACGTATGATTTATTATGAATTTTACGAGATGACTGGTTCAGAAATTGTTGAATTTTCGGAGTTTATCATTTTGGTGGAAAATTCTAGAATTGGTGGGCCCCACTTGTGGTTGGTGAAGAAATGTGCTGAATTATATTTCAAATGTGGTGGGTGGGAATAGTAGCAGGTAAAGCCATCAGGTTGCAGGTCAAACCTACCAAAATTTTCCTATAAATAGAGGGCTAAGTTAGAATTGAAAATCACACCAGAAACATAAGTTTTCTCTCTTTCTCTCTCTATATTATGAAGCATATTTTGTGAGTATTTAGATACTTTGAGAGTTGCTATTCAGTGCAAGTTTCCTTCAACATCATATCCGATATCCAGCCAGAAGTACTGCTCTTTTGAGGTAAGGGATAGTAAGGGATAGTAAGGGATTTTAAGGGTTGTTATATTTTCCAGTTTCGTAATTTTTCTGACCTTCAAAAATTCTGGAAAAATTTGAAATGATATTTTGATGAGTTTTATTGATTGTGCCCAAAAATGGTGATTTTTGGATGTATAGATTGAGAGTTATGAATTTTATGAGAAAAGACTATTTTAAAAGTAACCGCTTATAATTCCTTGTGGTTAACTCCAAAATTGAAGAAATTTTTATTAAGAGTACATGTATATGATAGAAGTATACTCTGTAAATTTCAGAATTTTTAGACAAAAGTATAATTTTTGATAAATGTCTAAATATTCGACTATTTTGGCCATATGAAAAATAGTAAATGACTTTTAAAAATTCTGAGAAAAATATATGTTCACTATGGGACTATATTATGCTAAATCCCAAAAAAGAAATATTTTTGGAACTGATTTGGTATTTTTCATGAAAATAGTCTAGTTATGAGTAAATGAATTAAATATGTTTTGTGAAGAAAAAAAATTGGAAAATAGGATTTTATGGCTTGAGAATCCTATATGAGGTATATGCAGATTTTTGATGAGGGTTTTGGTTATTGATGATGAAATCTTAAGAGTTGGCATTTTATGATGATTAAATGCATTAATTAGTAAAGTGTAAACAATTTAAATAAATTGTTTATAAGCTTAAGAAATATTATTCTTTCAATATCATTATACCGAAATACTGGTATGGATTTTATTGTGGAATTTCTATCTTTTGTGTCGGGGTTACTATTCATGAGTTACTATTCACGATTTACTATTCATGAGTTACGAATATTACTCTTGAGATTAAAACTATATGTTGATCATATTATTTTTATCATCATATATAACATTTTTATAACCCTGATGTTGAAATTCTCTTTCACTGGAGTGTAAAGATGGGTAGATTATTGGTATGATCATGACTAGGGTTCTCTTTGGCCTGTAGTGCAAAGTTGAATTGTGACTGGTATGATCATGACCATTGAATTTATAATTGAATATCTTAAGCTTAAGTGCAAAGGTGAATTGATCAACATGGTTATAATTATTGTTTATATAAATTCTGAAATGATTATATATTTCTTTGAGATATGAATATATTTTGCATGTAGTGCAAATATGAATTGTTGATGAATATCTTTGGCATGTAGTGCAAAGATGGCCTGTTGATGAATATCTTTGGCCTGTAGTGCAAAGATGAACTGTTGTTGAATATCTTTGGCCCGTAGTGCAAAGATGGTTTGTTGATGAATATCTTTGGCCCGTAGTGCAAAGATGGATTTGTTAGTATGATTATAAACAGGAATTGTGATTTGGTATAACCATGATCTTTGATGTTTCAGGTAAAGACATGTGATGAAAATATTCTTCGTCCTGGGTGCGAAGAAAAATTTATAGTCACAATTATGATTATGAGTTATTCATATGATTGTGGAAAGGAACTGTTGAGTGATGTTACGTGGATAAAACATTGTTGGTGAATTTTTAACATGGAGAAGATAATAGACTTTATAGTCTATTTGACTCTTCTAATGGATTGCTCGTTCCGCTGCAACTATGGTTGAAATTTTTATCATTTACCATATGTTCTAAATCTCTGATTTATTGTTGATGAAGGCTATTGATAATTGAATTATCTTTAGTCATGATATTCTTTACTGAGCTAGTTGTGCTCACCCTTTTGCTTCACAATTCTTTTCAGGTAATAAGAGTGTAGCAGGGTCGAGTGGGGGTAACAAGGGAATAGAACGGTGGTCATCATTTAGTAGTTATATTTGGTGAAGAAAATAGGGTGAGGCGAACCCAACGTTGGAAGGGTATTTTGTCACTATCATACAAGATGTCTAATGACATACAACCTCGTGTCATCATAAGACAGGGTTGTGCTCATCCACTTGCCGAGTATATCTACAAGCACTACCTATATAATCTTGGTGTTTGTTTGAAGTATAATTCTCAGTTAGATACAGTGGAGATAATGATAAGTCAAGAGAAGACTCACCATTGGGAAGAATATGATAGTAATCTTCTCGTTTTTCTTTGGGGTCTATTGGGTCAACCAAGGATAATTCTGTGGCCATATGATATCTATCATAACCTAGACGCGTGGCCTCCCATGTACGAAGGTTTCCTTGAGTACTTCCCAAAGATTCTAATTTCTAAAATATTTTTTGACTATACCTTTATGTAAGGTGTTATTGTGAGGTGATGTCCACGGTTGGAACATGAGTCTCATTTGGTATATATTTGTATCTAAACTTACAGCATATGTGTTGTTGTATTTTGCACGACAATTGTTGTAATAAAGTTGTAGTTGTTTTCTGTACCATGTATTTGACGACTCAGAATGGGTTGGGTGGAATGGACCTATTTTGGGGTTGTCACAGGTGGTATCAGAGCTTGGGGATATGGTCTCTGGCGGAGATCAGGGAATATAACTAGGAGGGGAGAGATGAGTAAATCCTTCGCTAGTGTGTCCTACCTAAGCTTATTTGTTGGTCAGTCATAATATTGGGATATTATGTGATATGTTAATTTGTTCAATTAACCCTTATTTTGAAGCTGTATTCTAGAATGATATCTGAAATACAGGAGATGAGCAATGGAGAAATCATGATGATAGGGAAGATGGAATCTGAAATGAAAGCAAGGTATTCTCAACTCTTTGAAATACCAGGTACGTAAATTTCGGGGACGAAATTTCATAAGGAGGGGAGATTGTAAGACCCCGAATTTTATGAAATAAAAGTATTCAATTTTTCTTATAATTACTATTCAGTAAATGGTTAAATTGATAAAAGTTTAAAGTTATGAGTGAAATATGATTTTTTTTTTTTCAAAATAAGCAAGTGGTTATAAAATAATCATTGTTGTCGGGGAATATTCGTTTGGTCGTGTAATATTCTTTCTGTCGGGGAATATTCGTACGACGGCGCAGCCATTTGTGGGCCCCATAACAGAATAACTGTCGGGTGAAGAAAACGACAAATTTGAGTTTTTACAAATAACGGCGTAGTTGTTACCGTTAACACTGTTGGAATACCCGGTGGTTAAAATACAGTAATACGCGTTATTGCACAGTAGCACACGGTATTGCATAGTATTTTTAAAATTATTGATTCTTACGTAAGAAGACACTACTCAATAATTGTTACAGTAATTACTGTTCAATATTTTATTTTATTGATTCAATAATTGCTGCGTTGATATTTTATATTATTGTTGTTTCAATAATTGTTGCTGCACAGTATTTTCATTTATCAGATCAATAATTCATATTATTTGAATAATATTATTAGATAACATTATTGGCAATGTCTAGAAAGTTCTGTCTAAGGAGAGGTTTGGTCATCTAATTGCGCGCCAGTAAGGAGAAATCCTTATTGGAAAGCCCCCTCTTTCCTGGGAACGGCCTGGTTGTCATAAATGTGATTCTGTAATATTATTTGTGAATAATTAATTATTGATTCGTATGATAAGGAAATATTTATTTTATGTGGATATAAATGAGGGATATATTTTTGTGGTTAAAATGAAGGAGTTAATGTTGAGGTTTTTGTCAGTATTTTTGTCGGAATGGAGGTATTAAAAATCAGGATTTTTGAGATAGTTTGCGGGGGTTATAATTTTTAATCCGACCGTTGGATCGTGGTAATTTTTGGATATGTTATACATATATAAGTTGAGTATATGTCCACAAATTTTGAACCGTTAAAAATGAACGTATGATTTATTATGAATTTTACGAGATGACTGGTTCAGAAATTGTTGAATTTTCGGAGTTTATCATTTTGGTGGAAAATTCTAGAATTGGTGGGCCCCACTTGTGGTTGGTGAAGAAATGTGCTGAATTATATTTCAAATGTGGTGGGTGGGAATAGTAGCAGGTAAAGCCATCAGGTTGCAGGTCAAACCTACCAAAAATTTCCTATAAATAGAGGGCTAAGTTAGAATTGAAAATCACACCAGAAACATAAGTTTTCTCTCTTTCTCTCTCTATATTATGAAGCATATTTTGTGAGTATTTAGATACTTTGAGAGTTGCTATTCAGTGCAAGTTTCCTTCAACATCATATCCGATATCCAGCCAGAAGTACTGCTCTTTTGAGGTAAGGGATAGTAAGGGATAGTAAGGGATTTTAAGGGTTGTTATATTTTCCAGTTTCGTAATTTTTCTGACCTTCAAAAATTCTGGAAAAATTTGAAATGATATTTTGATGAGTTTTATTGATTGTGCCCAAAAATGGTGATTTTTGGATGTATAGATTGAGAGTTATGAATTTTATGAGAAAAGACTATTTTAAAAGTAACCGCTTATAATTCCTTGTGGTTAACTCCAAAATTGAAGAAATTTTTATTAAGAGTACATGTATATGATAGAAGTATACTCTGTAAATTTCAGAATTTTTAGACAAAAGTATAATTTTTGATAAATGTCTAAATATTCGACTATTTTGGCCATATGAAAAATAGTAAATGACTTTTAAAAATTCTGAGAAAAATATATGTTCACTATGGGACTATATTATGCTAAATCCCAAAAAAGAAATATTTTTGGAACTGATTTGGTATTTTTCATGAAAATAGTCTAGTTATGAGTAAATGAATTAAATATGTTTTGTGAAGAAAAAAAATTGGAAAATAGGATTTTATGGCTTGAGAATCCTATATGAGGTATATGCAGATTTTTGATGAGGGTTTTGGTTATTGATGATGAAATCTTAAGAGTTGGCATTTTATGATGATTAAATGCATTAATTAGTAAAGTGTAAACAATTTAAATAAATTGTTTATAAGCTTAAGAAATATTATTCTTTCAATATCATTATACCGAAATACTGGTATGGATTTTATTGTGGAATTTCTATCTTTTGTGTCGGGGTTACTATTCATGAGTTACTATTCACGATTTACTATTCATGAGTTACGAATATTACTCTTGAGATTAAAACTATATGTTGATCATATTATTTTTATCATCATATATAACATTTTTATAACCCTGATGTTGAAATTCTCTTTCACTGGAGTGTAAAGATGGGTAGATTATTGGTATGATCATGACTAGGGTTCTCTTTGGCCTGTAGTGCAAAGTTGAATTGTGACTGGTATGATCATGACCATTGAATTTATAATTGAATATCTTAAGCTTAAGTGCAAAGGTGAATTGATCAACATGGTTATAATTATTGTTTATATAAATTCTGAAATGATTATATATTTCTTTGAGATATGAATATATTTGGCATGTAGTGCAAATATGAATTGTTGATGAATATCTTTGGCATGTAGTGCAAAGATGGCCTGTTGATGAATATCTTTGGCCTGTAGTGCAAAGATGAACTGTTGTTGAATATCTTTGGCCCGTAGTGCAAAGATGGTTTGTTGATGAATATCTTTGGCCCGTAGTGCAAAGATGGTTTGTTGATGAATATCTTTGGCCCGTAGTGCAAAGATGGATTTGTTAGTATGATTATAAACAGGAATTGTGATTTGGTATAACCATGATCTTTGATGTTTCAGGTAAAGACAGGTGATGAAAATATTCTTCGTCCTGGGTGCGAAGAAAAATTTATAGTCACAATTATGATTATGAGTTATTCATATGATTGTGGAAAGGAACTGTTGAGTGATGTTACGTGGATAAAACATTGTTGGTGAATTTTTAACATGGAGAAGATAATAGACTTTATAGTCTATTTGACTCTTCTAATGGATTGCTCGTTCCGCTGCAACTATGGTTGAAATTTTTATCATTTACCATATGTTCTAAATCTCTGATTTATTGTTGATGAAGGCTATTGATAATTGAATTATCTTTAGTCATGATATTCTTTACTGAGCTAGTTGTGCTCACCCTTTTGCTTCACAATTCTTTTCAGGTAATAAGAGTGTAGCAAGGTCGAGTGGGGGTAACAAGGGAATAGAACGGTGGTCATCATTTAGTAGTTATATTTGGTGAAGAAAATAGGGTGAGGCGAACCCAACGTTGGAAGGGTATTTTGTCACTATCATACAAGATGTCTAATGACATACAACCTCGTGTCATCATAAGACAGGGTTGTGCTCATCCACTTGCCGAGTATATCTACAAGCACTACCTATATAATCTTGGTGTTTGTTTGAAGTATAATTCTCAGTTAGATACAGTGGAGATAATGATAAGTCAAGAGAAGACTCACCATTGGGAAGAATATGATAGTAATCTTCTCGTTTTTCTTTGGGGTCTATTGGGTCAACCAAGGATAATTCTGTGGCCATATGATATCTATCATAACCTAGACGCGTGGCCTCCCATGTACGAAGGTTTCCTTGAGTACTTCCCAAAGATTCTAATTTCTAAAATATTTTTTGACTATACCTTTATGTAAGGTGTTATTGTGAGGTGATGTCCACGGTTGGAACATGAGTCTCATTTGGTATATATTTGTATCTAAACTTACAGCATATGTGTTGTTGTATTTTGCACGACAATTGTTGTAATAAAGTTGTAGTTGTTTTCTGTACCATGTATTTGACGACTCAGAATGGGTTGGGTGGAATGGACCTATTTTGGGGTTGTCACAGCGTCACATTCACCTTTGCACTTAAGCTAAAGATATTCACTTATAAATTCAATGGTCATGATCATACCAGTAAACAATTCAACTTTGCACTACTGGCCAAAGAGAACTCATAGTCATGATCATACCAAAAATCTACTCATCTTTACACTCAAGTCAAAGAGAAATATCATCATTACGGTTATAAAAATATTATATATAATAATAAAAATAATATGATCAACATATAGTTTTAATCTCAAGATTAATATTCGTAAATCAACTATAATTTGGTTAGAAAAAGAAACTAATTTTTCTGTGAATAGTAACTCGTGAATAGTAACTCAACACAAAAAGGTAGAAATTTCACAATAAAATACATACCAATATTTCGGTATAATGATATTGAAAAAATAATATTTCTTAAGCTTATAAACAATTTATTTTAATTGTTTACACTTTACTAAATAATACATTTAATCATCCTAAAATGTCAAACTCATAAGATTTCATTACCAATAACCAAAAATCCTCATCAAAAATATGCATATATCTCATATAGGATTCTCAAGCCATAAAATCCTATTTTCTAATTTTCTTACTTCACAAAACATATTTAATTCATTTACTCATAACAAGACTATTTTCATGAAAAATACCAAATCAGTTCCAAAAATATTTCTTTTCTGAGATTTAGCATAATATAGTCCCATAGTGAACATATATTTTTCTCAGAATTTTTAAAAGTCATTTACTATTTTTCATATGGCCAAAACAGCCGAATATTTAGACATTTATCATAAATTGTATTTTTATCTAAAAATTCTGAAATTCACAGAGTATACTCCTATCATATACATGTACTCCCAATAAAAATTTTATCAATTTTGGAGTTAACCACAAGGAGTTATAAGCGGTTACTTTTAAAATAGTCTTTTCTCATAAAATTCATAACTCTTAATCTATACATCCAAAAATCACCATTTTTGGACACAATCAAGAAAACTCATCATAATATCATTTCAAATTTTTCCAGAATTTTTGAAGGTCAGAAAAATTACGAAACTAAAAAACATAACAACCCTTAAAATCCCTTACTATCCCTTACAATCCCTTACCTCAAAAGAGCAGTACTTCTGATCGGTATAAGGCTGAAGGAAACGTGCACTGATAAATAGAAACTCACAAAGTATCTAAATACTCACAAAATACACTCAATAATCTAGAGAGAGGAAGAGAGAAAACTTATGAATTCTGGTGTGATTTTCAATTCTAACTTAGCCCTCTATTTATAGAAAAATGTTAGCACGCCAAAGCAGACTTAACCTGCAACCTGATAGCTTTACCTGCTACTATTCCCACCCACCACATTTGAATAAAAATCTCAGCACATTTCTTCACCAACCAAGAGTGGGGCCCACCAATTCTAGAATTTTCTACCAAAATGATTAACTCCGAAAATTTAACAATTTCTGAACCAGTCATCTCGTAAAATTCATAATAAATCATACGTTCATTTTTAACGGTTCAAAATTTATGGACATATACTCAACTTATATATGTATAACATATCCAAAAATTACCACGATCCAACGGTCGGATTAAAAATTATAACCCTCGCAAAATATCTCAAAAACTCTAATTTGATTTTCAATACCTCCGTTCCGACAAAAATACAGATAAAACACCTCAACATTAACGCCTTCATTTTTAACCACAAAAATATATCTCTCATTTATATCCACATAAAATAAATATTTCTTTATCATATGAATCAATAATTAATTATTCACAGATAATATTACAGAATCACATTTATGACAACCAGGCCGTTCCCAAGAAAGAGGGGGCTTTTCAATAAGGATTTCTCCTTACTGACGCGAAATTAGATGACCAAACCTCTCCTTAGACAGAACTTTCTAGACATTGCCAATAATGTTATCTAATAATATTATTCAAATAATATGAATTATTGATCTGATAAAGGAAAATACTGTGCAACAACAATTATTAAAACAACAATAATATAAAATATCAACGCAGCAATTATTGAATCAATAAAAGAAAATATTGAACAATAACTACTATAACAATTATTGAGTAGTGTCTTCTTACGTAAGAATCAATAATTGGTTCAATACCGTGTGCTACTGTACAATAACGCGTATTACTGTATTTTAACCACCGGGTATTTCAACAGTATTAACGGTAACAACTACGCCGTTATTTGTAAAAACTCAAATTTGTCTTTTTATTCATCCGACAGTTATTCGTTATGGGGCTCACAAATAGCTGCGCCGTCGTACGAATATTCCCCGTCAGAAATAATATTCCACGACCAAACGAATATTCTCCGACAACAATAATTATTTTATAACCACTTGCTTATTTTGAAAAAAATTCACATTTCACCCATAACTTTAAACTTTTATCAATTTAACCATTTACTGAATAGTAATTATAAGAAAAATTGAATACTTTTATTTCATAAAATTCGGGGTCTTACATTTGACGCGTTAGGGTTTCTCTAAATTCTGATAAATCTTACTTCACCCCACGTTGCTGATTATCCAATCGATCTTGTTTCTCTTCTTCTTCATCTTGTCCCTCTTCTTCTTTATAATTAGTGGAGGTAACGAAGATTTCTCCCAACTGAGTTTAAACAGACATATCAAAGTCTAAGTTCTCCGAAGTTAACTTCAAACATTGAACACAACTAGGTGAAATAAAAGAGTGAGTAGAACCGGTATCTAACACGGTATAGATTTCGCAAGAGTTTATGACTAACATACCCGTGATAAGTTTATTCAGGTTCCTCGTCACGAAAAAAAAAACGCTTTCTCTTAAACTACTGGCTTTGGCTTTTCTGGGACGGTCTTTGGTGCCTCGATCCTATCTGAACTTGTCTTCGGTGAACGACAAAATCGGGCTAAGTGACATTCTCTTCCACAATTACAGCATGCTTTGGATGGCATCGCGCAGTTTGGACTGATGTGTCCCTCCCCTCCGCATTTGAAGCATATGATAGGTGGTCGTTCTCCTTTCTTAACAACGGGTGCTGGTGCTGACGTCTTTCCATCATTGTTGAATTTCCTCTTCTTGAAATGTCCATTCTTATTGTTTTGACCATGATTACCATTGAAGTGGTTACCATTTCTGGCATGTTGATTCCCTCCATGCTTATTGTCACCGCTTTGATGACTGTTATCACCAGTATTATCATTTTTCTGGCTGCTCTCTTTTGGTTGCGTTGACTCGTTATCGCGCTCTACTAATTGAGCCCTATTTACAACATCTGAATACAGACACAGTTTATGAGAAATAAGATATTGACGTATCTCCGGTTTCAAACCTCTTAAAAATATCCGCGTCATTCTCTCTTCATTATCCACCAAGTGGGACGCAAATCGGGACAACTCGGCAAACTTGGCTTCGTACTGCGACACGGTCATGTTGTTTTGCTCCAACTTGATAAATTTCACCTCCTTCATGTGACGAATACTTTCGGAAAAGTACTTGTCATTGAACAATTCTTGGAACTTCTCCCAAGACATCTTGAGTGCGTCAGGCTGGGTACGTTTTACAGATTTCCACCAGTAATCTGCCTCTTCACGCAACATAAAGGTGGCAAAGGGAACCTTTTGCTCCTCGGAGCATCCCAAGACATCAAATATCTTGGTGATCTGCTTTAACCACGTCTTGGCCTTAAGTGGTTCTGGCTTTCCCAAAAACTCCGGTGGTCCTAGCTCCTTGAATTGCTTAGCGGTGACCAACCGTGGGTTGTATTTGTTTCCTCCTTCATTTTGGATAGGAGCCGCTCTCGCCCGTTGTTGCATGAATTGCTCCTTGAACTGCATAGCGGTGACCGTCCGAGAGTTATTTTGTTGTTGCATAAATTGCATAAAGCCTCTGACCATCCCATCATTCACCATTTCATCGATGTTATTGTTTTCATGAGGATTATTGTCCTCTGGTTGCACATTACTCTGAGCATTGATCGTTGGTGATTCAATAGTCTCATGTGCTTCATTGATTATCTCAACATTTTCGGATGCCATTTGCAAATACTGCAACAAAACAAGGGTTAATTAACATATAACATATTATCCATATACTTTGACCGACCAATTAAATACCAAATAAACTTAGGTAGGTCATACTAGCGAAGGAATTCTCCGTCTCTCCCCTCCTAGTTTTATTCTCACATCTTAGCCAGGGATCATATCCCTAAGCTCTGATACCAACTGTGACGCCCCTAAAATTAGGTATACGTCACCCATCTTGGGTCGCCACTTACATGGTACAGAATTCAAATACAACTTACTAATACAACTGTCGTATACAATACGACAAAACATAAACTGTGAGTTTGAATACAAATATTATCTTCTAGAGAGTATTCATACTCAAAAGGAGTCCTCATTACATTTATTAACACACCATTACATAGAATAGTGAGGACTACTAACTAATACTATCATTCGGACCATCACTCCGTTCCCCGACTTGCCCCAGCTACGTTCTCATTTCCTGAAGAGAACAGTGAAAGAAAGGGTGAGCTCAACTAGCCCAGTAAGAAATATTATGACTAAGATAATGTAGAATAAATTATCATTAGCCTTCAACAATGTTAAACTGATAAAATATAATAGACATCAAGTTTAACTGCAGCGGAGCAAGTAATCCATTAAAAGAGTCAAGTAGAAAATAAACTCTACTATCTTTTATGATTTAAAAGGTTTTTCAACACTGTTATCGCTGGGACTCAGCTTAATAAAATAATCCACATCATCGAATCATCCCTGCACTACGGCCAAGGATATTCATGTATTCATTAATGGTCATGATCATGCCAACAATTGTCCATCAACGCACTACGGGCCAATGAGGACTTTTACCACATCATTTGTGTGACAACCCAAAAATAGGTCCATTCCATCCAACCTATTCTGAGTCGCCAAATACATGGTACAGAAAACAACTACAACTTTATTACAACAATTGTCGTGCAAAATACAACAACACATATGCTGTGAGTTTGGATACAAATATATACCAAATGTGACTCATGTTCCAACCGTGGACATCACCTCACAATGACACCTTACATAAAGGTATAGTCAAAACTGTTTTAGAAATTAGAATATTTGGGAAGTGCTCAAGGAAACCTTCATACATGGGAGGCCATGCTTCTAGGTTGTGATAGATATCATATGGCCACAGAATTATCCTTAGTTGACCCAATATACCCCAAAGAAAAACGAGAAGATTACTATCATATTCTTCCCAATGGTGAGTCTTCTCTTGACTTATCATTATCTCCACTGTCTCTAATTGAGAATTATACTTCAAACAAACACCAAGATTATATAGGTAGTGCTCATAAATATACTCAGCAAGTGGATGAGCACAATCCTGTCTTATGATGACACGAGATTGTATGTCATTAGACATCTTGTATGATAGTGGCAAAACACCCTTCCAACGTTAGGTTCGCTTCACCCTAGATGATTCACCAAATATAACTACTAAATGATTACCACCGTTCTACTCCCCTGTTACCCCCGCTCGACCCAGCTACACTCTTATTACCTGAAAGGAATTGTAAAACAGAAGGGTGAGCACAACTAGCCCAGTAAAGAATATCATGACTAAAGATAAATAAATTATCAATAGTCTTCATCAGTAATAAATCAGAGATTTAGAACATATGGTAGATGATAAAAATTTCAACCATAGTTGCAGCGGAACGAGCAATCCATTAGAAGAGTCAAATAGACCATAAAGTCTATTATCTTCTCCACATTAAAAGTCCACCAACAATATTTTATCCCTGTAACATTAATCAACAGTTCCTTTCCACAATTATATGAATAACTCATAATCATAATTTTGATTCTAAATTCCTCTTCGCATCCAGGACGAAGATAATTTTCATCACATGTCTTTACCTGAAACATCAAAGATCATGGTTATACCAAATCACAGTTCCTGTTCATAATCATACTAATAAATTCATCTTTGCACTACGACCAAAGATATTCAACAACAGTTCATCTTTATACTACAGGCCAAAGATATTCATCAACAGACCATCTTTGCACTACAGGCCAAAGATATTCATCAACAGACCATCTTTGCACTACAGGCCAAAGATATTCCTCAACAGTTCATATTTGCACTACAGGCCAAATATATTCATATCTCAAAGAAATATATAATCATTTTAGAACTTATATAAACAATAATTATAACCATGTTGATCAATTCACCTTTGCACTTAAGCTAAAGATATTCAATTATAAATTTAATGGTCATGATCATACCAGTCACAATTCAACTTTTCCACTACTGGCCAAAGAGAACCCTAGTCATGATCATACCAATAATTTATCCATCTTTACACTCAAGCGAAAGAGAATTTCAACATCAAGGTTATAAAAATGTTATATATGATAATAAAAATAATATGATCAACATATAGATTTAATCTCAAGAGTAATATTCATAAATCAACTATAATTTGGTTAGAAAAATAAACCAATTTTATCGTGAATAGTAACTCGTGAATAGTAACTCATGAATAGTAACTCGTGAATAGTAACTCATGAATAGTAACCCCGACACAAAAAGGTAGAAATTTCATAATAAAATACATACCAATATTTCGGTATAATGATATTAAAAGAATAATATTTTTTAAGCTTATAAACAATTTATTTAAATTGTTTACACTTTACTAATTAATGCATTTAATCATTATAAAATACCAAACGCATAAGATTTCATTACCAATAACTAAAACTCTCATAAAAAATTTGCATATACCTCATATAGGATCTTCAAGCCATAAAATCCTATTTTCCAATTTTCTTACTTCACATAACATATTTAATTCATTTTCTCATAACTAGTCTATTTTCATGAAAAATACCAAATCAGTTCCAAAAATATTTCTTTTATGGGATTTAGCATAATATAGTCTCATAGTGAACATATATTTTTTTCAGAATTTTTAAAAGTCATTTACTATTTTTCATATGGCCAAAACAGCCGAATATTTAGACATTTATCAAAAATTGTACTTTTATCTAAAAATTCTGAAATTCACAGAGTATACTTCTATCATATACATGTACTCCCAATAAAAATTTTATCAATTTTAGAGTTAACCACAAGGAGTTATAAGCGGTTACTTTTAAAATAGTATTTTCTCATAAAATTCATAACTCATAATCTATACATCCAAAAATCACCATTTTTGTACACAATCAAGAAAACTCATCAAAATATCATTTCAAATTTTTCCAAAATTTTTGAAGGTCAGAAAAATTACGAAACTGAAAAATATAACAACCCTTAAAATCCCTTACTATCCCTTACCTCAAAAGTGCAGTATTTCTGACTGGAATGCAAAGCCGAATGAAACTTGCACTGAATAGCAACTCTCAAAGTATCTAAATACTCACAAAATATACTTCATAATATAGAGAGAGAAAGAGAGAAAGCTTATGTTTCTGGTGTGATTTTCAATTCTAATCTAGCCCTCTATTTATAGGAAAATGTTAGCACGCCAAAGCAGACTTAACCTGCAACCTGATGGCTTTACCTGCTACTATTCCCACCCACCACATTTGAATAAAAATCTCAGCATATTTCTTCACCAACCAAGAGTGGGGCCCATCAATTCTAGAATTTTCTACCAAAATGATAAATTTCGAAACTTCAACAATTTCTGAACCAGTCATCTCGTAAAATTCATAATAAATCATACGTTCATTTTTAACGGTTCAAAATTTGTGGACATATACTCAACTTATATATGTATAACATATCCAAAAATTACCACGATCCAACGGTCGAATTAAAAATTATAACCCTCGCAAAATATCTCAAAAACCCTAATTTGATTTTCAATACCACCGTTCCGATAAAAATACAGATAAAATACCTCAACATTAACTCCTTTATTTTTAACCACAAAAATATATCCCTCATTTATATCCACATAAAATAAATATTTTCTTATCATATGAATCAATAATTAATTATTCACAAATAATATTACAGAATCATATTTATGACAACTAGGCCGTTCCCAGGAAAGAGGGGGCTTTTCAATAAGAATTTTTCCTTACTGGTGCGTAATTAGATGACCAAACCTCTCCTTAGACAGAACTTTCTAGACATTGTCAATAATGCTATCTAATAATATTATTTAAATAATATGAATTATTGATCTGATAATGGAAAATACTGTGCAGCAATAATTATTGAAATAGCAATAATATAAAATATCAACGCAGCAATTATTGAATCAATAAAATAAAATATTGAACAGTAATTACTGTAACAATTATTGAGTAGTGCCTTCTTACGTAAGAATCAATAATTTCAAAAATACTATGCAATACCGTGTGCTACTGTGCAATAACGCGTATTACTGTATTTTAACCATCGGGTATTCTAACAGTGTTAACGGTAACAACTACGCCGTTATTTGTAAAAACTCAAATTTATCGTTTTCTTCACCCGACAGTTATTCTGTTATGGGGCCCACAAATGGCTGCGCCGTCGTACGAATATTCCCCGACAGAAAGAATATTTCACGACCAAACGAATATTCCCCGACAACAATGAATATTTTATAACCACTTGTGTATTTTGAAAAAAAATTCATATATCACCCTTAACTTTAATATTTATCAATTTAACCATTTACTGAATAGTAATTATAAGAAAAATTAAATATTTTTATTTCATAAAATTCGGGGTCTTACAATTTGTAACATTACGGTCATGATTATACCGAATAATCCCTGGTCATAATCATACCAAGTCCATCTATGCACTACAGGCCACAGATGACTTTCAACATTTTATAAACATGAGGATGATGACAATGATATAAGAATTCAATAAAACAAGTTCAAGAATTAATTTATCCAAGAATTAACAACGTCCAAATTGTCAACATGATACTGCTTTGTGGAGTAAAATTCAAGAATGCTTAGAAGAATATTTTCTTGAAAAGATACTGGATGAAACGCAACTATCAAGGATATTCCACAAATTTCATGGAGTATAGAAGTCAAAACTTAACCAACTGAGTATAATAAAGAATGGAATAACAAAAGAAATCACCATGCATGCGATAGACCGCACAGACAGGTTATTCCAACAGAATAATAAATAATGGAACCAGGTCCGGCGTAAACGCACAGACAGGATATTCCGACAGAATAATAAATAATGGAACCAGGTCCGGTGTAAAACACACAGACAGGATGTTCCAACAGAACAATAACAAAAACGGAACCAGGTCTGGTGTAAAACACACAGACAGGATGTTCCAACAGAATAATAATAAAAACAGAACCAGGTCCGGTGTAAAACACACAGACAGGATGTTCCAACAGAATAATAATAAAAACGGAACCAGGTCCGGTGTAAAACACACAGACAGGATGTTCCAACAGAATAATAGAAGAATGTCACCAAGTATAGGGTAGACCGCGTATACAGGTTATTCCAACAGAATAATAAGAAATAGAATAACAACAGTTCTCTTCATGAATAAGAAAGAATAACACCCCTTACCTTAAAAGAACTGGATATTAGAAAAGTGAAGTAGCAGAATACTTTTATTCTCTCTCTCTTATTCTCTCTATACTTTCTCTCTCTATAGCTTGAATGAATTCGTGAAAAATAATGAAGCCCTAGGCCTCTATTTATAGAAAAACTGAGGGTGGCTCTTGGTCTTAACGAAGGGTCAAATGACTCTTGGTCTTAACGAATGGTCAAATGACTCTTGGTAATATTGAAGGGACAACTACTATTGACGAAAGTAATTACTATTGACCAAGGTAAATACTATTGACGAAGGTAATTACTATTGACCAAGGTAAATACTATTGACCAAGGTAATTACTATTGACGACGGTAATTAATATTGACGAAGAGACTCTTAGATGATGACATATGGTCCTCCATAAAAATAACCAAACTTACCACAACGTCTCAATTATTGATTTAATAATATAACATATTATACAGATGATACTATGACAATAATTTAAGAGATATGATGCAGCAATTACTGTAGCAATAATTGAGTATAGCTGAGTGACTTCTCACGTAAGCATCAATAATCAATACCGTGTGCTACTATGCAACCACGCGTATTACTGTACTTTTACTACCGGGTAGTTCAACAGTTTTAACGGTTTTAACGGTAACACCTCAGCCGTTATTTTTATAGAAAGATAATTTTTGGTCGTTTTTTAACTATGACAATACTTCTGTTGTGGGGTCCACCAATGATTGTGCCGTCGTACGAATATTTCCCGACAAAAAGAATATTCCCCGACCAAACGAATATTTTAAAACAACTTGCTTACTTTGCAAAATTATAAATAATACCCACAACTATAATATTATATCAAATCCACACCATAATTATTTCGAGAAAATTAAATATTTATTCATAAAATCTGGAGTCTCACAGATAAAATCTGATAATTTTATCATTGCAGTAGAGTTTTAAAGGCTTCTCATAAATGTATCCTTGGAAATTAAAGAATAGAATTTGAACTGTTTTTTGAAAACAGAGAAAATAGTCATTAATGGTAGTGGAGAAGGAAGGGTAGAGAAAGAAAATAAATAGGCAAAATAGTCTTAGTTATGTAGAAAGTCAAATATTTTGAGAAGAAAAAAACACTCTAGAACGTCAGATATAATAGAATGGAGGGAGTATTAAGCAACATATATTAAGGTTACCAATGTAGTTAAATGAAGGTATGAGGGCACATATGTAACTTACTTTTCATCTATCTCCATTTGGTAAGAAACCAGAACTGAAGGCTAATGTGCAGAAATGTCATATGAGAGAGATATAAACTTAGAAAGAGACATGGTGGGACCCAAGTGGGACCCAGAGAGGACTGTGTGTCCCCACATTGACAACGGCAAGGATACCCACAAATCATAATAATTCGATGCGTTTTCGATTTCCTATTGGTCCATTTCCTACAAACCGGTACTGTTTGATGGGTTGCTCCTTAGCTTGTACGGACGCCCCCAAATTTATAACTCATATCTCTCCTTCATCTTGAGCTTTTTCAACCAACAGAGTTTCTCTCTCCTCTTTTTTCTCCATCCTCTTTTCTTTTTTCATCTAGTTTGTTCTGTGGGTTTACCAAAAATAAACTAAATGATGAGGTTTTCATCAGAAATATAATAATATTTTTTACCTGTCCTTTTCTTTTCATTTATTTGGTGGGGTTTATAGGAAGCTTAATAATGATAAAAAAACCAGAGTAACGAGAAAAAGAAAAGAAAAGAGCAGAGTAGTAGATCAGATGGGTAGGGTGGGGAGTGTATATATATATTTATATATATATGAATGAAAAAGGAAAGATGGGTAATGCTAAAGTTTGAGTTTTTGCCCTTCATTTTGGTGAAAACCCCATAAAAAGGGCCAAGAGTCCATCAATCAATATAAAAAACTCACCTCTGTTTTCAACCATTCTTGGGTTGTTTTGTTTTTCTGGGTATTTTTAGATCTCTCTCCCCTTTCTTTTTCTCTCTCCTCAAAATTTGTTTCTTACCCTTTTTAGGCCTATTCTCTCTCCTCTCTCTAAACCAACTCTCTTCTTCTTATTTGTGTGCCTGTTTCGTAAGTTTTCTCTGTTCCATTCTTCTTCTTTTTTTCAGTATATATATATATATATATATATATACACACACACACACACACACACTTGTGTTCTTTCTTACTTTACTCTTCTTATTTTACTCATCTCCGTTTACACACACACACACACACATATATATATATATATGTATATATATCTATCCATTTGTTGATGGTTTATGATTAAGCATGGTAAGGTTTTGATTTTTAATTGTGGGTGTTGATAATTTTGGAAGGTTTGATTGAAAATGGTGAGGGGCAAGACTCAGATGAGGCGTATAGAGAACGCGACCAGCAGACAAGTGACCTTTTCGAAACGGCGAAATGGGCTGTTAAAGAAAGCCTTTGAGCTTTCTGTTCTTTGTGATGCTGAGGTTGCTTTGATAATCTTCTCTCCTAGAGGCAAGCTCCATGAATTTGCTAGCTCCAGGTAATTAAATAATGTTTTTAATTCTTTTTTCAGCACACACACACATATATATATATATATATGTGTGTGTGTGTGTACGTATATATTTGTTGCAAGACTCAAGCTTTATGAGTGATTTAATTACTAGTTAAAGTAATTATGATTTTATTTTATGCTATTTCTTGAATTATATCCATATGGGTATATTTAAAATTTCAATTATGTTCTTGGCATTATATGAGTTCAAATAGTGGAATTGTTTCATTAAATTGTTTTATGTTTAATTTGTACCATGCATATGTATGAATTAAGGTCTGAGTTTTGTCTGTTAGGGTTTCATGATCATGATTCCTACCTCTCTAGATCTTTGTGTGTACTTTGATAAAACCAGATCTCAGAACTTGTGGAGTACTGAAGAGGAGACCAAAGATATTTCTGTAGGCATCAGTCTATATTTATGTGTGTGTACGATGTGTTTCTTCAATTCTGTCAGTATCTAATACTCCCTCTTTAAGAACCAAATCTTTGTTGACTTAAGAGGAGACCAAATTAAGATATTTTTGTAGGCATCAGTCTGAAAGGTGAGTGGCAGATGAATATATACATATATATATAGAGAGAGAGAGGTGTGTGTGGTGTGTTTCTTCTCTCACCGTCCAATCGTATATAAGCTTGATAACTTTGCAAGGATAAACTTTAAAAATCACATATCCAACAAGCTTTAGAAACAACATATTTGAACGAATATTTATAAGCTTGATAACTTTGCAAGGATAAACTTTAAAAATTAATCACATATCCAACGAGCTTTAGAAACAATATATTTGAAGGAATATTTATAATAATAATAATAATGGTTAATGATTCAATATTTGTTATAGATTCTTATAGGGCATACACTATTTATACTATTGAAAATAAGTAGGAACAATTAGGGTTAGAAATTGAAAATTCACGTCTGTTACTATTACTATTAGTAGCTGATAGTTAAAAAAACACATCTGCTACTAATAATAACGAATCATAATAAGGGTTTAATGTTTATTAACTAGGGTTTAGGGTTTATTAACTAGGGTTTATGATTTATTAATTAAGAATTAATAATGTTAATAAACCCTAAACTAGTTAAAAAAAGTTGATAAACCCTAAACCCTAGTTAATAAATGAACACAAAACTCTAAAATAAAGTAAAACTTTTATTTTGATTAGCGTTCGTTACTATTAGTAGCGGATGATATGTATTTTTTTGCTGTACGTCCGCTTCTAATAGTTGCGGACATCGATTTTCTGTTTCTAATTCTAACTGTTCTTTTTTTGCCAATGGTATATATGGTGTATATATGTGACCTATAAAGATCCATAACAAATACATGTTATGGATCTTTCCCCAATAATAATATTTATACAAGTTATGTTGACATTTGAAAAGAAAATATTTGTATTTCAAGAGAGCATGCACGTTATTGATCTATAGTAATTTTGAAGAAATTTTGAGTGTAATTGGTGTAGCTAAAGTCCTATTTATATTAAAGCAACTTGAATGAGATAATTTTATATTAATTTGGTATGAATTAGGAAATCTACCAGTCATAACATTGGAATATTTCCTTGGCAAGTACAAAAGTAAAAATTAAAATACATGTTTGTAGCTAGTAAGAAAAGAACTTTGAGTTGATCATTATATTGCAAAACTGAATCAAACTATCCCCTCAGGGTTATATAGAAATGCAAAATACACCAAACTTTGACCAAATTGTCCCTTCATGTTTAGACAAAACTTATTTGATGTGTAATGTGTGTGTCATCACAACAAGAAAACAGTTCCAAAGCATATTTTGTGCAAGGGATCTATTTGGTACCTTTTAACTAAGTTGGCGTAGAGGTTTAGTCCAAGAAGGTCAATAGCTGTGTATATTTTGTCCTCTTTTAGCTCAGGTTTTTCCACCCATAATGTTTTTATCCGTACACTCAAATTTTATACCTTCAATTCATTCTTCATGTATTTATAATTAATGTCTTTAACCAATACATACATGCATAAAATTAAAGGAAAAAGAAAGTCAATTTTATCTTAAAACTATAATTATTATCCTGTTTGATTGTACCTTTTACCATTGGGCTACGTTTGTTTATAAGAAATATATTTGGAAAAGAAATATTAATCCCAAGTGTCTTGTTTGTTTTTAAATTTAGACTTGGGATAGTTTAGAGATTATAAAATGACTTAATAATCTTGGGATTAAAATTTAAATTAATGGTCTTGGGATTATAAGCATAGTCTTGAAGTTTGGGGGTTTTGACGCCTTTCCTCCTCAAGTTTCAATTGACATTTACAAGTTTTCATAACTAAACTCGGACTTCATACATATGATGAGAAATTATGAGGAAGAATCGGGCGTAAATGGAAGTTGAAGGGACAATGTGCAAACTACCCTATACTTCAAGAGCCAAAGTGTCATTAACCAAGCCATCACCATAAAATATCCTGCCAAACTAGACTACCCACTCGGCCCCAATTAGGATATTTTCCTTACTTGTTTTTCAAATGTCAGAAATCTTATCATAAACTTTTTAACTTAAACTTACTATAATACCCTTGGTTGCGTGGAGGTCGGATTTTGCAATTTTCAATTAGATGGCCTTCTTCCTTGCAATAAGACAGAAGAATTCTCCACTAGTATTTTATTTCTTGCATGTTACGGCACTTATTTGCAAAATACCCCATCTCTCATGCCAAGAGAAGCATTCAACTTTAGTAACATCCCTTTTTGTGCTGTCTCAATAACAACCCGAACAAATGAACTCGATGTTGACCAAAAATGTTGTAACTCACTTTGTAATTTGGTGTATAACAATAATATTACCGTCTGAATCGAATGGTTGACTATTTTTTCTTTAAACTATATTCATCCTTTATTTTTGTTGTTACTACGAATTAATCTCTCAAGATAAGACAAGTTCATATTTTACTTTATACTATAATTTATTATGTAGAAACAAATTAAGTACAAAACTATACGAGAGAGAAGTAATTATTTGTAGCAAGAAAAAATATTAGAATAATATTTTTCCTAAGAATTTGGGAAGGATTTGAAATAATTGAAGTACAGATTTTGGGTAGATTTGTAACCTATTTATAAGTTTTCAAACACTCCTTTGAAGATGTATGTTGAATTCCAAACTCCCTTTTGAATTGGTTCGTTTCATCCGTTGACATCCTAATTAACCGTTGGTATCCCAACTCTGTAAGAACTTCTTGAACCCAAGTCCACAACATTACAACTCCTTTCTTTTAACCAACTGAATCATTTCATTTGTTGGTTATATGGATAACATATAATATATTTACTATATACTTTCTAGATTTGAAAATATCCAACAATCCTCTCATATTTTAATAATCTTGCAATTCTTTTCCTTTAACCTTGTTATTTCTCTTATTAGATATAGCATACATAAGTAAGAGGTGTCTTTCGACTTGAACCTTTACATATATAGTCTATATCACAAAATATCCGAATTCTTAGTAACGTTAGCTTCGAATTAAGAAATCTTATAGTGATATATTGCTCAATAGACATATACTATACCCCTTATAGTTTAAGGAAACTCAACACATTTTTGGCATTGTGTTTACCTCTTCGGTTTCGTAAGTGATTTAGAGACAAGCTTTAAGTCTAACATAAGTGACCCCACTTCTTTTACTTACATAGGTGAATTTAATTGTACGACCTGCATCCTCCAAACTGGACATAGATTTATTAAAGGTTTAACCTACTCTCTTTGTTCTCTATACAAGTATACACTAACTTTGAGGTAGTTTCGAGAAATTTCTTCTTCATACTTGTCTAGTGTATAACTGGTTATTAATATAAGTATTTTTCCATTGAACTAATATACTAAATGTTACTCTAGTATTTAGTTGGGTTCCACTTATAGGTTACCTCTCATTCAAAGGCTTTAAACCCATCTCCCTGGAAGTCTTACATATTACATCCTTGCCTAGCCCTTTTGTAAAAGGATCCGTCAAATTTTCCTTTGACTTTACATAGTTAAAGGTAACAACCCTTTTATTGATTTGTTTCCTTACATAACTATGTCTTAAACTTATATGTCTAGACTTTCCGTTATAAACTTTATTATAAGACCGTGATAATGCTGCCTCATTAACACAATATATTGGGATAGTTATCATTGGCTTGGGCCAAAGTGGTATCTCATATAATAAATTCTTAAGCCATTCCGCTTATTTTACAGTAGTTGATAATGTAACAAACTCGGATTCCATAGTTGAATGTGTTATCAAGGTTTGTTTCTTGGAACCCTAAGAAATTGCCTCTCCTCCTAAAGTTATTACTCATCTACTTGTAGAATTTATTTAATCTGAATTTGTTATCCAGTTTGCATCATTGTACCCTTCTACCATAATTGAGTATCCTGTATAGCATAATGAATAGTTCATTGAGCCTTTAAGATATTTAAATATCTTTGATACTGCATCCTAATGAACTTGACCTGCATTATTAGTAAGCCTACTCAATACTCCAACCGCAAATGCTATATCAGGGTATAGTACACTACATTACATATATTAGACTACTGATTATATTTGTATACTCTAACTGAGATGTTATTCCCTTTATTTGAGAATAACTTAACAGAATGATCATATGGAGTAGAGGTTATCTTGCAATTCTCGTGATTAAACTTTTTTTAACTTCTCAATATAATGAGATCGAGTTAAAGAAATGATATCCTTAGACCACACAATTTTAATACCTAGAATTACATTAGCTTCCCCCATATCTTTCATATCAAAGGTAGTAGACAAAAATATTTTAGTTTCTACTGCTACTTTTTCACTAGTGCCAAAAATAAGCATATCAACATATAAACAAATTATAACAACAAAACATTTACTAAACTTAGAATAAACACATTTATCCGATTTGTTTATTTTAAATCCATTGAAAATAATCATTTGGTCAAATTTTGCATGTTATTGCTTAGGTGCTTGTTTTTAAGTCGTATAAAGATTTATCAAGTTTACAAACTTTTCTTTCATGGCCTTTTAAAACAAAACCTTCTGGTGGTTCCATATAAGCTTCCTCTTCTAAATCACTATTTAGAAAAGCAGTTTTAAAATCCATTTGATGTATAACAAGTTTATGAATTGATGATAATGCAATTAATAACCTAATTATGGTGCTAATTCTTGTTATTGGAGCATATGTATCAAAGTAATCAATTCATTGCTTTTGCTTAAAACCTTTGGCAACCAATCTAGCTTTATACTTATCTATGGATCAATCCGATTTTCTTTTCATTTTAAAGATCCATTTACAGCCAATGAGTTTACAACTAGGAGGTAAATCCACCAATGCCCAAGTCTTGTTACTCATGATAAAATCTATTTCATTATTAATGACTTCTTACCAAAAATTTGAATATTGAGAGGACATAGATTCTCTAAAAGATAATGGATCTCTATCACTAAAATCATGCTTTGTCATAAAAGCATTAGAAGAAACAATATTATCCATGTATCCCTCTACTAAGTTTATATAGAAATCAAGGTCATAAGATTTTTCTATCATTACTCTTTTACTTTTTCTTGCTTCTATTTCTTCAGTAGATATAATAAATTTCATTTCATCATTAGTTTCATGATGAATTGTTCCTTGATCCTCTTTATCAGTGTCTTCTCTTGACCTTTTCCTAAATAATGAATTCTTAAAGAACTTAACATCTATAGATTCAAAAATTATATTTTGGCTAACAGAATTTGTGGATTCCATGGTCAATAATTTATAAGTTTTGCTATTTTGTGCATAACCTATAAAAGTACACTCGATTGTTTTAGCTCCAAGCTTGGGCCTTTTAAAATCAGTTAACCTTACTAATGACTTGAATCCTCACTCTTAAATGGTCAAGAGAAAGTTTTCTCTTTTCCCCAATTCTTAAGGTGTAATATGAGTTTTATTATGAGGTATCCGATTAAATATATAACAATCAGCCATTAATATTTCTCCCATAAATTTTTAGGCAAACCAGAAGTAAAAAGTAACGTATTAATCATTTATTCAAGGGCTAAATACACTTCCGTTACACGAAGTACCATCAAATTCATTATTCGGCCCCTAAAGTATTTGGGCTTACACTTTACTACATCAAGTATCTAATTTGATACAATTTAGCCCCCAATGGATTCTTACCCGGGTCGGTTTTTCCGGCTAATTTTGGCCGGATTTTGAAATTAGGGGCCAAATTGTATCAAATTAGGTACTTGATGTAGTAAAGTGTAAATCCAAATTTTTTGGGGGCTTAATTATGAATTTGATGGTACTTCGTGTAGTAGAGTGTATTTAGCCCTTTATTCAAATGTCCTATTTTTTTTTCGTTTTGGCACTCCATTTTGTTGAGGACTATAAGGAGCTGTAGTTTGATTAATTATATCATAATTCTCACAAAAATCATTATAAGAGAAGTATTCCCCTCTATCTGATCTAAGAATTTTAATTTTTCGATCTAATTGATTTTCAACTTCACCCTTATAGATTTTAAATTTTTCTAAAGCATCATCTTTAATCCTAAACAAATAAGCTTGAGTGTATTTAGCAATAATCTATAAATGTTATAAAAATATCTTTTACCTCCCATAGATAATATGCCCTCAAATTCACAAAGATCAGAATGAATTAATTCTAATAATTGTGAATTTCTTTTTAATTTTTTTAAAAGACTTCTTGGCAATTTTAGGCTTAACACACATAATACATTTTTTTCTAAATCATAAATTAAACTAAGATTACTCATACTACGCATATTTTTATAATTTACATATCCTAATCTAGCATGTCAAACATCAAAAATAGAAATCATACAAGTAAAAGATGAATTTTCATTCATAACATTTAGTTTGTACATCCCATCAGATTCATATCCTTTTTCGATATACATGTCATCCTTGGACAATACAATACAATTAGCGTCAAACAAGACTTTTATGTCATGTTTGTTTAAAAGACTGACAGATACAAGGTTTTTCCTATTTTTTGGAACATGAAGAACATCATTAAGAGTGATTGTCTTCCCGGATAATAACTTGAGAACCACCTTGCCTTTGCCCATCACTTTTGCAGTTGATGAATTTCCCATGAATAGTTCTTAGCTATCCTTCATATAGATTCATAGGCTTCAATCATTACTTTATTTTTGACAATATGCTTAGTTGCTCCAGAATCGATCCACCATTCCATGTCATTTCCATTTCACCTTTGAAGAACATTTCACCATTCCATGTCATTTCCATTTCACCTTTGCAATTGGTTGTTATTTTTATTTATAATTCAGAGAGGAAATGAAAAATAACTTTGGAGAACATTCAAAAACACTTTCATTTCAATTGCTTCAAATGATCCAAGTACAAGGCTATTTATAAGTCACAAGAGACCTTTCTATATCTATATGCTTCCATACATGAATTAGAAAATGAATCGAATTTAATGAATGTATATACATGAACACTAATATTCATGTATCAATACAAATGTATCTTAAAATACCAATGCATGTATCAAGAAATACTAAAAGTCATTTATGAATCTAGCTTACTTCCAACATTGCCTCCCTTAAGCTAGATTGTATCTCTTCAAATGTCGTAAAACCTTTTGATCTTCCGATTCCTTCAAACGCGAGAAACTTATTTGCATTCTCCATTAATGTACGGCACAACCGTAGTTGTCACTGTGTACTCATTCACAATCAACCATTTCACTAGAAAATATGTCTTTCCCTGAAACAACAATGAATAGACCACTTAGTTCTGGTTCCTCAACATCGTAGATTGACATGACATGACATGCACAACTACTAACTGAATGTTGCATTCTGGAGCATCTTGATTCTTGAAAACAATTTTGAATAGGAGATGGAGTTACCTGAAGCCCAGAATAGCTCGTCTCCAATGACTTGCCATCTAAACTTGATTGTTCTTCTTCAATAACCGTTAAGCAATTCACAATCTCATTTGAATCTTCCAGCAGATGATCATTATGACTAGTTGGGTCAGATAGTCTGTTCAAAACTTTCACAAAATTCATCGCTCTAAATCCCAAATCATTACTTTTGATAATCAACATATTTTCTTTTCATTCTTTTTGACAACAATCTCTTTTTCTATTTTCTCAATTTCTTCAACTCTTTCTTTTTCTTCTTCGTTCTCAAAAGATGCTTCAATTATTGTCTTCAAATTCTTTATTTTTGTCATGATCTATTTCTTTTCCTTCCCGACATGTCTTCAAAGTCCTCGTTTTTACTTTCTTCGTAATCAACTTTTCTTCTACAAGTATCTCATTTTCTTCCAAGAAACCAAGACTCTAGGTAACGATGGATCTTTATAATTATTGCAAATAAATTCAAGTTCATTCCATAACTGAGTTAGAGAACCAAAATTCGCAGCATGTTTTCAAACTTTTTCATGCATTACTCCTTGCAAAATCTCCCTTGTTCAAACTAACGTGCACACTTTGCACTCGTCCAATGAAACAATTTGATAGCACCAAGTCACCTCAATTTGATCGTCTACTCTCCCTTGTCGTCGTCGTCACCTTGGACAACTTGTTTAAAGCTCGGAAGTACGTTGGTTCTGATGCCACTTTGTAGGATAATTTGGAAGAAGATGAAAAATAGAGAAGTGAGGAAGATTGTTTAAACATTAAAATATTTGATTCAACTCGCTTTCATTTCATTTGCTCAAAATTTTCAAAGTGCAAGGCTATTTATAGGTTACAAGAGACCTATCTATATGCTTCCATACATGAATTAGAAAATGAATCTAATTTAACGAATGCATATACACGAACACTAATATTCACGTATCAATACAAATATATCTTAAAATACCAATGTGAATGCATGTATCAAGAAATATTAAAAATCATTCATACTTCCAACAGATAGCAATGGAGTTATCTACAGACTCCATAAGCATGCCCAAAGAAAATAGTTTTTCCCATCAAGTTTTACTGTCTAATGATGGTGGGAATCCATGGTAAGAGAGAGATTAATTTAGATGGAATTACACAAACAAATTATTAAAGAAGAAGACTGCATATAGAACTATACAAACAAGAGACACAACTACTGAACACAAAGTGAATCAAACTCAGAAAATTATTGATCTGATACCATGTTAAAGGGCTTGTAAATTTCTGTGTATTACTATTGAGCCTCTTTATAGTTACAAGATAGAGTAAATCAAGCCAAAGTACAAGATAATTTACAGCCTAAATTCAGGAGAGAAATTAAGGCTTATTACAGCATGAATTATGGAGACAAATGTTGTTGGATTAGGGTACTGTGATATCCTGAAATTATGAAAAGAATAATCTAGGTTCTGTTAACACAACTATTACACATGTAGGAGAAAATAGGTTACAATGTGTTGAGAAAAGAGATAAAAGTTCAAATATATTAGAGAAAAAAAACACTTAAAAACAAAAATTCATTTAGTCGAGTCATATAAACATACCATATTTTGGTGAAATATTTTCGATTGAATAGGGAACAAGCGAGACTTGCACAAGGAATTGTGAGTGGAAAAGATCTCACACATTACAAGTAGCCTAAAACACCTTTCATCTTCCTTATCCTTTGCACTAATGAAATGCCTCTATCATAATTACAAAAGGTTTCTATGATATTTGATGATATGGAATGGACAGCATTGTAATATCCAAATAAATTACAAAGGAAAGACTCCTTTTGCTGGACAAAGGGAATTGTTAGATGGTGCTAATGTAAAATAAAAAGGGAATAACAACCTCTGGATTTAATTGTAATTTTATAGAATTCCTGCATATAGTAGCTCTTAACAATTCTTTAACTTAACATTCCTAGAACTGATGTTTACCTTTATGATTCCAGCATGCATGAGACCATAGAACGCTATCGCCAACACACCAAAGATATTCAAAGTAACAACAACACACCAGTGGTACACAACATGCAGGTTATTATCCCTCCCATTTTGATCACAGTTTTTCAATAAGAGCTGTTAGCATTATAGCAGATGTTAATACCATCTAATTGATTTAAGACACTTGTGTTGCATTTAAAATAATTTTCTCATTACGACTCAACTGAAAATGGCAGCATTTGAAGCATGAAACAGCGAGCTTGGCAAAGAAGATAGAGCTTCTTGAAGTTTCAAAACGGTTACTCTGCATCTTACTCTGAAATTTGGCACTATAATCTACTCTTTAGCATCCAGTTATAAATGTACGTATAAATGCGAGTGCAGGAAACTATTGGGAGAAGGTTTGGGATCCTGCACAATTGAAGAACTTCAACAGATAGAACATCAGCTGGAGAAGAGTGTATGCACCGTACGAGCAAGAAAGGTATCCTAGCTTTTGGGATAAAAGTGAATCTAGGTTCATATAAGATTCTCAAATAACTTATAATCTAATATGTCTTCCATCATTGTATATATATATATATATATATATATATATATATATATTCCAGACGCATGTCTTCAAAGAACAGATTGTGCAACTAAAGGAAAGGGTAAACTCTTCTAACCATAAATTTATAGGTCATAATAACTATTTGCACTGCATTGCGTAAGAATTTGAAAGAGAAAAATGACTTTTTGATGTAAGACTCAAAATTCAGTATTTTTTTTCTTGAGGAATCGACGGGAGAGGACTATCGTGCTTATATATAAAATATCTGTTAAAAATGTTTACTAATTTGAGGAGGTACCATATTTTCTTTGATTTTGTAAAATGTCAGGAGAAGGCCCTAGCAGCAGACAATGCGCGCCTATGTGCAAAGGTGAATCCGTTTACTTCTCTCCATTGTATTTGAAATGTAGATTTGTATTCTTTGTTTGGTTTGAAAAAGGAAAATGAAAACAGAATAAAAGAAAAAGGACTAAGAAGAGGGTTTTTTTTTTCATGGAAAACATGTATGCACTAGAGATCATGAAGAGGTTATTCAGTTATTTTATATCCTAAAAGAGTGAGTTTGTGTATATATTAATCCAGAACCCTTGAGGGCATTAATAGGAAATCTCTTCATAATTTAAAGAGATGAGTAGTGTATTGTTGTTGCATCTGTGGATTAATTAATGAATTCTCAAAGGTATAATTTCGTTAAATTTTCAGTATGAAACTCAACCACCACAAGGATTAACTGAGGAGAGAGAAATCGCGACCTCCACAGATAACAGCGAGAATTCAGATGTGGAGACTGAACTGTTCATTGGACCTCCAGAAAAAAGAATCAAGCGCAACTAAAGGCAAGGCCTTGCAAGTTGCTACATTTTAGAATGGCTGCTGATTTTTCGTTTTTCGTATAAGTGTAATATATAGTTGTCCAAGAAAATTACTTGAATCTCACCAAGAAATGAGACAAACAATGGCTAGTTTGGTGAGTACTGCTTGCCTTGTTTTAAAACTAACTGTTTGATGAATTTCATTAAATAGAGGAAATTCACAAATGATGTTGTATCGAGTTAGTTTTCTAATTAGTACGTGTATATGCCCTTTTCCCTTTTCTCCAGAAGGAAATTATGTCATAAATCTGCAGAACAAACCAGAACAACATGCTTAATCTTGTAGTAAACCAGATTACTACTTTGAGAAAATCTTAATTATAACATTGTATTGAAGTGAGCAAATTACAATTTAAAAGCAATTAATTCATGATTTCATCCAGAAGGATGTAGAGTTTGTCAACTAGTATTAGATGCTGTCCAAAAAATATGTAAAACCAATGGAAGCAAAATAATGAATCATACTTATGAATTGGCAGTACAATCCCTGCAAACAAATTGACAGAACCATTTCTTTCCCTCCTCCTGAATTTGCATTTTAGTGTAGGCATGATTTGGTTTTGTTGAACATAGAATCCCTGGATAAATTTCAGAACATATCGCCCAAAGGGGTACTAGGTGATGCTGATAACCTTAGAGAAGATAAACTAGATGAGTTACTGAATGAGTTTCTGAAGGAGATTTTTAAGAAAACTATCTACAAAAATTGTCTCGGAATAAATTTTGGTTTTCTCCAACATCACAATTATAATACAAAAATCAATTGAAAAGTGCGAAGAAAGACAAATTCCAAGAAATTCCAAATTCCGGAAATTGCTTCCTTAGAATAGTGAAAAATAAATTTTCACTAGACTCACAACCAAAGTTGAAGAACGAATAAATTAGGGTATAGCTCCAAAAAATAGGGAAGAAGAAAACCTTTATTATTATGGAGGAATCTAAGTTACAATTTTACAACCAAAAGCTTACAAGAGAAAAAGTAGGAACAAACTTTGCAATGATAGGTTGTTGGTGATTTGTGTTTGTGTTGGCTTGATGATTTTGGGTGGTGGGGGTCTATTTATAACTGACTAGGGAAAAATCAAGAAGCTCAAGCTAGGTGGAAATTTGGAAGGTTCAAGAATTTGAAGGTTCTAGATCAAGGTAGGTAGGTGGAAATTTGGAAGAATTTGAAGGTAGAAAAGTGAAGGTTCTAGATGTTGGTGGAGGCTCAAGAAGAATATCAAATGTTCTACAATGTTCTAGATATTGAAACTCTCAAATACATTAATCCTATGTGCGAACAAAGGGAAGATTTACTTTTGACTGAGTAACATTTTGTCCCTCCAAATTGCTATTCACTTATAAAGTTGTTCTTAAAGTTTATTTTTCGTCAATTAGGTCCTTAAAGTGATATTTTTTGTCGATTACGTTCTTTTTACCCAATTTGACGGTAATCCAACCCATTTTGACCAAATTTGATCCAACCCGACCTAGTTTGACTCGACCCCAATTTCAACCATTCAATTTCTTAAAAAAATAAAAAGTTTTAAAATTATTTTTAAAATAATATTTTACTTTAAAATATTAAAAATAACTTCTTTCCGCATGGGTTTTAAGATATCTTTGTATTCTCTTAGTTTATTATAATGAACTTTTCGGATATTATCCCGTAGTTTTTACCTCTTAGATTTAGAGGGTTTTTCACGTAAAAATTTTGATGTCTTGTGCTTGGTTATTTTTATCTCATTATTTTTTGTAGTGATTATTATTTTGATGGAACTGTAAATTTAAATTTGTTTGACATGTACCGATATTTTTGCCATTTAATTTATCAAAGACAACAGTATTTGGAGGTGATTTTTGTCAACAAGCTTCCTTAGCAATATTTTGAAACTCAATATGCAGGGCAAACCATAGCAAAATTAGACGAACTATGGCAACAAAATAGAGTGTTTTAGAATTGATGGCAAGCACACAGCTACAACTGACAGCATGCATATTAAAATCAAGAACTTTTGACATTCATTTAAGTTGTTATAAATATGTAGTTATAGTAAAACAGATTAATACTTTGAGAAAGTCTAAAATTGAAACATGGTATTGAAGTGAACAACTTACAATTTAAAAGCAATGCTCATCAATTAGTATTATATAATGCAGTTAATACGAAAACAAATCAAGAAAATTATGCAAAATATGTCAAATCCAACATTTGCATTCCAATATAAACAAACATACAAACAAAATAGTCTTTCATAAAAGCTATAAATCCTCTTCCATTAACTCTGAAGTTCATAAGCCCACAAAATACAAAATATCACATCTAAAGTTCTAACTCAAGCAATCATCTACTTCCACATGATAACTTCTTTCCGCATGGGTTTTCACCTTCCTCAAGCTTTTCCCCAGCACTTGGTTTTCCCAAAACAATGCCTCTGAAACTTCATCCATGCTAATTGGCATCGCATCCAGGAAACTCAAGTAAAATATATAATCGTCCATGCTAATAGGCACAGCATCCAGGAAACTTAAGGAAACTTGATAAAGAAACACTAAGGAGTAAAATATATTAGCCTTAGGCTTTATCTTACAGTAAACCTGCTTTGATTGTATAGCATTGACACTAAATTTGAAATCTTGAAATCTAACAAACAAGATAGAACTTCTGAAATCTTGAAACAATTCATCTGCATCTTTTTCTGGACTTTGGCACTATAATCTTGTCATTAAGATCAAGTTATTGTCAAAAGATTTATAATTAAACATGAAAATGTGAGTGCAAGAAACTATTGGGAGAAGGTATGGGATCATGCTCCATTGAAGAACTACAACAGGTAGAACAGCAGCTGGAGAATAGTGTGAGTGCAATAAGAAAGGTATCCTTTTGGGGAAAAAATGAAATAGGTTCATACGATTCTCAAATAACTTAGAATCAAACATCTTCTATCTTTGTGTATATATAGTCTAGACAAGTCTTCAAGAGCAGATTGACCAACTAAAGAAAAAGGTAACTGTTCTAAGTATATAACTATTTTGCACTGAGTTGCTTAAGAATTCAAAAGGAAAATGACTGTTTGCTGTAAGCTCGGTCTTTATTTTGATGTAAGACTCAAAACCCAGTCTGAATTGTTTTTCTTGAGCAATCAGTGGGAGGGGAGTATTGTGCTTATATATAATTTGTGGTGCCATATTTTCTTTGATCTTGTAATATGTTGGATATTTTCAAATCTAAAAAGTATATAATAAATATATTATATGTTGTCCATATAACCAACAAATGAAATGGTTCAGTTGGTTAAGAGAAAGGAGTTGTAATGTTAAGGATTTGGGTTTAAGTCATACCTTCACCCTGACTCCGTCAACAACTTTGGATCATATTCCAGTGGCTGATGAACAAGTTCATCCTCCATCAAAAACTAAGTCTGCAGAACAAAGAAGAGCAAACTACAAGATCTATCTCTGCAAAAGAGAGCATTTTAGAATTGAAGAGAAAGCATACAACTAAAATTGACAGTATCTTGATTATAATCAAGAAGTTTGACATTCATTTTTAAGTTGTCATTATTACTCAGTAATGAGCCTAATAGCATACATATACTACTTTGAGAAGATCTTAATTAAAATGTTATATTGAAGTGAGCAAATTACAATTAAAAAGCAATTAATGAACTCATGATTTATTGTCCACAACTAGTATTAGATACTGTCCAAAGACAATACAAAACCGATGGAAGCAAAATCAGAATGGAGTGATGAATCAGACTTATGAATTGGCTGTACAATCCCTGCAAACAAACTACCATGCTGCAAGAAAATACGACTGAAGCATTTCTTCCCCTCCTCCAGTTATCTGATTCACCACTTGGATTGTAAATATTTATGGCACCACCTCAAAGTTGAAGGTACTAAACATAGTAAAAAATGTTATGTTCTTAAAAATATCAAAAGGTAAAAAATATATATAAAAGGAACAGAAAATGCACTGCAGCACAGTGCATTCGAGGCATGAGCAACTAAAGGAAAAGGTAAACTGTACTGAATACAAGTTTAGAGGCCATAGTAACTTTTGCATTGCTAAAAATTTGATAGGGTAAATGACTTCTAGGAGTTAAATTTTTGGATTTATATAAGATTCAAAATTCAGTCTTTATCATTTTGGTTGAAAAGTGTTCATTAATTGCTGGTGAGAAAATGAAGTTGTTTACTTATTCTATGGCATATGTTAAAGGATTGACTGTGTGTAAAAATTATAATCCACAACCGTCAAGGGTATTAATAGGAAATCTCTTGGTGATTTTAAAGAAATGATCGAGCAGTGTCAAGTACAATGCCAAACTTCAGTAAATTGGGAGCAGTACATTTATTTATAAACTGAAATGGCTAAAGCTCAAGTAACCAAAAGGATTTCTTGTACGTTTCTCTTTTCAACAAGTCACTTGGATTTTCTCACATCACGCCGGCCCATTGTTGAAACTGTTTCCTTATACAAATCAGGATTTGAAAAAAGTTGACATCTCCAATAAAGTTTTTAACTTTGCTGCAGCTTGGAATTAATATTAGTGCCTAAATGCTAACCTTATTCTAGTAACTGCAGCCCTTTGGTCCTTCAATAAAACAATCAAAAGCTTAAGGTCAAGTCTTCAAGGAACAGATTAAACAACTAAAGGAAAAGGTAAACTCTTCTAAATATGAATTTAAAGGTCATAATAACTATTTACACTGCATTGCTTGAGAATACGAAATATCTTTTGATGCAAGACTCAAAAATTCAATCTTTATCGTTTTTCTTGAGCAAACAATGGGAGATGACTATTATAATTATGTATAAATATAGACCAAGAGTGTTCACTAATTTGTGGTGCCATATTTTCTTTAGTCCTATAAAATATCAGGAGAAGGCCTTAGCAGCAGACAATTCAATCCTATGCACGAAAGTGAATCCATATACTTTTCTCCATTGTGCTTGAAATGTAGATTTGTACACGAGAAAGATGAAAAGCCAAGTTTTGCACTTTTCTTTGTTTGGTTCAAAGGAAAGGAAAATGTAAACAAAATAACAGAAAAAGAACTGATCAGGAGAGGTTTTGTCTCGGGGGAAAACTTATATGCACCAAAATCATGAAGCTGTTTACTTATTCTATGGCTCTAAAGGGTTGACTGTGTATATGTTATTCATCCAGAGCCCATGAGAGCATTAATAGGAAATCTCTTCATTCTTTTGAAGAAAGGAGCAGTGTCCAGTACAACACCAAACTTCAGTTTTTTTTTTTTTTTTTTTTGGCATCATCAACGAAATCTAATGTATAATTTCATTAAATTTTCAGTATGAAATTCAACCACGACAATGATCAACTGAGGAACGAAATATCTTGACATCCACGGATAACACTGAATTCAGATGTGGAGACTGAATTGTGCATTGGACCTCCAGTAAAAAAAAAAAGAATCAAGCGCAATTAAGGGAAGGACTTGCAAGTAACATACAACTAAAATTGACACTATGCAGGTAAATGCTAAGCTTAGTCTAGAAACTGCAGCCGGTCCTTAATTCAATAAAAATCAAAAGCTTAAGGTTTGCGCGGTAAACCACACCACATTGTCAACACACAGATCATCGCCTATCATTATAAAAGGTGATTTCGTCCTCAATTATCTGGAAATCCCCCATAAGACATTAAGTTTTAGGATTTGTTTTCAGCACTCAAAGTATTCATATCTAATATCAGATTACAACATCTATCACGTGTGAATAAAGCAGTTAAGTTTAACATGTTTTTATCAACTGAAATGACTAAAGCTCATATCAGCATAACTTCTTTCCTCCTTGGTTTTCAGCTTCCTCAAGCAATTTCCTTTTCCATCGAAGAAACTCAAGTCAAATATATCATCCATGCTATTATTAGCGGTGAACTGCCCGTAGTCCTCGATCATCGTTGATCCTTGATACTGGATCACTGTAGTTGTAGGTCCTTGAGATTCAGTCCAATTACCAACAAGAACGTCATTCTGGACTTGAAGTGGTGCAGTAGTATCATCATCCTTGAACAACTTTGGATCAAATTCAGTCGCAACTTCCAATGGTTCTTGATGAATTGATCCGCTTGCTGCAGCTTCTTCACTACTATTACTCTGATGAACCACAACTAATGGGGTTTTTTCTATTCTTTTGGAATCATCCCTTGTTATCGCACAAAGAACATACTCACCACCACCATCCGAAACGGAAAATTCATGCATACCCCAATGTCCATGAGTCCTAATATTATCATTACTTTTGGGCTCAAAACTAAAGTACTTCTTGAACCCAACGACCTTGCCATGACCATCCTTGATGGTTCTAGGGGCAGTCTGCCCGTCCCAAGTGCCACAGCCGGCAGTTCTCTCGATTTGCTTCTTTCCCTTGCTCTTCTTTTTCAATTGGGTGAAGACATAAAGAGTCTTCTTGTTCTTGCACTTTGATTGAGTCCAAGGGTCCTTTTCATCATCAAATATCTCCCATGGGGTGGAGTTTTGGCCATAGACAACCTTGTCGGTGACAATGCCGCAAGGAAGGGGCGTTCCATTCAGCTTTGGAACCAAGTAGGAGACGATCAATTCTTCATCCGTGGGGTGGAACCTAAACCCCCTTGGAACGTCTGACATCTCCTCCATAATCCCAACTATTTCTTTCGACTTATTCCCTTAATGTATATAGGATCGAGGATCCCAAGTATTTCTTTCGACTACTCTCTTTCTCTCTCCCTCTGTCTCTCAATGCTAAAAATTGGGTTAGTATACAAACAAACGTGTAGGTTATATATTTATATATTAGGAGGAGGATTACTTGGAACCCAATTAATTTTATGTTCAGATTTAATCTTCCTTCTTCCAACTTAATCAAAAGGCTTACATTTCATCTCATACTAAAAATTCCCACCCAAATCAAATTCAACCCTAAAAATTCTCGTCCAAATCAAATAACAATAATGATAATAATAATTATAATAATAATAATTATAATAGTAATAATAAAAATAATAATAATAATAACAATAATGATAATTATAATTATAATAGTAATAATAATAATAATAATTATTATTATTATTATTATTATTATTATTGTGGTGGTGTGGTGAATTATGATAATTGTTATGTGTGATTGTAAGTTATTTTAGTTTGTAAAAAGTCTTTACGTAATGTAGTATTTTTCGAATTTTAATCTAATTTTTTGTTACACCGTGCCTTCAGGCACGAGCAATTACTAGTATATATATATATATATATATATATATATATATATATATATATATATATATATATATATATGCGATTTTATCAAGTCGTGTGATTTGATAAAAATTTAAATTTTAATAAATTAAATTTAGTTAGAACATTAATTTAATAATAAAATTCACGATTAAAAAATGTAATTAAATCTCGTAATTTGTTAAGAGATTTTTTTTCATTTCTTCATATTTTAGTAAAATTATCGTAATAAAATTTCTTAATGTGTGTGTCTATATATATATCGTCTTACTTGCATAAAAGTGTGATAAAAAAATCTTGTAATAAAATTGATAGAACCAAAAATAATAAAAGCAAAGGGTTAATGTTAGAGATTTTAAGATTTTAGCCTCAAATTAAATGATTTGACATTAAATATTTTAATAATAAGAAAATAGAATTAAATATGCTTAAAACACCACTAGTAAGTCTAAAATTTCACAGTTCCTACTAAAATGATAAATCTATTTATATTTTATTACATGTCCCAAAAATAAAGTTCTTGCTAAAGAATGAGTATAAAAGTAGTATAATGTATCAAAGTTGCCCCTTACTTAATGAAACCGGATTGATATTTTCACAAGTAAAATTGACGATATTGCTATGCATAAATGATTTTTCTAAATTTAAACTCTCATTAATATCAATACACGAAACGAACGAACAATATATATATAATCGCGACCGAAGCATGTGAATATAGAATAGGAGGGCATTTTAACGCTTATAATTCACGTTAGTCACAATTCATATTTGACTTAAAATTAATCGACATCTAAATCATCCTTTTAAAATTAAAAATGCATTTATATGACGGCAACTTTTTAAGAAAAAAATTTATTTTCCCAACATTAACTAGAAACGTATGATATTACTCAATCAATTAAAAATAAAAACAATACGTAACTTTATGTTATTTTATAATCTAATTTTGAATCGAAGAAAAAGGAAAATGTCTACTCCATACTAATTAACCATAGCAAAGAATGGAAGCAGAAATGAGATATCAAATTGAATAATTAAATATATATAATGGTCGTACAAAAGAAACCCCCATGTTTGTTCTCATGAAATCACATCATTTAATTGCAAAGAAGACTCTAACATGGCATATGTGTAGTTCCACCTAGTGAGCACATCATCGGAGATTAATTAATTAATTAATTGCAAAGAAGACTCTAACATGGCATAAGATTTATTTTTGTTGATTAAATTACATCAAAATAGTTATTAATGACTTAATTAAATTTAATTAACTACAAAATAGTTAATTGACATTTTGATCAATGTGTTGGGTCAATTTTTATTTTAATTATTGATTTTTTTATTACATCAAGTATTATTATATTAACAAACAATTCTCAACAAAAGGTTCGCAAAATGTGTAAATATATAACTTTTATGTTATGCTTGGATTGAAGGAATAGAATAAAATGTGAAATGATTCGTTTCATTCTAGTTGGAATAAGTAATATACTCTCCATCCCCAAAGAATAAAATTCATAAATTTTGGATTCAATCCATTCCGATCGCAACCAAACATAATTGTTTTCATTCTATGAGAATGAGTCATTCCATTCCCACCTTCAATCGTAACATTAGAGGAGAGGAGGAATATACAATGAAGGCAACTATTGGCCATTTATGCAATGCAACATATATCAATACATCATTTTAAAGCTTAAATGGTTTCAAGATACACACAGAAATATATTGAAATAGAACAAATTCTGTAGAGAAGGCAGGCTCTTGAACATACACGTAAGTAACAGTACTAGCTTTGCTCTGCCACAAGACATGCAGAGTTATTCATGTACTAAACACACTTTTATGGTCTGGGTGCAAAGCGTGTGCGATCGAGGAGGAGCATCCTATCCCAATCAGTAGAAATGCATGTAATCCCGGCCAAACGAGTACTTTTTTGACACCGGCTTCTCCTTCAGCAGCCAATGAAAATAAAACAGGTCGCCCATGAGACAATAGAAGAATCTAAATAGTCATGTCATGTGAGGATATCCAAGACTAGATGGTAAACAATGAGCAGAATTAAGGACTAGGATCCTCTCTATTTCAAATGAAATGGACTCTTATCTCTCTCTCCTATCAGCTAGCATGATGTTGCTTACATCAATAGCAATACATCAACATATATAGTGGGGTTTGTGGGAGGGAGCCTGCCTGCAGTGCCGGACCAAAATATGGTCAGTAGTCATGGTTTGTGATTTTACTTTGTGCATACACAATTGTACACTTTAAGTACACTATCTACAGATGAAGTACAAGGTTGTTGACTCTCTTTTTCTTTTTCCTTGTCAGGGAATGTTGAGCTTCCTATTTTTTCTCAAAAAGTTATTTAATGATACGGCAGTACACCTATATACTATCTATCGTTCAGAGGGGTGTCGCCTGAAATATGATGAGATTTGTGAAAGAATACTACCATTTACTCGGACTCATATTTGGAATGCAGGATCACAAGTAGGCTCTACTTTTCATTGGCACTTAAAAACAGCTCGATCGAGTGAAATCGAAGAATGCCAGAGGCTCCAAGTGCCAATGCTTTGAAGACGACGGACTCCACCATCAAGGAACACTGGTACTCGACCTTGTGCAGCTTTCACAACCTGAGGTTATATATATCAAAAGACAATATTGGGGAGAATTAAGTATATTCAGGTTTCAGCAAATGAACTAATAATCAAAGAGGATGATGCGAAAATAATCAAATTATAAATGAGAGGGATATATACATCTTCCAGAGCCATGATAGTGGCAGGGACATAATCAAGTTGGCGAGCACCATGATTAGATACGATGATACCAGCTGCTCCAGCTTGTATTGCTAGCCTTGCTGCAGGTCAGCCAGAAAAATGCATTTAGCAATATATAAAATTACTGAATATAAAGTGAGAAGGAAAATTATCAGAAGTTCTGTTCTTCTCACTGTCCTCAGCATTAATTATGCCCTTCACTGGCGATTGAACCACTTCACATCCTGTCCATATTCCAACATTTTATATTGATGAGATCCATCATCCATGCATGTCAATATCAAGTGATCCAGGTTTTCAGTACCTTCTCAAGCCAAATCCATTTTTATCAAATAAACTCATCAGGTTTCAACAAAATCCTCAACGTGTCCAAGCTATGAAAATTTTATAAGGCTCGCTAGCTGAAAATGATTTAATTGCATTTTTTTTATATGATATTTTCTCAAACCTTTATTTGTAGTTACTGTGAGACAACAAAAATCAATAGCAATTAATTACAAGATCTTTCTGAATATTGGAAATCTTGACAAAACAAACCAATGCCTAGAAACAACAAGCCAACATACCACACAACATTCGATGATAGTTTAAAGAAACTACGCTATGTACCTTCCAGCTTAAGGAACGATCTATCTGGCCAGCACAACATATGAAGCTAACCCAGAGTCATCAGCCTGCATTCCACAGAATAATAGAATACAACATTTATTAGATAACCTCTTCTAGTTAATGTAATCAATAAGATACTTCTAATTTGCACTTTCTTTATCCATCTTGCCAAGGTCCAGACCCTCAAAGTTCTTCAATGTCAAAAATGGTGGTAAAGTAAATATGTACAAGAACGAGTGACAAGTTTTCTTGACAGATCGATAACATAGAACTTCTAAAAGTTGAACTGATTCAAGCTAAACTGTCTCAGAAATGTGCATATGTTCTTGATGTCAGCTTCTCTGCGCCCTAGCCTTGGGGTATCAACTCATTCAGCTGCCGTGGTTTGGAATTTTGTGACTAACTCAACTCGACTCTTATTTTTTATATTCAACCTTTATTTAATATCTAAAAAACCATCCGAGATATTGGAATAGGAGACCTTTCGGCCATTTTGAAGGGCAAGTAAAAGTAGGCCAGGGAGATTAATTAAAAAGACAATGGAGGAGGGATGATTTATGACTATACCAAGAAAAAGAAGAAGAAGGGTATTTGCCCATTTTCTAGCCCATGCTCTGTTGGATGTTGGATTGGATGTGCGTTGAGATAAAGAAGATAAGGGCATGTGAAATTAACTTCTTTTCATCCAAAACTAAAACCAGTCATTACCAAAACCTCCTAGCATTATCCATATCTAAATTTTGTACACTATTATTTTTATTTCCACCTCAACAATTTTCGAAGGACATTGAAATAGATTCGTAAAGTGTTTAATTATATTGTTTTGACTTAATTTTCTTATTAATGCCCTCACGCGTTCCAGATTATACAGGGTATAATTAGAACAATGCATGGTTTCCTATTAATGCCCTCACGGGTTCCGGATTAATATACTTGAGAATTGCATTGCTTGAGAATTAGAAAAGTGACTGCTTGGAGTTGAATCTTTTGATGCAAGACTCAAAAATTCAATCTTTATCGTTTTTCTTGAGCAAACAATGGGAGATGACTATTATGATTATGTATAAATATCGACTAAGAGTGTTCACTAATTTGTGGTGCCATATTTTCTTTAGTCCTATAAAATATCAGGAGAAGGAATTAGCTCATGAGGCCTGCTCGAGCAGCCTCTACTTATGGCCAGTGATAGAATGCAGAAACTAACTCCTGCAGAACAAACCAGAGCATACAATAAGATCTATGTCAGAAAAGAATGCGAGTTTCAGAATTGAAGACAATAATATATACATAGCTAAAATTGGCACTTTTCAATTATAGTAAATTAGACTACTACTTTGAGAAGGTCTAAAATTAAAATGATGTCGCATTGAAGTGCACTAATTACAATCTAAAAGCAATCAATAAAGTAATTACAATCTAAAAGCAATCAATAAACTCATCTAGATGGATTAGAGTTCATCAACTAGTATTAGAGATATTGTCCAAAAACAATGGAAGCAAATCATCTGATAATGAACCAACAACAAGAGTAAATTATGCAACATTACAAAGTACATCTACATATGAGTTCCACATAGCTTCTTTCCACATGGGTTTTCAGCTTCTTCAAGGAATTTCCTTTTCCCCAACCTTTGGTTTTCCCACAATGGCTCTGGAACTTCATCCAAACTAATACCATCCAGGTAACTGAAGTCAAATATATCATCATCCATAGCATCTGGGAGACTTAAGTCAAATAGATACCCATCAAGAACTTCATTCTGGACTTGAAGTGGTGCAGTAGTATCATCATCCTTGAACAACTTAGGATCAAATTCAGTCGCAACTTGTAATACTTCCAATGGTTCTTGATGAATTGATCCGCTTGCTGCAGCTTCTTCACTACTATTACTCTGATGAGCCACAACTAATGGTGTTTTTTCTATTCTTTTGGAATCATCCCTTGTTATCGCACAAAGAACATACTCACCACCACCATCCGAAACGGAAAATTCATGCATACCCCAATGTCCATGAGTCCTAATATTATCATTACTTTTGGGCTCAAAACTAAAGTACTTCTTGAACCCAACGACCTTGCCATGACCATCCTTGATGATTCTAGGGGCAGTCTGCCCGTCCCAAGTGCCACAGCCGGCAGTTCTCTCGATTTGCTTCTTTCCCTTGCTCTTCTTTTTCAATTTGGTGAAGACATAAATAGTCTTCTTGTTGTTGCACTTTGATTGAATCCAAGGGTCCTTTTCATCGTCAAATATCTCCCATGGGGTGGAGTTTGGGCCATAGACAACCTTGTCAGTGACAATGCCGCAAGGCAGGGGCATTCCATTCAGCTTGGGTACCAGGTAGGAGAGAATCAGTTCTTCGTCCCTGGGTTCGAACCTAAACCCAGTAGGAACGATATCCATAGATAATAAACGCACGCCTATATGTCAGAGTAGTAAAACAAAGATAGCTAGGAGAAGAGTAGTAAATTAGGCTATGCGGAAGAACTAAAGGCCTCTCTTCTTATAGCGCTTCCCGTTAAACATATATTACTTGAGTTGTCTATGTGGGACAAACCCTTTTTTGAGTAACCGGAGAGGGAGTGAAGCATGATAGGAGGAAAGAGAGGGAGTTGCGTGAGAAGAGTAACCGGAGAGGCTGAGCCGACAGAGGCGAGTGAGTTTGGACAAAGAGCCAAGAGTGAGAAGGGGAGTTGCAGGAGAAGGAGATTTCACGGTCGGACAAGGGGGAATTCACTGATTTCTAAGGAGAAAGGGGCATAGAATTTAAAAAAATAATAATATCCAAAACGACTTACTTTCCTGCGTTGGGGACTAATAGGTTGGATCATGGATGTAGCCAAAGATTTAACCGGAAAAAAAAACAACTTTGGTGGAACTAGGCTTGCTTGTGTGGATGTGTGTTAGTACATAAACTAGCTTTGCGGGCTCAGGCTTAGCGTTAACCAGGCCGAAAATAAAAATTGAACAACATGGGTAATGAATATATCATTTGTTAGGCATTGGACTGGAAGTTCGACTGAAAATTGTAAAGGCCCCAAAATTGGAAAAAACTTTTAGCTTGTGGAATATTTTTAGGCTATAAACAATTAGGAGCTCAAACTCAACCTTCAACCTGCTTGGGACTGTTTAGAATTTGGGCCACCTCCAGCGTTAAAACAAATAACTGACTAGCATGCCAATTTTGTGTGGGAAAGATTGGTCCATAGACCCCCTGCCAATTTCTGTAATTGTTCCGAACGGAGTTTCGTTTTTAATTACTTATGTACTTGAAGAAACGTGGTCAATTTCTCAATTAACCTTAATTAGAGTGAGTTCAATAATAATAATAATAATAATAATAACCCTCAATTTGTCTATTTACTTACTTAGCGTACACAAATACATGATAAGAATAGTGCTGATGCCTGATCATCATATCATATAGAAAGAAGCATCAATGTCATCAATATCAAAATATATGTGCCAATTTTTTTATAACATCATCTATATAGAGAGAGAGAGAGAGAGAGGTAATTAATATCTATATATAAATATCAAATGACCCAACCATGGGTACTCATGTTACTTTCAGCAGCCATGCTCCGTGGAACAGACGGCCCTTCAGCTGGAATATAGTGTTGGTACCTGCTTACAAAAACAACGTCGTCTAAAATTCAGAAAATTTTCCTTCCTAGAGACTCTGTTACAACTTTTAATGATAATAAACATGCATGTGGAATTTCCTTACTATATATATATATATGCACGTATATATGCTTGGATGGATAACTTTTGTTTCAATGTATCTTTAATTTGTACATACATACATACATAGACACGTACACATCACAAAAAATATGCCCTCCATCTAAGGTTTATTGGATTAGGATCCCGGCCCCTCCAGTATTACACATTTAGCGACATAAATAATACTTCTAACAATAGTAACAGTGACACAATTACTACAACAATGCAATAATTATGTTGTTATATAATTGTGTATTGAAGAGGAATCCTAATCCAGGTTTACCTAGGTCGACATACATAAAAAAATTACGTTAAATATCTATTTTATAATAATAAGCTATAGTCTTATCTATGAAAAAGAGAGAGTACCCTATTTGCAAGACAGGTTCAGGATCACAGGCCATGGGATTCGACTGAGAAGGGTGCATAGTGAAAGCAGCGTTTCCTGCTGAAGAACTAGAAGTCCATGGGCATGGAAGGGACCTATAACATTGTCCTTCTGATTCAAGCTGCAAATGTTTAAATCAGTATATATATATATATATATATATATATATATATATATATATATATATATATAGAGAGAGAGAGAGAGAGAGAGAGAGAGAGAGAGAGAGAGAAATGTTAGTTGATCCGTTAAGTCCTTTCTTATCACTAGAAATTAACAGTGCACAGTGTTATGTTTCATGATCAGTACCGCTGACAATTCAAGTGAAACCTTAATCTTCAGCTGCTTGTTCATGTCTCCAAGATGGCGCTCCTGCACGTGTAAGCCATAGGAATTAAGCCACTACTTTAATTATACGATATAGATATTACAAGAAAAAATAATTGAAGAAAGAATAGGTTGAAATAATGTAGTATTATGTGTTGTGAATATGGATTAATGTAGTTTAAAATGGACATGAAGACCCTCGAGTGTTTACAGTTTCAATGCATAATTAATATGCATATCATTCCACAACTTGCAATTATGTACGCTTAAGTTGGTTGAAACAACTTTAGCACCAATGCTAATGTTTTTTGGAGGGAGGAATACAACATTGATAGATGGATCCACATTGACTGATATTGTGGACTAAATTTATGGCCATCAGAGCTACATGACAGGTGTCGCCGGGCAGGGTAAAATTGACATTATGCAGAGTCCTTGACATAGCTAGTTCAACCTAGGAACATGGTGGTTATTAAACCACCTAATTCTAATTAATGTAATTAGAATTAGTTTAATTTCCTCCTGGTTCATATATAGAAGGTAGATTGAGATACATTGATGTTTGGCCAGTTCTTTTGTGTGGACTCTAGCTTAGAAACATTATAGCAGAAAATATGCCAGTTATACCTTTCTGCGGAGCTCTTCCATTTGTTCAAGCATAATTTGAGACTGCATTTAAACCAAAAACAAACAGACAAAAAGAGAAGATTATTGTCAATGCTTATAATTTTGATCATGGCTAATCATATCATACTAATTTCTAGTTTTTGTAAATTTTACAAGATGAGGAAAAGAAAGCAAAATATATATTCAATCTTTTGGTGCGAACAAATCAACTTGGAGCGAGTCTTTGATAGTTGTAATATCTTTTTGCCTGCATTTTTCACCGTAAAATGCTTCCTTATGATTTCATTTTGCATTGGTTAGTCCACAGAAAATCAGCCTTTGATAGAACATATAAACATTAAACTAAAAATACACAACAGTGTTAATCATGATCTATCATGCAATTAATCCATATTTGATAGAATACATAAATTTGCAACAAATGCAAAGCACCTTTAAATATGGATAATAATGGACACACATGACTGACATATTCATGCATAACTCTGAGTCACTATAATTTCTTTCAAGTATACCTTCCTATGCCTTGCTTGTGCAAGAGCTCCTTCTAGCTGTTTTTCAAGATTTTGCAATTCTTTCACACTCAATGGCCCAAGATCTTCTCCAAGCAAATGCCTTCAATATTAAGTCAATCAAACGTTAGCTTAGTAAACTTCACACACTTATACTTGCCAATGAAATTGAAAATTATGATAGTGACATAAAGGAAATTTGTTAGACCATTTGCAATTAATGTATATATAGCTGCAGTCGTAAAGTGCTAGTACAAGATACCGTATAATGACCATGCATGAAAAGAAGAACTTATAAATAAAATTCAAGGTTATGGAGTGAGAGAGCTGGCTTCACCTTTGAGTGCGTTGAAGGGATTCATACTTTGCTTTCAACTTTGAGACCTCTTGGTACCAGCTCTATTGACATGATAGAAGATACAATATTATAGAGTAATTAAGTCAAATCAATTGCAAATTAACTCAAGTATTATGAATAGGCTGCATCTGTACTAGTAGAGCATATCTACTGAAACACAAGTTTATTGCCGCGTAATTGAAACTTTTTCAAGATAAAAACACAAACCTGTGTTTCACTTTCAATACTGTTGGCTTGAGGATTGAAGCAGCAACGCTGATACCGCTCAAGGGTTTTAGTCATACTGCAATGAGATCAATATATATATTGAAAAGTGCTGCATTTATTAATGACCTAATTAAACAATGAATCTTCTCTACTATGATACTGAACATAATGTTAAAAGGAATATCATTGACAAATATTAATGACATTACAGTTCTTAAAATAAAAACTCAATAAATTAATAGCTAAATAAAAAAGAGACTTTACAGATAGACCAGAGAAATGATCCAACAAACTTGATGTATGCAAGAACTACAAACTTGCCCTTATTTTTACTTTTTGCTTATTTTCATCAATAATTTCCAAATGCTGATCGATGTAATAAGTGTTCACAGTTTTGTTTCAGCACTTTCCGGTTATCATCAGACCAAACCCTATATTAATTACAAGTACTTTGGCTGAACCATTAATCTAACACCTAACACTTCAGGTGTACACAGTTCAAAAGAGTGCATATGTTTCGAATTTGTGTTTTTTTGTGTGTTTGTAATGTGGTAATAATTGCTTAGAGGAATGATTGAAGATGTAAAGAGTATTACTCTTCAACTGACAATTGGACTAATTACCAGTCATGATGGATTTCAATTAACAATAACAGTTAGCCATGAAAGACATGTCAAATTAAGAGAGAGAAGAACCACTATATGGATGAATTGTTTACAAATTACTTACCATGCACAAAGAATGTGGTACTTCTAGATTTCATCATCAAACAACATAAAAATATCCAATAGGGATGATATCAAGTTCCATTCAAAAATCAACTAAAATTATTTCGACTAATTTTCCAAATAGATTACCAAATACAAGTCTAGTACTTTCTGAACTATTATTAATTAATTTCAAATATTGCTATGGCGCCAAAGAAATGGCACAGCCCCAAACTGCCAAATATAAGTACTCACATTGAGCATTGGAAATATAAATAAGATCTTTAGACAATTATCTCACCTATTTATCTTAGACAGAAGAAAACTAGACCTGCTCTTGTAGATAAAATAACAGCATTTGAGAAATAAAAGAGTAAACTTGCTACTTGCATACTCCAATCAAGCCAACTCAACAAACCTGATCACAATTAATCAGTCAGGGTTGATCACACATGAATTATAAGTTTTTTTTGTACTTCTTCCACGTACTTGAGCAAGTAATAAAATTAAAATGGATAAAAAAATTATATTACAAATTCAATGGATTTTGCCCAAAAATGCTCCGGCCAGAATACTAACAAATTAAGCCCGTATTAAAGTTTCCGAGGATTAATCTAAACGAGTTTAATTTGGTGTACACATTCAGAGCCTTAGAGGCACTATTGTCATTGGTTTACTAAAGAAATCTCTCGAGTTGAGAAGACTATGGTAGGAAGTACAACTAACTCCATCAGATCTTTAATCGATTCTTCTATATGTTTGGCAACTCAAATACAAGCCTTGGAATTGGAATTGAGTGTGAATTTTAGCTATTTTTTTTAATTTTTTGGAATTCTAGATGTACTTTCAATTCGGATTCTAAAGTTTGGTAGTGAGTTGCCAAACATGCATGCATTAATTGAAATCGGTTTGGGAGTTGATTAACTGCCTGTGGTGCACAGAGGCGGAACTAGGCGGGAGCGGGCGGGGGCATCTGCCCCTGGTAGCAGCGGCGGTCCAGGCATAACTAGGGGGCGGGGACGGGGGCGGCCAGCCAATGCTGCGCAAATTCACCAAGCTATGGGGCAGGAAATGTGGAAGAGCTTGGAGGCCTTAAGTCATACGCCTCTTTCCCTCTCAATTCTCCCAATTTGCTTTCTAATTATTCTCAAATTTGTTCAATTGAAGACGTAATATGCTCAATTGATTTCACCCATTTAGCCCATTTTGCTCCATTATCCATTAATTTCCCCCATCCCCACTGCATTACCAATTCGCCCTTTCCCTCCCTCTTCCTTGCGTTTATTTTCCCTCTTCCATGCGTTACTGTATTACTTATCCCTCTTCCTCGCCACTGTTCTGTTCTTCTTTCTCGTCACCGGCGGCCGCACGCTCAGCTAACAACGTTAACAGCTCCCTTTTCATTTGGAAGCTCTCTGTGCACCGAGTAAGATTTCTCATTCTGTCTTTTATTCTCTGTTGAAATTAAATGTGGTGATATATTTGGTAGACTTGATCTAAATTATGTGGCTATTTAGTTGTTTTACTGTTGAGTTCTGAAGTTTTTGAATTTACTCCATATACATTTGTATATAAAATATCAAATTGGCTTGGCTGATGCGTTTGGTAGGGGTTTCTTTCTCAGACGCTCCACAAAAGGCCACTTAAAATAGAAGCGAATGATATTTCAAAAGGCTATATACAAATAAAAGTGAATGATATTTGAAGTCTTAGGGGGTTTTCTTCAGTGATGACTGCAATGATAGCTGATTCATCTCTCAAAACCACATATATTTGGTGCTCCTTAAAAGCCATTACCAAAATTGGACAATGATTGAATAAAAGAGGCTGCTCTTGTCAGGAATGTTCTGTTAATATTTTAGCAGAGGCGGAACTTATGTGAATGAGATAGGCATAATTATGTAAAATAAGTTTATAAAAATTGGATGGAATATATTTGTTATTGATGTGAAATTGGTTGTGGGAGTTTTGATTATGGAACCATGAAGGGTTCAGATGATATAAGGATAGAATATTGTATGGAGGTTATATGTTTATATATTTGGATTTTATGAAACTAGGATTTTTAAAGCTTGCATACCATGTGTTTGTATAAATGCCATAAAGAGGTTAATTTGGTTAAAACATGAAAATTAACGAGTTATCTCTGTAAATTGATGTACATACATGAGTTATAAGTTAACTCAAATTGTCTGCAAGTATCGCCGTCGTCGTGATTTTGCAAGTATATTTTGACACCCCTCTCAAAAGTTTCTGGTTCCGCCACTGGTGGTGCATATATACGAGTACATGAATCAACAAATAGGCCAATGACCGATAAAATCAAGTTGAGAAGTCTAATTTAGAAAAGAAATTAATGTAATTTTCAGTAAAAAGTATAAAGGAAAATCCTCTCTAGCTCTCTTTGTTTAAGAGCATCTGCAGACCAAAGGCAGTTAATTATAGGCTTATAGCTAAAAACTAAGTCTTGCTAACTTCAAAAAACATCAGTTAATTCTAGCAAAGTGACTTACCACAAAGAGAGCTAGTCCACTACTATATAGTCTATACATGACACGTACTAGCTCTTTACTCAGTTTAACTTATTTATTTGTTGAATAAATTGCATTAATAAAAAACTTTCAGAAATTCAACCTGCAATCTTTCTCTAAAATAACAAAATATATAGATTTAGACTTGTTAAAAAAACAATATATATATTTATATATATATAGGCCAACGTACACATATGATATACTCCATTAGTTCCGAATTATAATATAATTACTATTGACTTTCTAAAAGACAATTTAATTTAAAACATTTAAAAATTTAAAATTGACATGATTCTTTAAGTTTTCAAAACAACAAATCTTGTAATTAGTATTACTTTTTAGGTAGTTTATGATATTTATAATTGTATTGACAATTTTGTGTTTAAAAATATTTGAAATTAACTTTTTCAAAAATCAATATTGGTATATAATTTGAAACGGAGGAATTATATTATTTGACTTTCTCGATTGTACATTTTTGGAACATGATGATATACACAATGTAAAAAGCTATATTTAAATAAAAAGAAAGCTAGAAAGCAAAAATAGAAAAAACTAAGCATTCCAAGAGTAAAGTCTCATCATATGAGTACTCATTAATTAAGAATATGTTTTGGAATTCTTAAGAAGTTTTAGGTTTTCATTTGCTTTATTCAATAGAAATGTAATTAATACAACCTCATGTATATGTCATCTATGATTGTCCCTATGAAGATGAAATGGTTGCGATTTAAAAATAGACATCTCCATCCTCTATTATTAAAAGAGGACGTTCGAAGACATATACAGATGTGTTGGCTGAGATTAAACATAGTTATTAATAGTACCTTCCTATATATTAATTCCTAATAAAACATAATTAAAAAAGACTTGTGAAATAAGATGAATTAAAAAGAGAGTGAAATGTTTAAAGGAAGAAATTAATTACAACATCTAGTGAATATTCAAAGACAAAAAGAAATTAAATAAGAAAGAAGGAAGACTAATTTCATTTCTTCTAGGTTATGGATCCAGAATTTAGGCCTCTCTAAGGCATAACTAAGTGGTAATTAAATTTTTAATACAAATTCAATTCCCCCATGTCAGAATTAAATATAAATATTATGAATAATTGTATACATTCAACAATATTTATATAGACTTAAGTTTGGGTTTTAATAATTAAAAAAAAGTTTGCCGATCAAAAAAATACTATATATACACACACTAAGACTAAGGTGAGGTTTGATTACATCTTAATATATCTTAAGAGTTCACATTTTAATGCATCGATCTTAATAACTCACATGTATTTTTATATTAAGAGATCTTCTGAATAGTTAATAAACAAATTTGAACTTAAACTATATGAATGATCTCTTGATATAAAAATATTAATTATGAGTTGAGTTGTTAATATGCATTAATCAAACACCAGCTAAGATAAATTTATCTTATTTAAAAAAGTTTGAAAACTTGGTAGTGGCAGAGGGTTATAGGTGTAAATCCTTCGGTCACAAGTCTGAACCATTTTTAAAAAACAGAATAAAAAGGAAACCCTAGATCTTGCACAAAGGTCTATGAGGGGAAACTTCCCCTTAATTATTAATTCTCTGTTTAAACTCAGAGATGCACAAAACGTGTCGATCTCTCATTGGATAAACACACAAACGTACACATCAATCTTGAATCCACAACCTTAATTTATTAATTTAAAGAGAGAAAAAAAGGAGAAAAATATGAACAGAAACTAAAAGGCAAGCTCAGTTAACAGTGAAGCTCATGACTACTGGATCATCTGATTCTAGAGAGAGAAAATACAGAGAGATCATGTAAAAAAGCAAGGCTAGTTAACAGAATGCAGAACATCCATCTGATCATACACAACAACCAGGAGAGAGAGTGAGAAAGTGAGAATTGTTAGAAGGAGAGAGAAAAATGTATATATATATATATATATATATATTATATATAAAGTTATAACCAAATTGATCGACTAAAAAGCATGAAGAGTACGAAATAACACAAAAAATACATGTAAGAGAAATATCAGGAGGGGGAGAGAGAGAAATACCCGCCAGCGCTAGCAAACTCGTAGAGCTTGCCGCGGCTGGAGAAGACGATGAGGCCGACTTCCGCGTCACAGAGAACGGAAAGCTCGTAAGCTTTCTTCAGCAAACCATTCCTTCGTTTCGAGAAAGTGACCTGCCGATTGATCTTGTTCTCTATCCTCTTCAGCTCCACTCTTCCTCTTCCCATTTCTCTCTCTAGCTCTCCTCTTTTACTTTCTCTCTGTAAAACTGCAACAACAACAACAACATATACATGTATATATATATGTATAGTTTTTCTTTTCTAGTATAAAAAATGGAGGTATATAGGAAATTAATATTGAAGGGGGAGGGAAAGTACAGGGAGAAATCCTTAATTTTGTGAAGAAGAGGAAGAACATCTGCTACTTACTTGGATTTTCCTTCCTTCTTAGCAAGAAAATGGAAATATATTAATTATTCACTCTTCCGTTGCCTTTTCATTTTCTCTCTTTTGTTTTGGAAATTAGAAATAGAATTAAATTGCTTTGTTTGTTTTATTTATTCTCTCAAACTCATTCCTTGTTTGGGTGTGACGCGCCACAGTCACGCGCTCATTTCTCTGTGGAAAAAAAAAGGCATCCTGAATTGTCCAATCCTTTTATTCACAGTGGCTGTGACTGAAAGTTAAGGTCATGTTCGCTCAATAATATATCCCATGTCGTACAAAAGTAATTGTCACTTGAAAATATATTTTAAAATGATAAAATCCATACTTACAATAAATAAATAAATAATTACTTAACTATATATATATATATATATATATATATATATATAATAAAAATGAGTTTCCCGTCTTTGCGACCAGACCAGACCCTCTTCAAATTAGGTTTTTAATAACAGACTTACGCATACAGTCTGTGGCCCCTATACTTGATGTCAGTGAGAGTCGAACTCAAGACCTCCGAGTCTTGACTACATATTTTGTTCATATATGTGTATATATAAAGTACTTACTCCGTTAATTTCAAATTATAAGATCACTATTGGCATTTTAAAATTAATTTAAAACATTTTTAAACTCGAAATTAAAAATCTTTCAATAAATAATACTTTTTAGATAGTTTAAATTAATAAATTTCATGACAATTTTGAGTTTTTAAAATATCTTAATTAAGTCCATGAGTTTAATAACATATTGGGGAGTGGTAGTTGTTTGAGTATTCATTTAAGTTTAACCAAAGTAATTAAGAGAAAGAGAAGGGGTATGAATTGATAAATTAATTTAAACTAAAACCTTTTATGTTTTTAGGTTAAACGTGTTAAAGAATAAAAGGGGAATTAATCACTAGAATCTACATAGTGTGATGAAATTAATTAGACTTATCAAATTACCTGAAGACTTTTATCTTTGGATAATTGACTTTTTAATTTTTTTGTAATTAGATAATTAAATTTTTAATTTTTTCCGCTTAGACATATCTAGTCACAAATTATATTGATTACGTGATTAAGTCGATCAATATTTATTTATGTGTAATTATAAAATGTTATTTTAAAAGATTTTTCACATTTATTAAGCATCAAAGGGTACAAATTCATGAAATTTATGACCATTTATCCTTTGATATTAATTGTTGAAGAGATGTGAAATTTATCTTTTAAAATAATTTTTTTAATTATACCTAAGTATATATTGATTGGCTTAATCGATATTTCATGTGTCTAACTCAATGTAAGTAGAAAAAATTAAAAGCTTGATCGTATGATTATAAAAATTAAAAGAACGATCATGAAAATAAAAATAAATAAATTCAGAACAGTAATTTATATTTAAGTCAAAAAAACAAATGCAAAACACAGTTGAGCAAAATCAAATGAATCATATTCTTATCTTTTGATCTTCATCTTCATTAATTTTTTATATTCTCATAATATTATTATTTTGCTTTATTGAAATAAATGGAGGGAAAGGACGGTTGTATCCACTTTACCGCGGTGAAAGTAAGGAGGAGTTAAGGTGGGGTGGGGTGGGGTGTCAGGACACGTGTCGAGAAATGACTGCACAAGTTGTATTCTGCAGTGAAAATTACTTTTATTATTACATGTCTACTTCAACTTTTACATTATCACATGATATGATGTTGATATATTCTAAGTTTGACGAGTGCAAAGTAGTAATTTTATATAGTTTTTCCTTATTTCTTTTTCTCTAGCAAAAAATCTTCCACTATTTTTTCGTGTTTAGGACTTTCGAAAAAGAAAACAATAAAAAACTAATAAGTTTTCTTCACCTTGTTGTTATATAAAGGGAAGGAGAAAAAAATAACTTAAATTTCACAATTAAGTTACTAAGTTAAATTTAAATTAGTTGTATTATGTTTAATTATAAACCCGATATTTAGTATAATAGGAATTATATATTATTTAGTTTTCAATCAAAATTTATCCATTTTTAGACATAAAATTTGACAAGAAAATTGACCAAATTTTTCATCAATTTCTCTTTTTTTTTTCTCATTAAGTAACTCAATAACAAATAAATTGGACAAAAAATTTAAATTTTTTCATCCAATTTTTATTTTTTGTCCATTTTAAAACTTAGTAACCGAGATTTAATCTTCAAAACTTCAGCCTTAGATCTAATTGGTATGTCTTTTTGACTATTAATTGTTACATTATCACATGATTTGATGATGATATATTCTATCTAAATTTGACGGGTGCAAAGTAGTAATTTCAAATAGCTTTATTTTAGGAGATCATTATTTTTATATGAGTTTTTGATATTTTAATACGGTCCTCTTACATGTAGGTGGGCTCCACTTTGTTCTCATGTAAGAGAGGACTATGTGGAAATATAAGTTTTCTTATCTTATTCTCTAGCCAAAAATCGAATTTAGAATGGAAAAAAAATGAATAGAAAAGAGACTTTCACCCTGTTCTATAAAAGAAAAGAAAAGAAAACTTAAGTTTCATATTGAAGTTACTAAGTTACCCTTAAATTAGTTTTATTATTATTATAAATTGCATAGTATAATATGGATTATAAAAGATGATGTTATGTGTCATTTAGTTTTCGATCCAAATTCGTTCTTTTTTTAACGGATAAGTAAAAAAAGGCCAAGTTTGCCGTCAATTAATTTCTTTCTTTTTTTTGTTCATTAAAAAACTCAATAACAGATAAATTGAACATAAAACTTATACAGTAGTAGAGCTTATTTGAATGACTAGTACCAAAAAGAGAAGGGAATCGTTAAATTCACAACACTTTTTGATATTTTCAGAACAAAAGTGTCGTTGTAGATGTATAGCGACGGTAAAAACCGTCGTTATAGGATTTATAGCGACATTTTTGTTATGAAAATAATATTTTCTGTTGTGGATTTAATAATTTCTAAAAGAGAATGTCTTTACATTTAGGGTAATGTCCAAACGCGGCAGTAGAATTAATTGCGAGAAGGGGCACACAATAAATGGTGGTGGTCATGAGAAAAGAAACCTTTGTTCCTTTTGCAGCCATTTATTTATAAGGTAAGTATCAAACAACTATCTTTAGATTCTGTACTACAGAAAATTGGGGGAAATACCTTTGGAATAGCTAAATGGGTTACAAATCATATTATTTGGGTTTTCTCTTATAATTTTAAATTTAAAAATGTCTTAAATTGACTTTTAAAATATTAATATTGATCTTATAATTTGGAATGAATACAATATTTTCTTATTTTATCCTTCAAATTTTGATAATAAAAAAAATATTTGTATTCTCTTAGGCTATGTTTGTTTACAAAAAATATAATTGGAATTTGACTATTTATCTTAATTTAACACTATTTCGGACTATTTTAATAGTCACTCGTCAAAGGATTATATAGTCTGAAATAGTATTAAATAAAGAAAAATAATATAATCTCAAGCATGTTTTTTATAAACAAATATGGTCTTACATATAAATTTTAAAGTTTAATACGCGATCTTGGTTTGACCTCTCTTATTTTAGAAGGGAGGGAATATTTTTTATATGTTCGAAATTTCTACTTATAGAAGAATATATATTACACTATTAATTAACACCACCACACCATTTCGTCAAGGTACTATTTTTTTACCACACTCTAAAATGAACTAAACACATTATGTATAATGTATTCAAACTCCCGCTCTCTAACTCCTTAAGATTCAACCCTTCATTTCAGTCTTCAGCCCAAAAAAATTTGCTCTTGTTCAGAACAAATTCTGAATCCTCCCCTAGGTGTACTTTGTACTACCAATTGCGCATGCAAACAATATATAGGAGCCCTACTTCATAAAATATCAACCTACCAAATTGTTCAAGTTCACATAATTAATGTCCAATAATATATATATATATATATATATATATATATATATATATATATATTGTGACGTCCCCCAAAATTAGGTATACATCACCCATCTTGGGTCGTCAGATACATAGTACAAAATACAAATACAACTTACTAATACAACTGTCGTGTACAATACGAAACATAAACTGTGAGTTTGAATACAAATATTATCTTCTAGAGAGTATTCATACTCAAAAGGAGTCCTCATTACATTTATTAACACACCATTACATAGAATAGTGAGGACTACTAACTAATACTATCATTCGGACCATCACTCCGTTCTCCGACTTGCCCCAGCTACGTTCTCATTTCCTGAAGAGAACAGTGAAAGAAAGGGTGAGCTCAACTAGCCCAGTAAGAAATATCATGACTAAGATAATGCAGAATAAATTATCATTAGCCTTCAACAATGTTAAACTGATAAAATATAATAGACATCAAGTTTAACTGCAGCGGAACAAGCAATCCATTAAAAGAGTCAAGTAGAAGATAAACTCTACTATCTTTTATGATTTAAAAGATTTTCCAACACTGTGATCGCTGAGACTCAGGTTAATAAAATAATCCACATCATCGAATCACCCCTACACTACGGCCAAGGATATTCGTATATTCATTAATGGTCATGATCATGCCAACAACTGTCCATCAATGCACTACGGGCCAATGACGACTTTTACCGCATCATTCGTAACATTACGGTCATGATTACACCGAATAATCTCTGGTCATAATCATACCAAGTCCATCTATGCACTACAGGCCACAGATGACTTTCAACATAATATAAACATGAGGATGATGACAATGATATAAGAATTCAATAAAACAAGTTCAAGAATTAATTTATCCAAGAATTAACAACGTCCAAATTGTCAACATGATACTACTTTGTGGAGTAAAATTCAAGAATGATCAGGAGAATATTTTCATGAATAGATACTAGATGAAGCGCAAATGTCAAGGATATTCCACAAATTTCATGGAGTATAGAAGTCAAAACTTAACCAACTGAGTATAATAAAGAATGGAATAACAAAAGAAATCACCATGCATGCGATAGACCGCACAGACAGGTTATTCCAACAGAATAATAAATAATGGAACCAGGTTCGGCGTAAACGCACAGACAGGATATTCCGACAGAATAATAAATAATGGAACCAGGTTCGGTGTAAAACACACAGACAGGATGTTCCAACAGAATAATAACAAGACGGAACCAGGTCCGGTGTAAAACACACAGACAGGATGTTCCAACAGAATAATAATAAAAACAGAACCAGGTCCGGTGTAAAACACACAGACAGGATGTTCCAACAGAATAATAATAAAAACGGAACCAGGTCCGGTGTAAAACACACAGACAGGATGTTCCAACAGAATAATAGAAGAATGTCACCAAGTATAGGGTAGACCGCGTATATAGGTTATTCCAACAGAATAATAAGAAATAGAATAACAACAGTTCTCTTCATGAATAAGAAAGAATAACACCCCTTACCGTTTTAAAGACGAGCTGAAATAAAGAAGTAGTTAAGTAGCAGAATACTCTTCTTCTCTCTCTCTATAGTTTCTCTCTCTAGAGTTCAGTGAATTCGTAAGAAATAATGAAGGAATGAGCTGCTATTTATAGAAAAATAGAATGCATAGTAACTAATCCATGAACGGTCCAGATTGATTACTTTAATCTGACGGTCCATATTTAAAGAAAAATAAAATATAATATATTCTATTTATAGAATAACTTTAATAAAGTATTCTGTTTTATATAAAAAGATGTTTCTGTTTTATTACGTTAATAATACGAATAAAACAAAACGTCATTATCGCTAAATAATTCATATTATTAACTGACAATAATTAAATCAAACTGAGTGACTTCTCACATAAGCATTAATAATCAATACCGTGTGCTACTATGCAACCACACGTATTACTGTACTTTTACTACCGAGTAGTTCAACAGTAACAATGGTAAAATTTCCGCCGTTATTTTTAATAAAATATTTTTGTCGTTTCTTTCAATCCGACAATAATTCTGTTGTGGGGTCCACAAATGATTGTGTCGTTGTACGAATATTCCCTGTTAAAACGAATATTCCCCGACCAATCGAATATTATATAACAACTTGCGTACTTTGCAAAATTTATAAATATTACCCACAACTATAACATTATATCAAATTAACTCCATAATATTCAAAAATGATATTTATAGAAAATTCATCTTTATTTATAAAATTTGGGGTCTTACAACCTCCCCTTCTTATGAAATTTCGCCCTCGAAATTAGAGTACGTACCTGGTATGTCGAAGAGGTAAGGATACCTTGATTTCATTTCAGATTCTAACTCCCAAGTCATTTCCTCAACATCGTGGTTTCTCCACAAAACTTTGACTTGAGGTATAACCTTGGAGCGTAGAATATGTTCCTTCTTATCCAAGATTTGAACAAGAACTTCTTCATACGTCAAATCTTCCGCTATTTTGTCCGGTTCTAACTCAATAATGTGGTTCGGGTCTTCCACATATTTGCGTAACATGGATATGTGAAAAACGTTATGAACACGAGACATACTTGGCGGTAAAGCGAGTCTATAAGCCACAGTTCCTACTCGATCGAGGATTAAAAATGGACCGATGAATCGAGGATTGAGCTTTTCTCTCTTTCCAAATCTCGTAACTCCTTTCCATGGAGCAACACGTAAGAACACATGATCTCCTACATCAAATTCCACGTCCTTCCGATGAAGATCAGCATAACTCTTTTGTCGATCTTGTGAGGTTTTTATACGTTGTCGGATCGTTTGAATCTTTTCTATAGTCATACGTACCAACTCCGGTCCCAATAACGTTGCTTCACCCACCTCATCCCAGCATACTGGAGAACGACATTTTCTTCCATACAATGCTTCGAATGGAGCCATGCCAATACTTGCTTGATAGCTGTTATTGTAGGAAAACTCCACCAATGGTAAGAACTTGTCCCAACTTCCTTTGAAGTCAAAGACACAGAGTCTTAATAGATCTTCAAGAGTTTGAATAGTCCTCTCTGATTGTCCGTCCGTCTGAGGATGATATGCTGAACTAAATCGTAACTCCGTGCCCATAGCTTTTTGTAAACTAACCCAAAATCGTGAAGTGAATCTTGGGTCTCGGTCAGAAACTATGGATACTGGCATACCATGCAGTCTTACAATCTCGTTTATGTACATACGAGCAAGACGTTCAAGTGTATAAGTTTCTCGTATCGGTAAGAAATGAGCAGACTTGGTCAATCTATCAACAATGACCCAAATCGCATCAATACCTTGAGAAACCCTAGGAAGACCGGTAACGAAATCCATGGTAATGTGCTCCCACTTCCATTCTGGAATTTCAAGTGGTTGCAATGGACCTTTTGGTACTTGATGCTCCGCTTTGACTCGTTGACAAGTTAGACACCTTGAGATAAACAACGCTATCTCTCTCTTCATATTGCTCCACCAAAATGTATGACGAAGATCATGATACATTTTGGTACTTCCAGGATGGATTGCAAACGGTGTGTTGTGCGCCTCCATCATGATTTCATACTTTAAATCAGGGTTGTTAGGAACACAAAGTCTGGAGTTGACTCGAATTATTCCTTCTTCATCGATTCTTGCTTCCGATATAGCACCTTCTTGCACTTTCTTCTTCATACGCATCAGCTCCAGGTCTGTAGCTTGAGCAGCTTTAACTTTATCGATTAAAGTCGGTTCTACTCGTATATTCGCCATCATCACATGGGTCCCTGGAGTCTTTAACTCTATCTCCATCCTTTGCAAATCACACAAAATGGGCCTTTGTGTTGACAATATCGCACTCGTACTTGCATATGGTCTTCTACTTAATGCGTCAGCTACCACGTTAGCTTTTCCAGGATGGTATTGAATGGTATGATCATAATCTTTCAGCAGTTCAAGCCAACGTCGTTGTCGCATGTTGAGTTCCTTTTGAGTGAAGAAATATTTGAGATTTTTATGATCCGTAAAGTTCTCCACCTTCTCCCCATACAAGTAATGCCTCCAAATTTTAAGTGCAAAGACAACAGCTGCCAACTCTAGATCATGAGTAGGATAATTCCTCTCATATTCCTTGAGTTGTCTTGATGCATAGGCTATGACTTTTCCATGTTACATGAGAACACATCCCAACCCTTTGCTCGAAGCATCACTGTAGATGACAAATCCTTCCGAGCCAGATGGTATTGTTAGAACAGGTGCTGAAATGAGTCTCCTCTTGAGTTCTTGAAAACTCTGCTCACATTCTTCGCTCCAACCGAACTTTGTATCTTTTCGAGTCAGCTGAGTTAACGGAGTAGCGATTCGAGAAAATCCTTCCACGAATCTCCGATAATAACCAGCTAGACCGAGAAAGCTACGTACTTCGGTTACTGATTTAGGTTGCTCCCAGCTTTGAATAGCTTCAATCTTTGCCGGATCAACCGATATTCCACGACTTGATACTACGTGCCCAAGGAATGCTACCTCTTCCAGCCAGAACTCACATTTCTTCAACTTGGCATAAAGTTTGTATTCACGAAGCTTTTGGAGTACCAGCCTCAAGTGTTGCTCATGATCTTCACGGCTTTTGGAATAAACAAGGATGTCATCAATAAAGACGACCACAAAGTGATCCAAATATTCCTTAAATACCCTGTTCATCATATCCATGAAGGCAGCAGGAGCATTAGTCAATCCAAAAGACATAACTAAGAATTCATAATGCCCATACCGAGTTCTGAAGGCAGTCTTTGGAATATCCTCAGTTCTAACCTTCAGCTGATGATATCCAGAATGAAGATCGATCTTTGAAAAGAATTGTGCTCCTTGCAACTGGTCAAACAGGTCATCAATACGTGGCAATGGGTACCTATTTTTGATGGTGACATGATTCAACTCCCGATAATCAATACAAAGTCGCATACTCCCATCTTTCTTCTTCACGAACAGAACAGGAGCACCCCAAGGAGAAGTACTAGGGCGAATAAAACCAATGTCTAACAATTCCTGCAGTTGGGTCTTTAACTCCTGAAGTTCAATAGGAGCCATTCGATATGGGGCTTTGGAAATGGGTTTTGTACCGGGTTCAAGGTCGATACAAAATTCAATTTCACGCTCTGGGGGTAGGCCAGGAAGTTCTTCGGGAAATACGTCAGGAAATTTATTAACAACAGAAATATCATTCAAAGCTGACGTATTTTTGTTTAGATCTGTGACATGAGCTAAGAAAGCTTGACATCCGTTTTTCAATAAACGAATAGCTTTATGGCTTGAGATAACAACGATTGATTTTAATGGTTTGGTTGCTTGAATTCGCATAATAGGTCGATTAGGAATATGAAAGCTAACAACCTTACGAAAACAATCAATTTTTACATGATGAGTAGTTAACCAATCAATCCCTAGAATCACGTCAAATGCAAGTATTTTTAATGAAATAAGATCGACAGGTAATGTGTGGGTACCAACTTGAACCAAACAAGACTTATAAACAGTGGATGTAATGAAGGTTTCTCCCAATGGAGTTTCAACTGCTAAGTCAAAGTCTAATTTCTCCGGAATCAAATTTAATCGATGAGCGCAAGTAGGAGAAATAAAAGAATGGGTAGAACCGGTATCAAATAAAGTATAGACTTCGTTAGAGTTTATGATAAGCTTACCCGTGATGACCTCATTCGGGTTCCTTGCGTTCTGGGAGGTCACAACAAACGCTCTCCCTTGCACAACCGGTTTTGACTTTTCTGGGACGGCCTTTGGTGCCTCCATCCTAGCTGAATTTGTCTTCGGTAAACGACAAAATCGGGCTAAATGACCTTCTCTTCCACAATTATAACATGCTTTGGACGGCATCGCGCAGTTTGGACTGATGTGCCCCTCCCCTCCGCATTTGAAACATATGATAGGTGGTCGTTCTCCTTCCTTAACGACAGGTACTGGTGCTGACGTCTTTCCATCATTGTTGAATCTCCTCTTCTTGAAATGCCCATTCTTATTGTTTTGGCCCTGATTACCACCGAAGTGGTTACCATTTCTGGCATGTTGATTGCCTCCACGCTTGTTGTCACCGCTTCGATGACTGCTCTCACTGGTATTATCATTTTGCCGGCTGCTCTCTTTTGGTTGCGTTGTCTCGTTATCGCGCTCCACCAACTGAGCCCTATTTACAACATCTGAATACAAACACAATTTATGAGAAACAAGATGTTGACGTATCTCCGGCTTCAAACCTCTTAAAAATATCCGCGTCATTCTTTCTTCATTATCCACCAGGTGGGACGCAAACCGGGATAACTCCGCAAATTTTGCCTCGTACTGCGACACGGTCATATTATTCTGCTCCAATTTGATGAACTCCACCTCCTTCATGTGACGAATACTCTCGGAAAAGTATTTGTCGTTAAACAGCTCTTGGAACTTCTCCCAAGACATCTTCAGTGCAGCAGGTTAAGTACGCTTTATCGATTCCCACCAGTAATCTGCCTCTCCTCGCAACATAAAGGCGGCAAAGGGAACCTTTTGCTCCTCGGAGCAACCCAAGACATCAAATATCTTGGTGATCTGCTTTATCCATGTTTCAGCTACAAGTGGTTTGGGTTCTCCCTTAAACTCTGGTGGTCCCAACTCCTTAAACTGTTTAGCGGTGACCGCCAGAGAGTTTCCAGTATTTTCACCTACGTTGTGGACAGGAGCCGCTTTCACCTGTTGTTGCATGAATTGCATAAAGCCTCTGAACATTTGATCATTCGTCATTTGGTCAGTGTTGTTGTTTGCATGAGGATTGTCACCTTCCTGATGCACATTATCCTGATTATTGATATGTGGTGAATCAACAGTCGCCTGTGCTCCATTGCTATTCTCAACATTCTCAGATGCCATTTTCAGATACTGCCACAAAATAAAAGTTAATTGATATTGTAGGGTTTCGGCACAGAAACGCACAGCGGAAATTAAAATTTTAAAGCAATTTTCGAAACCCTAAAACAGGATCCATGCGAAAAATCAATTAATTAAGAGGTTTAGAGATTATACCGAATATGAAAATGAGAATCTGAAATCGACTGCGCCTCGAATCTCTAACACAATACAAACCGACTGCGTCTCTACGGTATCCACACGAACGCTCCGCGAATCGTCCTACGATCTGCAGAAGAAGGAATCGCGGTACTAGCCACCAAGGATGAGGATTTACGGAGCTGTTTTCTCTAGTCTCTCTCTAAGAGCGGCTAGGGTTTTGTTTTGACGTCAAACCTAATGTCTGATATACATCATATATATAGCAGTCATGAGGAATTAATCAAAACCTAATATTATTAAAATCCGAATTTATATATATCTTAATTAAGTCTTACTTAATTAATATACCTATATATAAATTATCCTATTAATTTAAATTCGTAATTTAAAATTATATCAATCATATTGACATATTTAAATCTTTACAATTTAAATTAATTTCCTTTTAATTACGTTCTTTGTGTGTGACCCTATAGGTTATTATTACGTTGGCAATAACCTTAAAATCATATTATAAAGTTATAAACAGTGAGCGGCATCTAGTAATGCATCACTGCTACCCAAGTAATAATAAGATCGATGATTCGATGCAACCTTTTCGTGACCAATGTTTCAATGTAATTTAATCCTTTTAACCTTAATATCCTAGATTAAACTCGAGTCATGGAATGTGTCATACTCTTCATAATTTAATCTGAGTTTTCTTGATCAATGAGTAGACTATATGAAACAAATCACTATTTGAGCATGGCCATGCATTTCATAGTCCTACTCAATCAAGAGGCCTATGGATATCACCTATAAAATATAGGATGGTTAAATTCCATCTAGATCACTCATATTACTCACACGATTCATAATGAACCCAATAATCACCTTTATAGTCCACCCTATTAAAGGTGACATTTGATGATATCAAAGTACATAAATTCTCGTGTAGTAATATAGCGGTTTCAGGTCGGAGGACCATTACATCATTGTCACTGTGAGAATTGCTAATGACACTTCGCATAATGCTCCATATAGAATTCTCATGGTGGGTCTGTCCAGTACATTGTTCTCTAACATGTACCTATGCATTGACTTAATATCTCATATATTTATGACCAATGAGATTTGGTCATCAGTCAATCCACATACTAGTCTCAATGCATCATTGTTGTCCCATCAACAATGATACTCGACTAGGGACATTTAAGAACAATGATACTAATTGTAATTATATAATCTCATGTTCAAGTCACATACATGAAACTATATAATTTGTATCACTATTCTAAGGAATTTTATTATGTTAACAATTATATTACGCAGTAATTAAAACCATAATAAAATCATTTATTTATTCAATCAACATAATATCAAATGTTAAGCAATTACATCAAATAATTGGCCTCTAGGGCATAAACTCTAACAGTCTCCCACTTGCACTAGAGCCAATCACTCATGTATCTAATACCCATGGAACTAATGTGACCGTCGTGCTTCTGCTGCGACAAAGCCTTGGTCAGTGGATCTGCAACATTATCATCTGTTGGCACTCTTCCTATATGTACATCTCCTCTGTCAATGATTTCACGAATGAGATGGTACCGCCTAAGTATATGCTTGGATCGTTGGTGAGATCTGGGTTCCTTAGCCTGTGCAATGGCTCCATTATTATCACAGTATAGAGCAACCGGATCAACAATGGTTGGAACAACACCAAGTTCAGTGATGAACTTTTTAATCCATACAGCCTCCTTGGCTGCACTAGAAGCAGCAATAAACTCAGCCTCTGTTGTAGAATCAGCGACTGTCTCTTGCTTTGAACTTTTCCAGCTAACAGCACCACCATTAAGGCAAAACACAAAACCTGACTGAGACTTATAGTCATCATTGTCAGTTTGGAAACTAGCATCTGTGTAACCCTTTACTGCCAGTTCGTCTTCACATCCATATACCAAGAATGAATCCTTAGTCCTTTTCAGGTACTTGAGGATATTCTTGACTGCTGTCCAGTGACCTTCACCTGGATTCGACTGGTATCTGCTCGTCATGCTCAAAGCATACGAGACATCCGGACGAGTACATATCATTGCATACATGACAGATCCAATTGCCGAAGCATAAGGGATCTTTCTCATACGCTCCTCATCATCTTGTGATTTAGGACATTGGGCCTTAGAGATCTTTATACCATGAGTCACGGGTAAATTTCCTCTTTTCACCTCTTGCATGCTGAACTGTTTCAACACTTTATCAATATATGTACTTTGACTTAGGCCGAGCATTTTTCTCGATCTATCTCTATAGATTTTGATACCTAAAATATAGGCAGCATCGCCCAAATCTTTCATGGAGAAACATTTTCCTAACCATGTTTTTACAGCCTGTAAGGAAGGAATGTCATTCCCAATAATTAATATGTCATCAACATATAATACTAGGAATACAATGTGACTCCCACTAACCTTCTTATATACACAAGGTTCATCTTCATTTTTAATAAAGCCAAATTCTTTGACTGCTTCATCAAATCGAAGATTCCAACTCCGAGAGGCTTGCTTTAATCCATAAATGGATCGCTGCAGCTTACATACCTTTCCAGCATCCTTTGGAATGACAAAACCCTCAGGTTGTGTCATATACACATCCTCAAGTAGATTTCCGTTAAGGAAAGCAGTTTTGATATCCATCTGCCAGATTTCGTAATCATAAAAAGCTGCAATAGCAAGTAAGATCCTGATGAATTTAACCATTGCCACTGGAGAAAATCTTTCATCATAGTCAACACCTTGAATTTGTTTGAAACCTTTTGCTACCAGTCGGCCTTTATAGGTTTGTACATTACCATCCATGTCGGTTTTCTTCTTGAAAACCCACTTGCACCCGATTGGTTTTACCCCTTCGGGTGGATCAACCAAAGTCCATACTTGGTTAGTATACATGGAATCCATTTCAGATCTCATGGCTTCAAGCCATCTCTCAGAATCTGGTCCATTCATAGCTTCTTGGTAGGAAGTAGGCTCATCCTGATCTATGAGCATCACATCACCGTTTTGAGTCACAAGATATCCATAATATCTCTCGGGCTCTTGGCGTGTCCTACCAGATCTACGAATTCCTTGTGTAATTTGAGCAGGTTCACTTTCCACAATTTCTTGTGGTTCCTGCTCACGTTTCAACTCAGGTTCAATGATATTTTGTGGTTCTCGAATTTCTTCGAGTTCTACTTGCCTCCCACTGTTTGCTTTAGAGACAAATTCTCTTTCTAGAAAAATACCAGTTCGAGCAACAAACACTTTATTCTCAGAAGGTTTGTAGAAATAATACCCTTTTGTTTCTTTTGGGTATCCCATAAAATTACATTTGTCAGATTTGGGTCCGAGCTTATCAGAATCTAGACGTTTTACAAACGCCTCGCATCCCCAAATCTTCATGAACGACATACTAGGACGTTTCCCAGTCCACATCTCATATGGTGTCTTCTGAACCGTCTTTGTAGGAACACGGTTAAGTGTGAATGCAGCTGTCTCTAGGGCATGACCCCAGAAGCTTATTGGAAGATCTGCATGACTCATCATTGATCGTACCATGTCCAACAAGGTTCGATTCCTCCTCTCAGACACACCATTCCATTGTGGTGTTCCAGGTGGAGTGAGCTGTGATATAATACCACACTCCTTTAGAAGGTCATCAAAGTCTTGGCTTAAGTATTCACCTCCTCGATCGGATCGAAGGGCTTTTATGCTTTTGCCAAATTGGTTTTGAACTTCATTCTTGAATTCCTTAAACTTTTCAAAGGATTCGGATTTGTGTCTCATTAGATACACATATCCATATCTACTGAAGTCGTCAGTAAATGTAATGAAGTAATAAAACCTACCTCTTGCTAACGAACTCATGGGTCCACATACATCACTATGTATAAGTCCCATTATATCGCTAGCCCGTTCACTGTGTCCAGTGAAAGGGGCTTTATTCATCTTGCCTAATAAACAAGATTCGCATTTTTCATATGATTCAAAATCAAATGAATCCAAAAATCCAGCTTTATGGAGTTTTGATATGCGTTTCTCATTTATATGGCCCAAACGACAGTGCCAGAGATATGTCGGATTTGAATCATTTGATTTAAATCGTTTTGTGTTTATGTTATAGATAGGCATTTCTAAATCAAGAATATAAAGACCGTTAAACAATTGTGCAACACCATAGCAAATATCATTTAAGTAAAACGAACAACCATTGTTCTTAATTATAAATGAAAACCCTTTCTTGTCCAAACAAGAAACAGAAATAATGTTTTTGTTTATAGCAGGCACAAAATAACAATCTTCTAATTCTAAAACTAGCCCAGTGGGCAAAGATAAATGATAAGTTCCTACGGCCAGTGCAACAACTTTTGCTCCATTCCCAACTCGTAGGTCAACCTCTCCTTTCGCCAAAGTCCTACTCCTTCGGAGTCCCTGCACATTAACACAAATGTGAGAACCACATCCAGTATCCAATACCCATGATGTAGAAGTAGACAAATTGACTTCTATAACATATATACCTGAATCAGAAGTCGTACTTCCTTTCCTTTTCTTCACTTCTTCCAAATAAGCATGACAGTTCCTTTTCCAGTGTCCAGGTTTTCCACAGAAGTGACATTCACCTTCTTTAGCCACCCCACCTTTAGGTTTTAAAGCCTGTTTGGTTTTGGAATTGGGTTTGGCAACAGACTTAGATCCTATCTTCTTTTTGCCTTTCCAATTTCCCTTAGCATTCCCCTTTTGCACCATCATTATGGGAGCGGGTCCTGCCTTTTTCATGTTGTTCTCGACAGTTCTTAACATGCTCAACAACTCAGTAAGGGGTTTCTCAATTTCATTCATAAGATAGTTCATAACAAATTGAGAGTAGCTGCTGTTCAAAGATTGTAAAACAAGATCAGTTTGGGCTTCCGGAGTGATTGGAAAACCCAACCTATCCAGGTACTCAATATACCCAATCATTTTCAGCACATGTGGACCAACTGGATCACGTTCACCCATCTTGCAGTGATACAACGCTTTGCTTGTATCATACCTCTCCTGTCGAGCATGCCCTTCGAACAATTTCTTGAGATGCTCGATCATCTCATAAGAATCCATTAACTCATGTTGCTTCTGAAGCTCAGCGTTCATGGTTGCTAGCATGAGACAACTCACGTCCAGAGCATCATCTTGATGCTTCTTGTAAGCATTATGCTCTGCACGTGGTGCAGTGACAGCCGGTGCTGCAGGAATGGGCCCATCAAGGACATATAGCTTACGCTCTTGTTTGAGGACAATCCTCAAGTTCCTGTGCCAGTCAAGGAAATTAATCCCACTCAGCTTGTCCTTCTCAAGGACTGATCGTAGTGAAAGACTACTTGTGTTGTTGTTGTTGTTTGCCATTGATATCTACAATTTATAAGTGCCAAAATAATAAGTCAAATTGCAGAGTTGATATTATGTAATTGATAATAGTACATTCAAAATATACCTCCCACTATTTTATTCAAATTAATAGCCCTCACCATTAATTCGGAAAGTATTTTCTATTAAATCTTTCTAGTGAGCCAAGATCCATATTTCATTATGACTTAAGTTAGCTTTGGCTAATCTCTTAAAATATAATTATTTAGGTAGACAACCCTTTGTCAATTATATCATATATAACTCCTGGATAGTTTGGTAAACAACAATTGTTTTTAGTCCATCTAATGGTACCTACCAAACTCTATGCCTCTAAGTCCACAATCCTATTGAGATAACTTAGTTAAGTCGGCCCCAATGATTTTAACAGTTTGGATATCACAATTATCCTATCGCATCTTACCTAGATAAATAGGGTACTTTGCTTTGGCAAACCTACATCTATTGATCAAGGTCTTGATGAGTGTTATTCATTGGAAGGCATCTGATTTAGACTTAATAATTTAATGAGGGATTTTATTAATTAATTTAGATCTCACCAATTTTAATCTTATTAAGCATGCACATTATTTATCATATCATATCGCATACAAGCATAAATAAAGTGCAAAATTAAATGTGTCACAGTTATGGCCCAATCCACTGTCAATCTTTTCAAGCTAATGAAAGATTGAAAGTCAATCTAAGGTGGTAAAAAATCTTAAAATAAATAGCCTCCTTGGATCTTCCTCAAGCATGTGCCTCTTCTCCATCTTGACATCTTCATCAATTACAGATTATTACATGACATAAAGAAACCTCGAGTTACATTCGAGGGGATTTAGATGAGAAGAGAATATTACATCAGAATTTATAGAAAGGCACGACATGCAAGCCGTATTTCAAAACCAAAAACCACTAACCTATGGGTCAAAAGGCCATAACTGTGCACCATGCATATCACAATAAGCACATAACAATTTATATATTATTAAAGAAAACAATATATAACATATAGGGGACACGACCATCGTGCGCTACGACGGGGGGGTCCAAGGGGGGGTCTCCCCCCCTGGCGGTGGTTCGGCTTTATCATATATTTCCAGTTTCGATTAATCATATTAAAACGATTCTTCATGTTTCTAATCCGATTAGAACAGTTATATTGTTATTCCATCGATTAAAGATACGATTAACAGTATCATCATATATATTACCAGAATACACATACAACGGAATATCATATATTCAATTTCATATCGGTAAACATGCATCATCATATATCATATATATCGAATACAAGTAAAACACGTAATCTGAATTAATCGTTTCGCAAGTAGCTCTGATACCACTGTAGGGTTTCGGCACAGAAACGCACAGCGAAAATTAAAATTTTAAAGCAATTTCCGAAACCCTAAAACAGGATCCATGCGAAAAATCAATTAATTAAGAGGTTTAGAGATTATACCGAATATGAAAATGAGAATCTGAAATCGACTGCGCCTCGAATCTCTAACGCAATACAAACCGACTGCGTCTCTACAGTATCCACACGAACGCTCCGCGAATCGTCCTACGATCTGCAGAAGAAGGAATCGCGGTACTAGCCACCAAGGATGAGGATTTACGGAACTGTTTTCTCTAGTCTCTCTCTAAGAGCGGCTAGGGTTTTGTTTTGACGTCAAACCTAAAGTCTGATATACATCATATATATAGCAGTCAGGAGGAATTAATCAAAACCTAATATTATTAAAATCCGAATTTATATATATCTTAATTAAGTCTTACTTAATTAATATACCTATATATAAATTATCCTATTAATTTAAATTCGTAATTTAAAATTATATCAATCATATTGACATATTTAAATCTTTACAATTTAAATTAATTTCCTTTTAATTACGTTCTTTGTGTGTGACCCTATAGGTTATTATTACGTTGGTAATAACCTTAAAATCATATTATAAAGTTATAAACAGTGAGCGGCATCTAGTAATGCATCACTGCTACCCAAGTAATAATAAGATCGATGATTCGATGCAACCTTTTCGTGACCAATGTTTCAATGTAATTTAATCCTTTTAACCTTAATATCCTAGATTAAACTCGAGTCATGGAATGTGTCATACTCTTCATAATTTAATCTGAGTTTTCTTGATCAATGAGTAGACTATATGAAACAAATCACTATTTGAGCATGGCCATGCATTTCATAGTCCTACTCAATCAAGAGGCCTATGGATATCACCTATAAAATATAGGATGGTTAAATTCCATCTAGATCACTCATATTACTCACACGATTCATAATGAACCCAATAATCACCTTTATAGTCCACCCTATTAAAGGTGACATTTGATGATATCAAAGTACATAAATTCTCGTGTAGTAATATAGCGGTTTCAGGTCGGAGGACCATTACATCATTGTCACTATGAGAATTGCTAATGACACTTCGCATAATGCTCCATATAGAATTCTCATGGTGGGTCTGTCCAGTACATTGTTCTCTAACATGTACCTATGCATTGACTTAATATCTCATATATTTATGACCAATGAGATTTGGTCATCAGTCAATCCACATACTAGTCTCAATGCATCATTGTTGTCCCATCAACAATGATACTCGACTAGGGACATTTAAGAACAATGATACTAATTGTAATTATATAATCTCATGTTCAAGTCACATACTTGAAACTATATAATTTGTATCACTATTCTAAGGAATTTTATTATGTTAACAATTATATTACGCAGTAATTAAAACCATAATAAAATCATTTATTTATTCAATCAACATAATATCAAATGTTAAGCAATTACATCAAATAATTGGCCTCTAGGGCATAAACTCTAACAGATATGTCATATATTATCCTTATATTATGACCGACCAATTAAATATCATGCAAATAAACTTAGGTAGGTCATACTAGCGAAGGAATTCTCCGTCTCTCCCCTCTTAGTTCTATTATCACATCTTAGCCAGGGATCATATCCCTAAGCTCTGATGTGACAACCCCCAAATATCTCAAAAACCCTGATTTTTAATACCTCCATTCCGACAAAAATACGGATAAAAACCTCAACATTAACTCCTTCATTTTTAACCACAAAAATATATCCCTCGTTTATATCCACATAAAATAAATATTTCCTTATCATATGAATCAATAATTAATTATTCACAAATAATATTACAGAATCACATTTATGACAACCAGGCCGTTACCAGGAAAGAGGGTGCTTTCCAATAAGGATTTCTCCTTACTAGCGCGCAATTAGATGACCAAACCTCTCCTTAGACAGAACTTTCTAGTCATTGCCAATAATGCTATCTAATAATATTATTTAAATAATATGAATTATTGATCTGATAATAGAAAATACTGTGCAGCAACAATTATTGAAACAACAATAATATAAAATTTCAACGTAGCAATTATTGAATCAATAAAATAAAGTATTGAACAGTAATTACTGTAACAATTATTGAGTAGTGTCTTCTTACGTAAGAATCAATAATTTCAAAAATACTATGCAATACCGTGTGCTACTGTGCAATAACGCGTATTACTGTATTTTAACCACCGGGTATTTCAACAGTGTTAACGGTAACAACTATGCCGTTATTTGTAAAAACTCAAATTTGTCGTTATCTTCATCCGACAGTTATTCGTTATGGGGCCCACAAATGGCTGCGCCGTCGTACGAATATTCCCCGACAAAAAGAATATTCCACGACCAAATGAATATTCTCCGACAACAATGATTATTTTATAACCACTTGCTTATTTTGAAAAAAATTCATATTTCACCCTTAACTTTAACATTTATCAATTTAACCATTTACTGAATAGTAATTATAAGAAAAATTGAGTACTTTTATTTCATAAAATTCGGGGTCTTACATCTGATACCAACTGTGACGTCCCCCAAAATTAGGTATACATCACCCATCTTGGGTCGTCAGATACATAGTACAAAATATAAATACAACTTACTAATACAACTGTCGTGTACAATACGACAAAACATAAACTGTGAGTTTGAATACAAATATTATCTTCTAGAGAGTATTCATATTCAAAAGGAGTCCTCATTACATTTATTAACACACCATTACATAGAATAGTGAGGACTACTAACTAATACTATCATTCGGACCATCACTCCGTTCCCCGACTTGCCCCAGCTACGTTCTCATTTTCTGAAGAGAACAGTGAAAGAAAGGGTGAGCTCAACTAGCCCAGTAAGAAATATCATGACTAAGATAATGCAGAATAAATTATCATTAGCCTTCAACAATGTTAAACTGATAAAATATAATAGACATCAAGTTTAACTGCAGCGGAACAAGCAATCCATTAAAAGAGTCAAGTAGAAGATAAACTCTACTATCTTTTATGATTTAAAAGATTTTCCAACACTGTGATCGCTGAGACTCAGGTTAATAAAATAATCCACATCATCGAATCACCCCTGCACTATGGCCAAGGATATTCGTATATTCATTAATGGTCATGATCATGCCAACAACTGTCCATCAATGCACTACGGGCCAATGACGACTTTTACCGCATCATTCGTAACATTACGGTCATGATTACACCGAATAATCTCTGGTCATAATCATACCAAGTCCATCTATGCACTACAGGCCACAGATGACTTTCAACAGAATATAAACACGAGGATGATGACAATGATATAAGAATTCAATAAAACAAGTTCAAGAATTAATTTATCCAAGAAGTAACAACGTCCAAATTGTCAACATGATACTACTTTGTGGAGTAAAATTCAAGAATGATCAGGAGAATATTTTCATGAATAGATACTAGATGAAGCGCAAATGTCAAGGATATTCCACAAATTTCATGGAGTATAGAAGTCAAAACTTAACCAACTGAGTATAATAAAGAATGGAATAACAAAAGAAATCACCATGCATGCGATAGACCGCACAGACAGGTTATTCCAACAGAATAATAAATAATGGAACCAGGTCCGGCGTAAACGCACAGATAGGATATTCCGACAGAATAATAAATAATGGAACCAGGTTCGGTGTAAAACGCACAGACAGGATGTTCCAACAGAATAATAACAAGACGGAACCAGGTCCGGTGTAAAACACACAGACATGATATTCCAACAGAATAATAATAAAAACGGAACCAGGTCCGGTGTAAAACACACAGACAGGATATTCCAACAGAATAATAATAAAAACGGAACCAGGTCCGGTGTAAAACACACAGACAGGATGTTCCAACAGAATAATAGAAGAATGTCACCAAGTATAGGGTAGACCGCGTATACAGGTTATTCCAACAGAATAATAAGAAATTGAATAACAACAGTTCTCTTCACGAATAAGAAAGAATAACACCCCTTACCGTTTTAAAGACGAGCTGAAATAAGGAAGTAATTAAGTAGCAGAATACTCTTCTTCTCTCTCTCTATAGTTTCTCTCTCTAGAGTTCAGTGAATTCGTAAGAAATAATGAAGGAATGAGCTGCTATTTATAGAAAAATAGAATGCATAGTAACTAATCCATGAACGGTCCAGATTGATTACTTTAATTTGACGGTCCATATTTAAAGAAAAATAAAATATAATATATTCTATTTATAGAATAACTTTAATAAAGTATTCTGTTTTATATAAAAAGATGTTTCTATTTTATTACGTTAATAATACGAATAAAACAAAACGTCATTATCGCTAAATAATTCATATTATTAACTGACAATAATTAAATCAAACTGAGTGACTTCTCACATAAGCATTAATAATCAATACCGTGTGCTACTATGCAACCACACGTATTACTGTACTTTTACTACCGAGTAGTTCAACAGTAACAATGGTAAAATTTCCGCCGTTATTTTTAATAAAATATTTTTGTCGTTTCTTTCAATCCGACAATAATTCTGTTGTGGGGTCCACAAATGATTGTGTCGTTGTACGAATATTTCTGTTAAAACGAATATTCCCCGACCAATCGAATATTATATAACAACTTGCGTACTTTGCAAAATTTATAAATATTACCCACAACTATAACATTATATTAAATTAACTCCATAATATTCAAAAATGATATTTATAGAAAATTCATCTTTATTTATAAAATTTGGGGTCTTACATATATATATATATATATATATATATATATATATATATATATATATACGACCTGTCTTTTTAGCGAACCATATGGAGGAAATTAAAAATAAACCGTTTGTCGCTATAACATAGAAAACCGGCTATAACCGGTTTGTTTTTAATTTCCTCCATATGGTTCGCTGGTGAGAGTCAGTATATATATATATATATATATATATATATATATATATATATATATATATATATATATATATATATACAGAACTGATCAGGTCCGGGAGTCCGGATCTGATCAAAATACTGTATTATGAAAAAATTTCAATTCCATAAAATATTAAAAAAAAAATTAGTTGTTTTTAAAAAAAAATAAAAAAAAAAAGTCCGGATTTTGGTCCGGTCCGGGAGTCCGGACCTGATCCGGACTCTATATATATATATTTATTTTTTTTTGACTTTCAACTTTTATTTTTACACGTCCTAATATTTGTTAAAACATACCTAATATTAATACTACTCCTAACATTTAATACTGGGAAAAAGAAATACTGAAAAATTATGTTTAAACGTGTCGTCTTAACTGTAATGTGCAGGAAAATATTGAAATTCAAATAAATCTAAATTATATAAACATCTTCTGCAATGCAGTTTTCAAAGATGGAGAGTATTAAACAGAATTGGCATGACCATGTATATTGCATATACCCTTGGAAAACTCCATAAACAAACACACCTTATTCCTACAATTTTTTTACTACAAAGGGTTGCAAAATAGGAAAAATATATGGTTGAAATGGTAAATTAAGGGGTGAAACAGTAGTTATTTCATTAAAGTGGTACCCCCCTGTATTGTATATCATTATTATCTATGTAGACCATATACTTTTTGTACTAGAACTATAGTGGGCTAATGCTATGCTGTGATGGTGGTTATAGGGTTTCCTTTTTTGGAAATGTTTTGATGGTGGAGAAGGAAAATTATAAATGGTCCACTTTCTATTTATAGAAAATCTCTCTTTATCAACTGAGCTATCAATCTTGAATATTGTGGCATGGCCTATAGCTAGCCATTTGTACCACTTTGTAAATTGTACTCCTTTGTATTTTAAAATTAAAAATATAATTTAACTTTTGAATTTAAACGATCATATATTAAATTCAAATTGATAATTATTATAATTAACAAAAACTATTAATTACAAAATAATTTTCATTCGAAAGCAAACTGGTTCTCAGAATCAGATCGTTCATTGAACCGAAAAAGGTACCTGGTGGATGGGTCGCTGGTCTAACCAATGGTTGAACCGTCATTGACCAAGTAAATAATGTAATAAAGATAACGGGTGGAGGGATCACTGGTCTAGCCAGTGGTCGAACCGTTATTGACCCAATACTTTTTAAAAATCTCGCTTTTTATGAACTAAAACATAATAAAGATGAGTTACAATATTAATAAAAGTAATTAATTTTAATGTTAAAAAAATAAAAATCGGGTCAACTGGGTCAATTAACCGAATTTACCGATTAGACCATCGATTAGACCGGTAGTCAACAGACCAACATGGGTTTTGACCAAAACCGGGTCATTGATCCAAACCGGACAGAAAGTCGAACCAGTTTTTGTTTTTACCGGTCCGACCGCCGGTCCGGTCCGAATGTTAAAATACTGTTCGAAAGTACTTTCATGAGTTATATTAATTTTAAAATTTAATATGTCGTCGTTTGACCTCAAAAATTAATTTATATTTTTAATTTTGAAACAGAGAGAAACATAGATAGACCAAGGATGAGTGCGTAGTTAAATCATGTGACATTTCTTTGAAATAATACTTTTTGTCCTTTTTCTACAAATGTTACTTTTCATTAAATTGTATTCTTAGAGTTAGATGGTTGTGGAAATTAAGGAAGGTTATGACTTATGATAGTAGTTTGAAGAATTTGTGTGGATTAGTTGTCCATATTACCTCAAATCATGTGGGGTTAGGGACCATAGAGTTTAATATATGCTGGTTTGTTGAGTAAATTTTGGAAATTTAGTACTTTCTCTAATTTGATAATTTTTTATACTAACTAATTTACTTATAAATTAAGATGTAGTTTCATAAAGTTTGTTTAAACGACTTTTGTTTGGGTTCGCGGGGGCTCAACAACATATTATCAAAAAATTGTTTATAATTTTAGGGGAGTACTATTTTCACATATATTTTTGATATTTTTACATGATTTATTCTCACATAAAGATATAAACTTACTGTATGCTCATGTGAGACAGAACTATGTGAAAATATCAAAAACACATATGAAAATATCAGTTCTTTAATTCTATGATGTGGTTTGAATGTTATGTATGAGACGATATATTTAACTTTGGGAACTGATATTTCCATATCATTTTTTGATATTTTCACACATATGATCCACACATTAGCTAATAAAAATAAATTTAATAGATTAGCAAATATATGAGCTCTACGTATGAAAATATCAAAAAATAATGTGAAAATATGAGGAGCTTCCTTAACTTTTCTTCTTGTTGCTAAAGTATTTATCTACTTGTTCAACTATTTCAAAAGTCCAAAACAAATTCATAATAAGTTGCTAAATGGATTTACACTTCCTAGTACATTTTTAGAAAAAAATTACAACAAAAGTGTATTCAGAAAATATTTAAAGAATTAATATATTTTTAATATTTTATTTACAAAATCTCAACAACTTGGCCCAGTCCACCTCGAAACGCCAGCAGACTTGCGTTTGACTCAAGCAAATATCAGCCCAACTCAAAACCCTCAACTTGGGCCTTGCTGTTGGCCTTCCCGGAAGGTGCGGTATCAGCATTCCTTACAAGATCAGCCCCAGCACTAATTATGCTCTGTTTTTGAGTTTTAAAATGGACAGAAAAGAAAAGAAATGGAGCAAAAATTTAAGTTTTCTTTTCAATTATTATATTTCTGAGTTTTTTAATAAATGAAAAAGAAATGAAATGAATAGAAAACTTCGCCACTTTTCTTGCCAAAGTTTTCCGTCCAAAATTGGTCTGATTTGGACGGAAAAGAAATTGGAATAAGAAGTAATATTTTTATAATTCTCATATTATCTTCAACTTTTAATATAATAAATTTTAAATAACAACTCATGTCCTCAATTTTAAATTTTCTATCATTTTCTATTAAAAACTCAGAAACAACACAAATGAAAATTTCAAGTTTTCTATTCTTTTCTTTTCTGTTCTAATTTAAGTTTTTTATTCTTTTCTTTTCTGTTCAAAACTCAAAAACATCTTTAATTTATTCCCCCGCAAAATAAAACTCGATCTCTTTTGATAACTAACGAATATTTCTATACGTACCTGTATTTATATATAATTGTGCATTAGCAAAAAAGAAAACAGTAATATGAATTCAATTAGTAGGAGAGCCACATATGTTATTTTTAATCAGCTATATATATAGTGCACATAAAATTTAATCAGCCTAATGGAAGTTGATTAAATTGATTTCGGAAACCTGCTAATTGTGTTTTGGTTATTAATGCTTATATATTTGGATACTGTTGATTGGTCTTCAATTCTATTACCAATAGTTTAACATTGTTTGTTTGTTCATATTGAGTTTTTTGGACTCTTTTCTTTAGAGATAACCAAATGCGTATTAGTGAGTGACAGAACTTCATCATGTTGGTTACTATTTACCTTTTGATTATTTTAACACATTAAAGATATTGAGGAATTCCATTATTACTTATCTAATTTATAATGTTTTCTGAATTTTAATTTAAAAGTGTCCAATTACGGTATGTCGAAGTTCCAATGTATAACATACCCCAATTAGACAGCGCACTAAACAGGTGTCCAATTGTCCAATATGTAGTGACCAATAAATTTCATTGAAGTAACCCGAATGATCAATTTTATAGTGATGGTAATGCACGCATGATTAAAAAAAAATTAATAGAAGGTGCAGATGGTATCTGAAATGCCATGTAAGAGTTCCCATTTATGTAGCTGCTGATTATTTATAAATAACTTTTTAAAAATAAAATTATTTTGAATATAGTATAGTTGATAGCCAAACCTTCATACAAAGATAACCATTTTAGTTTTTGTGGATAAATATTTGTAAAACAAAAAGATTGAAGCAATGTACTAATTGAAAGGAAAATAACCTCAACCCCAATAGAACATCTAATAAGTCGTTGTATATAATCAATTACATCCTTCCGCAGCTCCTCCGAGTCCCGCGTAACATGAATGGACGTCAGGACCTCTTGCCAGGTCGTTTGCTCTAATGTTTCCCAAAGTTCCTTGCTGATTGACAAGGGATCAAGCGGAGCACACCATTACCCTTATTTGACGAAGCAACTATGCGATTTTGTTCAGTTTCGTCATCATTTGGCTGTTCTACACGCAATTGAAGGTTTGCCATCCAATTTTTTTTTCTCTCTCACCAAATATGTATATGAGTATATATGTATAATAATCAGAGTCGGCCAACGGTTTTGGAGGTCGCCGGGAGCGTTATCAACAACAACATAACGGAATTAAAAGATAAAAGTGGAAAAGGTAGAAGAAGAATTGAGTTTACAGGAATTTGAAGGACAAATTCAATTGGAAAAGATTTATTATGTTGTACTATTTTTGTAATTATTTTGTAGATGTAATAATCTTGTAATTACTTTCTAAATTGTTGTAATTACTTTCTAGATTGGGAGCTTGGCCCATTAACTAGATCTGTTTTTTGGGCACTTTTGGCTGGTCGTGGATCCAATTTGAGGTCCACATAATAATTAGGTAATTCATAACATGCATATAAAATTTCTTTCAAAAAAGACAAAAATAGTATTACTACAACTCAAAAGCAAAGTAGTGTCATGGCATTATTTTAAATGAAATATTATGAATTTCAAAAAAAAATAAAATATTATGAAGTTATTGAGTATTTCATAAAAATTACTTTATATCGTGAATTATGTATTAGTTTGATGGTTATGATTGCGATATATTAAATTTTTATTATGTTATTTTTTCTTTTCTTTTATATTTATTGTAGGACTTCAATTTTTTCTTTTTCTTTTTTTTTTATTGTAGTACACTCCATATTGAGAAACTAAAAAATTGATAATATTATTATGTATATCTCCATAGGTATAGGTGGGGTATTAAAAAAGAAATCATTTATATTATAGTCAAAATGAGTTTTCTTTTAATTATAAAAAAGCTGAATTATTATTAACCAACAACTTATATATATTATTTTCAAAATATTATTGGAAATATGAAAAAAAAGAAAAAAGAAGAAGAATACAAGAATGGAATAATCTATCTAACAAAATACAACTGATTTTGAATTTTCCGCTCATTCTAATAAGTTATCTGTGTCTTTTAAAATTTAGGATAAATCTCACCGTTCATGTAATGCTGAAGGTATGGGATAAAGTTAGTAAATTGATATTTTTACTTATATATGAATAATAAATGGGACCCAATTTAAGTGAGGTGAGAACTTGGGGAAAATATGTGGAATTGAAAAACGAAAATAGAGACTGAGAAGTGAAAAGTGAGAAGTGAGAAGAGAGGAGAGAGAAATAAGAAGAGTGAAAGGATCGAAGGCAGGCATGGAAGCGCAAAGAAGAGGCGGGCGACCTTATTACTCATCGGGTCGGGGCCCGCCCGGACCTCCTTATCATTATCATCCTCGCCCTCCTGCTAAATCTTCCGCCCGATTTGAACCCGTGGATCGCGAGAAGGTCCCCTTCCCTCTATAAAGCTTATTTATGCATTTATCTATATGTATCTATTACTCTATATCTATACGTATACTTATATTAATATACATGTATGAATTTATGGGTTTGATGTTTTTGCTTTGTGGAATTGGGGGTTTTACAGGGTTTATTGAGTGTGATTTTAGAAAGTTTTGTTTGTAAATTTTGTTAGAAGTAGTTGTTTAAATTGTTATTTAAAGCAATGTTGCATTTTTGTAGCTATAGACTATAGTATAATCCTTAGTTTGAAGAACACAAATTTTATGGTTGTGTTTTACAATTCAGATTGTTTTGTTAAAAAATTGCAAATAAGGCAAGGAGGTTTAGGTCTTATGCCAAAGCCAAATGCAAAGGAAAATGTAGGCAGACAATGTTTTTTCTTATACTTTTTGTTGGTATTCATAATTTAGTGAATGTACATACTTTTATATATCGAAGAAAACCCAAGTTAGGAATTCGATTGGGAAGTAGAAAAAGATAGAATATTAGTAGAAAAATATGGATTAATAGAAGCATTGTGTAGTTTTTGGCGTGCTAACTCTCCTATTTCAGTCGACTGGGGACTGGGTATTGTGGAAAGAGCGAATGTATGCACATGTAATACTGTACTGCTAATTTGGAGCTTAAGGGCACCAATATCTCCTGCTGGGGACTTTTTTTAGTCTAGGTTTAGGAAAGAACTTTTGTTTCCCCTTCTTAACATTAGAAACTTATTATAATTGTTAAAAGCAAAGGACAAAAATGAATACGATTGAATGGTTTATCTAGTTTAGTATCCATTAATCTTCTTATTTTATGTTTCTTTTTGGTAAATGGGATTAGATCTAGAAATGTAACTTTTAATTGCATTTTTGTTGTTATCATATTGATAAAATTCTTCCTTAATGATATGCAGACATGTCCGTTGTTGCTTCGAGTTTTTACAAAGGTAAGTGCACAATTTCTAAAATCTAAACTGGGATGACCTTGTCGTTCACAAAATTTACTTTACGTTCTTCTCTCTGTCTTCTATGTTATACTACCCCCAGTAAGAGTGCTGTGTTATAGTACTGCCACCAGCAAGAGTCATAGATAAAGTCAATAGTCTTGTGCTAGATTTGATTTGCTTTTTAATTTTTGCAGGTTGGAGGTCATCATTCTGATTTGGAGTTTTCAGTTCGAGGGAAGGAGCCCAAAGATGAGGTCCAAATTTATACATGGTTGGATGCTACGCTCCGTGAGCTAACTGATCTGGTATATTCTCCTCTCTCTCTCTACGGGAGGTCTAGATTTATTTGCTTTAGGAGCATAGTGTAGGTAGCTTTTTGGGAGGCTCTTTGTATTGGGATGGGGCATCGAGTTTGTGGCATAGGCGTGCTTTATTCCCTCTATGCATTACGTTACTCGGAGTTTACTTGGGTTCGCTCCCCTTTTTGGTGTTTGTCATGGATTTATTTTCTTGTCAAAAGAAAAGAAGAAAATAATTCATCAAATAGTTGGAGCATGTAAAGGGGGATAATAGATTTACTCTGCCTCCCATGTAAAGTAACATGTCATATTGATTCACTGAGAATGAACCATTTTTAGTGATTTTGCGCGATCGGAATATATATTCTAAAACTGTATTTAGGTTTGTTTATATCCTATTTGATTTGTTTATGCCTTCAGTCGCTCAGTCCCCTACTTTGGTACTTCCGTCATTGATTGTGGTTATTTTCAGGTTAAAGAGGTTGCTCCAGAGGCTAGAAGTAGAGATGCATCACTTTCCTTTGCTTTCGTATATCCTACTAAAACTGGCCTTTTTGTGGTTAGAGAGGTAACTTACTCTTTCTCTCCGTGCGAGTGCATGATGTATATGTACTATGTATACTGGTCGTTTTAGGTATGCACTTTATTGTTATTTGTTCATATTTATGTACTATATTGGTCTTTTCAGATGTTTGCAAACAGATATGCATTACTGTCTAACTTCAGTCTCTCAAATGTATTTTTTTAAAAACGAAATGTTAATATTAAGATGTTTCTGATGATAACCATCACAAGACAAAACCTTGGTGGATTATTAATCTTTCTGCTCAGCATAACAAGTAACTGATTAGCATGAAGATGGTGTAAATTTAGAAGATTGAATTAAATTGATGAAAGTTCTCTTAAAAAACTTATCAAACTAGACACATTTTTGTTACAAGTTACTGCATGTGCCTTCTTCATCAATTACACTTGTATTTGCATTGAATGTGATTCATTAATTCCTTTGATCAACCCAAATGACAAAAAAATAAATAATAAATAATAAAAAATTGAAAACCATTCAGATAAGTTGCTGTATTATGAAGTGATCACAAAGTGTAGAAAATAATTTAGCAAGTCAAATGCTTGAGAGTTTTTGAAATTCATATTGATACCTTCTTCTGTTAGCATAGAGTGTTTGCTTCTATTCTTTCTATACTCTTTTTGGCTTTGAATCTTGCCCAATACTTTTTCATCTTTATGATCTATCTAATTTGCTAAATTGTCTGAATTTGTTGTTATATTTTTTCTCATGCAATCACCAACACATTGATTTTTGCATATTTATGATTAAAACACAAATTATCACCCGTGGTTTATGCGGATTCCCACTTGACCACCTGTGGTCCTAAAGCTACAAAAGTCACATGTGTGAGCTAAGTGTTGCAACCAATCAAATAATGACACATTGACACGTGGCAAACCCCCCCTCAATTTTACCGTGTCAACTATCACATGTCATTTTTTGTACCATATTTTAGGACAATAGGTTGTCAGGTGGATTTTTGGATATAACACAAGTGGTAATTTACATTTTACTTCATATTTGTTTGAATAATTCTGTTAGTTCTCAAGTTCCTGAACTTTCATATGCCAATATGATTATCAACAATCTGGTTGTACTTAGGCCTGCAAACGAGCCGAACCGTTAGCTAACTGGTTTGATTCGGTTCAAGTTCGGTTCGAGTTTGATTGGATTGCTTTGTCGAGCCGAGTTCGCACATGGTATCACGTTTGATTGCTAAATCGAATATGTTCGCGAACCATGTGGTTCGGTTCGACTTGTTCGTGAACAATTCAATTCTAGTGATTCGCGAGTAGCTCGTGAGATGTTCGAGTATTTACAATATTTGGCCTAATTTTTGCTTAAGTGCGTTTATGATGTTCGACTATGTTCGCGAACTCGAGCATGTTCGCGAACAGCTAACAATCCGAACTCACACACGTGTGTTGGTTCGATCATGTTACTCGAACATGATTGAGTTCGTTTTATTATGTTTAAGTTCGGTTCAAGTTAGTCAAAGTTCAGATTGGAATAGAAACAATTATAGGAATTGAATATATGATTTATGAAACTTTACAATTACACGAATTCACAAAACATGATAAACTACCTAAGCAGTCACAATATATTAATAAATCAATAAGAGTTTTCCCATAATATTAACCTCAAGTGACTATTTATACTACCTAAACCTTAAGAGAAATAAAAATCCAATAAACTTAAATAGTAAGCCCAAAACATAAATGGGCCTAAAAATTATTATAGACCTACAATGCTGTCCTAATTAATAAATAAAAATACATCAAATATTTAGGAACCATGAAATCAAAATTTTCCAAGTTGGAAAACACAAGAATATGAACAATATCATGATTAATCTTAATTTCCACGATATTGATATTTGCATCCTTGTATCAATCTTAATTTCCACAATAGCAATATTTGTATCCTTATGTCGCGTTCACTGCAAATCATGATCCTCCTCAACCACTAAGCTTGGTTCGTCTTTAAATATAATCCCTTCTTCAATCTCTTCTTTCGTGTCTTCCACATACTATTAGAAGGGACAAATCATATGACTGAGAAGTAGGATTGATGACACAACAAGTTTCTTGAAGATTTTTCGTATGATTGATGACATTTCAAGTGCAGGCTAAGAAATTCTTGCAACAACTATTAACTTCATCAATTAGAAAAGTTTTCTCCTTTTGGCGCTCTTCTCTAACCTTTCTTGTCAAGTCTATAATGTGTTTCGTCCAAATTCCAAAAGATCATCAAATTCGAGTAACAACGATTTACGATGACGCACATAGATTTCATATTCCAACAAGTCAAATCTATCTTTAAGATAATAAATTTTATTCTCTACTTTTGAAATCTTTACTTTTATAGCTCGAGGCATTTTCAATATCAAAACTTTAGGCTCTAAAATGGAGTGATAGAATTGAATGATGTATAACAACATGAATATTTGAGGACCCAAACTGAAGAAACAATTAAACTAGAGAAACCAACTTGTAACTTGCTCAGGTCACATTTCCATGTTACTTGTAGCCTTTGTTATGTCTCTCAAGTAGGGTGTAAACGAATTGGGCTGCCCGCGAGCTCGACTAAGCCGTCTTGGCTCGACTAAGCCGACTCGAGCTCGACTAGAGCTTGTTAACGAGCGGAGTTTGAACAAGACATTTAGCCCTTTTAGTTAAACAAGTCGAGTTCGAACCAAGCGTGGTGTTCGACTCGAGTCCGGTTTATTTAGGCCCAACTCGAGCCCGACTTGTTTAACAATTATTTAATTAAAAATTTATTTTATTATATAAAACATATAATACAAAAATAAAAATAATTAGAACTAAGTTGCTAGTTATGTTTGTGTATGATATGGTTTATTCTAATTATGTTACATGCCTGTATCTACACCCACACACACACACACGTGTGTGTGTATATATATATATATAGTTCAAATGAAAAAACTGTCTCATATTGAGTTTTTAACTTTTTAATGTCAATTGTAGTAATTTTAAAATTAATCATATATAGTTAGTGTTGGAGAACATAGTATATGAATATTTTCAATTGTCTTATCATAATCAAATATCATTTCATTACTACTAAATTGAAAATTAAACAAATATAGTCATATCAATATATGTATCCAATATATATATTAGTTTATCAAAAAATGTATCATAAGTATATGACTATTGCTAAATTATGATTGTAGATGTCATAATTGAATTTATTTTCAAATAAAAAAAATAAAAAAATTGAACGGATCGGGCTTAAATTCGAGCTCGTTGGCTTGACTTGACTCACTTAAGTCTAGCTCGAACTTGAGCTCAACTTGTTTTTAAACAAGTGAGTTTGTACAAAAGATTTTAGGCTCGTTTAAAGCCAGCTTGACTTTTTTAACTTTTAGACGAGCTCGGTAAACCAAATCCAGGCTTGGCTCATTTACATCCCTACTCACAAGTTAGGATGGAGATTACTACCGTCAATGGCAAGATTTCAATTCTTTTCCTTCCCAAATCCAATCAACAAGATTTTTCCTTCTTTCAAACCCCGATGGTTGCATTTGTTGGAATGACGACGGAGGATAAAACCTCCAATGGTAATGGCTGCTAGGTTTTAGCTAGAGGAAGCTTGCAATTTACGGCCAAGTAACTTCGATTGACATCAATCTCCTTCACATTGACATCGAAGTGGGTTCTCTTGCTTAATAAATAGAATCGTCCTTATCGTGGGCTAATTCCTAGGCTCTAATGCCAACCGACACAACGAAAGACGAGTTAAATAATAGAAACAATTACGAGAATTGAATTTATAAAACTTTACATTCACAGGAATTCACAAAGTAAGATAAAGCCGACTAATAAACCACAATGTATTAATAAAATCTATAAGAGTTGCCCCATAATAATAAGCCTACGAGACTATTTATATTTCCTAAACCTAAAAAGATATAAAAATCCAATAAACTTAAAAAGTAAGCTCAAAACATAAATGGGCCTAAAAATAATTAAACCTACTAGGCTATTCTAATTAATAAATAAGAATATATCAAATATTTAAATTGTCCATAAATACTAAAACATAAATTATAGTGACGACTAACTTTTCCCGATTAATTTTTTTTTAGACTGAAAAGCATCTTAAAATAATGATCGCCAAGTTGGAGGCAGTGATATACTGCATATATCTATTACTTATTATAATAGTACAAACAACATTTTATTGTATGAACTAAGTGGGATGTTTTGGTTGGTCTTGAACTGAGTTGACTCGTGGAACTATACTTGAATTATTAGTTGGTTAGTATTTCTTCTTTTATTCCCTCTCTTCGCAGGCAACTCATTCATACTCCCTTTGTCCTGTATTAAATGTTCTAATTTTTTTTAGGATGTCCCAAAATACATGTCCTATTTCTATATTAATAAGTATTTTTATTTTATTTTTTCTCTTAACCCTCGTAATCATATTACTCCACTTATTTTGGAAATTGAAAAAATGGGAAAATATCTACATTAAAAACTTGTGTACTGCTATACCACTTTCACTATAACATCTCTTTCTATTTAATAGCTCTCTAAACTCTTTATTTACTATACTTATGGGGAATGTGAGAGATACAAAAAGAATATATCTAGAGAATTGATTCACGTGGAAAGAGTAATTGTTGGAGTCATAGAAAAGTAGAGAAATACCTCAACTAATAAGTAATTAAAAGGGTAATTTAGATAAAATAAAAATTTATTAAACAAAATGCCAAAACCAATTAGGACTTTATTTCGGGACGGAGGGAATGTTATATATAATAGAATATCAAATTGTATCAAATTCTCTCTTTGTTGGAAACCTGAAATGTATTATACATTCATTTAGAATCCTTTTTTAATTATTCTTCTTCCTTTTGCTATTTTTTTTGTCTTGATGAGCCCATGTGTTTTATTAAACACTAAAAATGAATATGAATATCATCGTTGGGTAAGATTATATGTATAACTATTTTAATAAATAATAATTAAAATAACATTTCACAGTCACTTTATGTAGGATGTTTTACCTATATAATTTTCTTTTTTATTCGGTCCAATATTAGATATATATATTTTTATTTCAAAACAATAAAGTAACATGATGGTCTTAATTTGTTACTCCCCCTGTTCCAAATTATTAGATCATTATTGACTTTTGAAAGTCAATTTATGATATTTTCGAGCTCAAAATTGAGATGATTCATTAAAATTTATGTCAATTTTGTGGTTGAAAATGTGGTGTTGAATTCATGTCAATTTTGAGGTTGAAAATGTCTTGTGCTGACTTGAAAAAGTCAATAGTGATCTTATATTTTGGAACGGATAAAGTGTTATTTCTTCACTATCATTTATAGCATCACACTACCATTACTTGTTAATATAAGTTATAATTAGTAAATATAATACAATCGTAAATCTCGTGCTTGGCACAGGTTACCAAGCTAGTATACTATATTGCAGTGCAGAATTAAAGGATCATAAATCTAGCATTTGATTATGTCAGTTTGGGATTGGCATTAGGAGTAATATATGGTTATCAATCCCAACTTGAGTTCAAGCATCGACCGTCTGTTTTAATCTTGGATTTCTGGTTGAAAATATAGTCGGTCTCCATTATTACTAGAAAGTTACATGCTACATTGTTATGCTCAATATATTAACTTCCATTGTGCCGCCGCCGCTGCACAGGTGGGAAGAACTTTCTCTTATCCAAATGCAAGAAGACCAGATGATGGTAGCAAAGCAGTGGGTGACCTTAATTTTGAGGTAAATTTTTTGCGCCTTCCTTCCTTTCTTGTCAATATAATCAATAATATGAATTTGTTTCCAACTTTTATCTCGCAATTTGCAGATTGGAGATTACCTGGACGTGGCAATTCTTCTATAAAAAGGATCTTCCTGTCCTGTCCTGTCCTGTCTGTATTCAGTATTTTTATTTTCTTTTGGGTTGCATCTTATTTAGTAGATCAGGCAAGTGCAGCAGCAGGGCATGTTAGCTTTTGATGCATTTGGATTTGTGATTATGCTTACAAATTCATAATTGGAAAGACAAAATTAGATTTATGTTTTTGATGATTGATTTTCCTTTTTCTTCGATTCAAAATTAGATTATAAAATAACATAAAGTTACGTATTGTTTTTATTTTTAATTGATTGAGTAATATCATACGTTTCTAGTTAATGTTGGGAAAACAAATTTTTTCTTAAAAAGTTGCCGTCATATAAATGCATTTTTAATTTTAGAAGGATGATTTAGATGTCGATTAATTTTAAGTCAAATATGAATTGTGACTAATGTGAATTATAAGCGTTAAAATGCCCTCCTATTCTATATTCACATGCTTCGGTCGCGATTATATATTGTTCGTTTCGTGTATTGATATTAACGAGAGTTCAAATTTAGAAAAATCATGTATGCATAGCAATATCGTCAATTTTACTTGTGAAAATATCAATTCGTTTTTATTAAGTAAGGGGCAACTTTGATACATTATACTACTTTTATACTCATTCTTTAGCAAGAACTTTATTTTTGGGACATGTAATAAAATATAAATAGATTTATCATTTTAGTAGGAACTGTGGAATTTTAGACTTACTAGTGGTGTTTTAAGCATATTTAATTCTATTTTCTTATTATTAAAATATTTAATGTCAAATCATTTAATTTGAGGCTAAAATCTTAAAATCTCTAACATTAACCCTTTGCTTTTATTATTTTTGGTTCTATCAATTTTATTACAAGATTTTTTTATCACACTTTTATGCAAGTAAGACGATATATATATATATATATATATATATATATATATATATATATATATATATATATATATATATATATACACACACACACGTTAAGAAATTTTTATACGATAATTTCACTAAAATATTAAGAAATGAAAAAAAATCTCTTAACAAATTACGAGATTTAATTACATTTTTTAATCGTGAATTTTATTATTAAATCAATGTTCTAACTAAATTTAATTTATTAAAATTTAAATTTTTATCAAATCACACGACTTGATAAAATCGCATATATATATATATATATATATATATATATATATATATATATATATACTAGTAATTGCTCGTGCCTGAAGGCACGGCGTACCAAAAAATTAGATTAAAATTTGAAAAATACTACATTACCTAAAGACTTTTTACAAACTAAAATAACTTACAATCACACATAACAATTATCATAATTCACCACACCACCACAATAATAATAATAATAATTATAATTATTATTATTATTATTACTATTATAATTATAATTATCATTATTGTTATTATTGTTATTATTTTTATTATTACTATTATAATTATTATTATTATAATTATTATTATCATTATTGTTATTTGATTTGGACGAGAATTTTTAGGGTTGAATTTGATTTGGGTGGGAATTTTTAGTATGAGATGAAATGTAAGCCTTTTGATTAAGTTGGAAGAAGGAAGATTAAATCTGAACATAAAATTAATTGGGTTCCAAGTAATCCTCCTCCTAATATATAAATATATAACCTACACGTTTGTTTGTATACTAACCCAATTTTTAGCATTGAGAGACAGAGGGAGAGAGAAAGAGAGTAGTCGAAAGAAATACTTGGGATCCTCGATCCTATATACATTAAGGGAATAAGTCGAAAGAAATAGTTGGGATTATGGAGGAGATGTCAGACGTTCCAAGGGGGTTTAGGTTCCACCCCACGGATGAAGAATTGATCGTCTCCTACTTGGTTCCAAAGCTGAATGGAACGCCCCTTCCTTGCGGCATTGTCACCGACAAGGTTGTCTATGGCCAAAACTCCACCCCATGGGAGATATTTGATGATGAAAAGGACCCTTGGACTCAATCAAAGTGCAAGAACAAGAAGACTCTTTATGTCTTCACCCAATTGAAAAAGAAGAGCAAGGGAAAGAAGCAAATCGAGAGAACTGCCGGCTGTGGCACTTGGGACGGGCAGACTGCCCCTAGAACCATCAAGGATGGTCATGGCAAGGTCGTTGGGTTCAAGAAGTACTTTAGTTTTGAGCCCAAAAGTAATGATAATATTAGGACTCATGGACATTGGGGTATGCATGAATTTTCCGTTTCGGATGGTGGTGGTGAGTATGTTCTTTGTGCGATAACAAGGGATGATTCCAAAAGAATAGAAAAAACCCCATTAGTTGTGGTTCATCAGAGTAATAGTAGTGAAGAAGCTGCAGCAAGCGGATCAATTCATCAAGAACCATTGGAAGTTGCGACTGAATTTGATCCAAAGTTGTTCAAGGATGATGATACTACTGCACCACTTCAAGTCCAGAATGACGTTCTTGTTGGTAATTGGACTGAATCTCAAGGACCTACAACTACAGTGATCCAGTATCAAGGATCAACGATGATCGAGGACTACGGGCAGTTCACCGCTAATAATAGCATGGATGATATATTTGACTTGAGTTTCTTCGATGGAAAAGGAAATTGCTTGAGGAAGCTGAAAACCAAGGAGGAAAGAAGTTATGCTGATATGAGCTTTAGTCATTTCAGTTGATAAAAACATGTTAAACTTAACTGCTTTATTCACACGTGATAGATGTTGTAATCTGATATTAGATATGAATACTTTGAGTGCTGAAAACAAATCCTAAAACTTAATGTCTTATGGGGGATTTCCAGATAATTGAGGACGAAATCACCTTTTATAATGATAGGCGATGATCTGTGTGTTGACAATGTGGTGTGGTTTACCGCGCAAACCTTAAGCTTTTGATTTTTATTGAATTAAGGACCGGCTGCAGTTTCTAGACTAAGCTTAGCATTTACTTGCATAGTGTCAATTTTAGTTGTATGTTACTTGCAAGTCCTTCCCTTAATTGCGCTTGATTCTTTTTTTTTTTTCTGGAGGTCCAATGCACAATTCAGTCTCCACATCTGAATTCAGTGTTATCCGTGGATGTCAAGATATTTCGTTCCTCAGTTGATCATTGTCGTGGTTGAATTTCATACTGAAAATTTAATGAAATTATACATTAGATTTCGTTGATGATGCCAAAAAAACAAAAAAAAAACTGAAGTTTGGTGTTGTACTGGACACTGCTCCTTTCTCCAAAAGAATGAAGAGATTTCCTATTAATGCTCTCATGGGCTCTGGATGAATAACATATACACAGTCAACCCTTTAGAGCCATAGAATAAGTAAACAGCTTCATGATTTTGGTGCATATAAGTTTTCCCCCGTGACAAAACCATAGAATAAGTAAACAGCTTAAACTGTTTAGCGGTGACCGCCAGAGAGTTTCCAGTATTTCCACCTACGTTGTGGACAGGAGCCGCTTTCACCTGTTGTTGCATGAATTGCATAAAACCTCTGAACATTCCATCATTCATCATCTGGTCAGTGTTGTTGTTTGCATGAGGATTGTCACCTTCCTGATGAACATTATCCTGATTATTGATATGTGGTGAATCAATAATCGTCTGTGCTCCATTGCTATTCTCAACATTCTCAGATGCCATTTTCAGATACTGCCACAAAATAAAAGTTAATTGATATGTCATATATTATCCTTATATTATGACCGACCAATTAAATACCATGCAAATAAACTTAGGTAGGTCATACTAGCGAAGGAAATCCCCGTCTCTCCCCTCCTAGTTCTATTCTCACATCTTAGCCAGGGATCATATCCCTAAGCTCTGATACCAACTGTGACGCCCCCAAAATTAGGTATACATCACCCATCTTGGGTCGTCAGATACATAGTACAAAATACAAATACAACTTACTAATACAACTGTCGTGTACAATACGACAAAACATAAACTGTGAGTTTGAATACAAATATTATCTTCTAGAGAGTATTCATACTCAAAAGGAGTCCTCATTACATTTATTAACACACCATTACATAGAATAGTGAGGACTACTAACTAATACTATCATTCGGACCATCACTCCGTTCCCCGACTTGCCCCAGCTACGTTCTCATTTTCTGAAGAGAACAGTGAAAGAAAGGGTGAGCTCAACTAGCCCAGTAAGAAATATCATGACTAAGATAATGCAGAATAAATTATCATTAGCCTTCAACAATGTTAAACTGATAAAATATAATAGACATCAAGTTTAACTGCAGCGGAACAAGCAATCCATTAAAAGAGTCAAGTAGAAAATAAACTCTACTATCTTTTATGATTTAAAAGATTTTTCAACACTGTGATCGCTGAGACTCAGCTTAATAAAATAATCTACATCATCGAATCACCCCTGCACTACGGCCAAGGATATTCGTATATTCATTAATGGTCATGATCATGCCAACAACTGTCCATCAATGCACTACGGGCCAATGAGGACTTTTACCACATCATTTGTAACATTACGGTCATGATTATACCGAATAATTCCTGGTCATAATCATACCAAGTCCATCTATGCACTACAGGCCACAGATGACTTTCAACATTTTATAAACATGAGGATGATGACAATGATATAAGAATTCAATAAAACAAGTTCAAGAATTAATTTATCCAAGAATTAACAACGTCCAAATTGTCAACATGATACTGCTTTGTGGAGTAAAATTCAAGAATACTTAGAAGAATATTTTCATGAAAAGATACTGGATGAAACGCAATTATCAAGGATATTCCACAAATTTCATGGAGTATAGAAGTCAAAACTTAACCAATTGAGTACAATAAAGAATGGAATAACAAAAGAAATCACCATGCATGCGATAGACCGCACAAACAGGTTATTCCAACAGAATAATAAAAAATGGAACCAGGTCCGGCGTAAACGCACAGACAGGATATTCCGACAGAATAATAAATAATGGAACCAGGTCCGGTGTAAAACACACAGACAGGATATTCCGACAAAATAATAAATAATGGAACCAGGTCCGGTGTAAAACACACAGACAGGATGTTCCAACAGAATAATAATAAAAACGGAACCAGGTCCGGTGTAAAACACACAGACAGGATGTTCCAACAGAATAATAATAAAAACGGAACCAGATCCGGTGTAAAACACACAGACAGGATGTTCCAACAGAATAATAGAAGAATGTCACCAAGTATAGGGTAGATCCGCGTATACAGGTTATTCCAACAGAATAATAAGAAATGGAATAATAACAGTTCTCTTCATGAATAAGAAAGAATAACACCCCTTACCGTTTTAAAGACGAGCTGAAATAAGGAAGTAGTTAAGTAACAGAATACTCTTCTTCTCTCTCTCTATAGTTTCTCTCTATAGTTTCTCTCTCTAGAGTTCAGTGAATTCGTAAGAAATAATGAAGGAATGAGCTGCTATTTATAGAAAAATAGAATGCATAGTAACTAATCCATGAACGGTCCAGATTGATTACTTTAATCTAACGGTCCATATTTAAAGAAAAATCTTTTAAATAAAATATAATATATTCTATTTATAGAATAACTTTAATAAAGTATTCTGTTTTATATAAAAAGATGTTTCTGTTTTATTACGTTAATAATACGAATAAAACAAAACGTCATTATCGCTAAATAATTCATATTATTAACTGACAATAATTGAATCAAATTGAGTGACTTCTCACATAAGCATTAATAATCAATACTGTGTGCTACTATGCAACCACACGTATTACTGTACTTTTACTACCGAGTAGTTCAACAGTAACAATGGTAAAATTTCCGCCGTTATTTTTAATAAAATATTTTTGTCGTTTTCTCAATCCGACAATAATTCCGTTGTGGGGTCCACCAATGATTGTGTCGTTGTACGAATATTCCCTGTTAAAACGAATATTCCCCGACCAATCGAATATTATATAACAACTTGCGTACTTTACAAAATTTATAAATATTACCCACAACTATAGCATTATATCAAATTAACTCCATAATATTCAAAAATGATATTTATAGAAAATTCTTATTTATTTATAAAAGTTGGGGTCTTACATCAACTATTCCTTTTGGTACTTTAACAGAACGGTCAGCTAGTTGGAGCGTGACACTTGTCTTTTTCAATTCCCCTAAGCCTAAGGTTTGGTACACAGAAAATGGTAACAGGTTCACACTAGCTCCTAAATCAAGCAAAGCTTTTTCAATTAATGTGTCACCTATGATGCATGAAATTGTAGGACAACCGGGGTCCTTATACTTCACAGGGACTTGACATGACAAGATAGAACTAACATGGGCTGTTAGAAAAGCTTTTTTAGGAACATGAGTGGTTTTTTTATGTGTGCACAAATCTTTTAGACATTTAGCATATGAGGGAACTTGTTGAATGGCATCTAGAAGAGGAATATTAATTTTAACTTGTTTGAACACTTCTAGAATTTTGTCCAACTGGGCTGACTGCTTGTTTGAAATAAGTCTTTGAGGGAATGGGGTTTTTGGTTTAAAGACTTTTTCAATTGACTCATAAGGTGTGGTTTGATCATCTTTTGACACAAGCTTAGTAGGTGGGCCTACTGACTCAGAGTTTGTGGGCTTTTCAGGTAGGGCTGACTTTGAAGATGGATTTTTATATTCAACATATAAATTTTTCTCTTCTTCATTATCAATGCCAGCATGATTATTAAAATAATTTCCAGACCTTAAAAAGATTATAGAATTCACATGATTGACTTGGTTGTTTTCATGTGAATTAACATGATAAGATTTTTGAGTAGGAACTGAAAATTTTGGATTGGTCTCGGGTTGACTAGGAAGTTTACCCTTCTCTCTTTCACTAACTGTAGTGGCCAATTGACTCATTTGGATCTCTAGGCGAGAAATGGATTTTATTATAGTTTCCACACTCTTCTCTAAGGTGCTCACACTTTTCTCTAAGGTGCTAAGCCTCCTCTCACTTTCATTAGAAAAACCTGGTGGATATTGAGGTGCTGGATTTGAATTTTGGTACGGACCAGGATTTGACTTTTGGTAAGGTTGAAAAGATTAATTTAGAGACTGATTGACCTGATTTGAAGAATTATTTGGGTAGGGTCCTTGGTTCCATGCAAAATTAGGATGATTTCTCCAACCTGGATTATAAGTGGGTGCAAATGAGTCATTCGCAGGTCTTTGAAACATTGAATTGACTTGTTCATATTCTTCGAGTTGGGACATGACTCTAGGACATTCCTCAATCACATGGCTTGGTGAATTACACTTTAGACACAAAGGTGGTGGTGTTGAGACTTGGTTCACGTGTGATTGTCCCCTAGTTTCTAAATCTTCAAGTCTTTTAAGTACACCAGCCAACTTAACTTCGGTAGCAATTGAATTGTCAATTGTATGAACACCCCTAGATGAACTAGGTTTATCTGTCTCTCGGTTGGTTTCCCATTGCATGGTTTTTTCTGCTAAGTCTTCTAAAAACTCCCAAGCCTTTTCCTCATCATTATTCAAAAAATCCCCTTTACACATTGACTCTAACATTGTTTTAGTGGGATAGTCTAAACCTTCGTAAGCAATTTGACACAATCTCCATTTCTCAATTCCGTGGTGTGGGCACTGGGATAACAAATTTTTAAATCTATCAAAATATTTCCAAAATGACTCTTTTTCAAGTTGGCAAAATTGATGAATTGCAGTCCTAATTTTAGCAGTTTTATGATTCGAAAAATATTTTTTTTAGAAATGTAACAACAAATCCCTCCTAGGTTGATATGGAATTATTTGGTAGGCTATATAACCATTTTTTTAGCATTATCTTTTAAAGCAAATGTTATAAATCTTAGCCTAATTGAGTCATCAGACAATTGTTGAATTTTCATTAGGGCACAAACTTTCTCAAATTCCTGAATAAATAAATATGCATCTTCTATCCCTGTGAACCTAGGTAACATATTTATAAAATATGGCTTAAGTTCAAAATTGTTACCAGTTACCGGTGGTAGACTGATACATGAAGGTTGGGCAGAGCGAGAAGAATAACATCGATCCCTTAAAAAAACAGTTTGTGCGCCCTCCATTTTTCTTAAAGTGAGATCTTTTAAAGTGAAATCCGAAAAATCAAGTGTTCTCACTAATCGGGATGTTTCGTCCCTAATCCACACTTTTTGCATACACTACTTAACAAATAAGCAGATAAGCACAAAAAAAAAACAAAAAAAATAAATAAATAAATAAAATCTAGACAGCTCCTAACTGTTCCAAGTTACACCGCAAGGTTCACCAAATTCGAAATTAATCACACCACTAGCCAGGTAAGTGTAAGAAAGGTAGGAGTCTCTCCGTAGAAACGGTGACTAATTGATTAACTACACAATCTTTAGGTGTATACCTTTTGAACCACTTGCCTAGACACCAGTAGTTTGATTAATTTAAAATTCAGACTCCTCTTGGAGTTTCTTGTCCTAATTGAGCTCGAGAGTCCTAGGGGCTAACGTCTACTTGATTTTATTAGATCATGGTCATGCAAAATGTAAATTGGATTGTTTGTGGACCAAGGAAGGGTGATGAAATCTCCACCTTATCTTGTTAAGGGTTGTGCCCTTATTGTTAGATTAAAGATAAAAATGCACAAATAATAAAAAAAACTGTAAACAAATAAAGTGTCCTAAATCTATGTGAATTACGAAAGAATGAGAAATTTTGACGTACCTCAATCCTCCAGCAATCACCACAGTTTATATTTGTCAAAAAAAAAATAATAATAAATAAAAATAAAAACCTAACAGGATGTGCTCTACGTGAGTGAATGCATGAATGCGGCAAATAAAAAAAATATTAATAATAATAAAAACTAAACTATTTTTTTTTTAAATATGGAGATACGAAGTACCGAAAAAAGCGCAGCAACAAAATTTTTATCTTTTCGCTCCTTCGACCAACTTCAATAATCCTGGGGAAAAAAATATAGAGTTAAAGCTAATTCGAATAAATAAAAATTAAGGAATAAATAAAAATTAATTCTAGTCCCCGGCAACGGCGCCAAAAACTAAATGTGATAAAAATATGTAACTGCAAGTGCACAGTGTCAAATTGAAAAACTGGCAAGTACAGGTCGAACTCACAGGGACTAGATTAATTCTTTAATATATCCTTAATTAATATTTTAGGCGAATTAGAAATAAATATGGTGGAGAAAATTTATTAACTAAATTATTCAAACTACTAATTAATAACGGAAACTATTAATGAGAAAAGATACCTAGGAATCAGAATCCACCAAATATTGACATAATAAATAATTTCTTATTTCCTAAATCAATTCCCAAATTATTCTCCCTTCCCTTTAAAAATAATGATTCATATAATTAATATGGGCAAGCATAAGTTATGAAAAATTCACAGATTAACTATAACTTATTAAAACCTCGCAATCAATATAAAAATCATATGCAATTTATGCGGAGGAAATATAAAGGCGAAAATAATTAGGCATTAATTTTGGAACGGAAAGAAAATATTATTATGAAATACTTAGTTTCATCATAATCCTAGGTATTAGAAATTTAGCTAGCCATGGAATTAAAAACAAAAACAAATAATATTAGTACTACAATTCGCATGAAATAAGAACAATAATTAAAAAGAGAATTTCTATTATATAAATAAAAGAAAGATACAAATACTCCCTGACAGTAGTTTCACACGTGATTGGAATAAGAGAAAAAATAAACTCTAAATATGTTACTCCCTTCTACACTAGTGAAGAACTAAGAAAAAGAAAATAATAAGTGGTCCCCTTCTCTCTAAAACAAGAGGCCTAGGGAAAATAACTTGGAACCCTAATTGAACTTGGACAGTTTTGTTTCCCATCAACTTCTCAAAAAAAATCTTCTAGATATACTTTCTCTTCTGTTGTTGGATTTGATCACTTTGCACACCAAGATTGTTCAACCTCTTTTCTACTCCTTGTAGGATTCTTCTTGGATATTCCTTACATGAATAAGAGCATTAAATATCGCTTGTTCACCAAGATTTTGACCTTATTGCAACAAATATTAAATCTTACAAAATAAAATAAAACATATTAATTTAATAAACTAATATAATTAAAATGACAAAATTAGGGATAATTAAATGTATGAATTATGTGTCTATCAATTATATATTGTTCGTTTCGTGTATTGATATTAACGAGAGTTCAAATTTAGAAAAATCATGTATGCATATCAATATTGTCAATTTTACTTGTAAAAATATCAATCCGATTTCATTAAGTAAGGGGCAACTTTGATACATTATACTACTTTTATACTCATTCTTTAGCAAGAACTTTATTTTTGGGACATGTAATAAAATATAAATAGATTTATCATTTTAGTAGGAACTGTGGAATTTTAGAGTTACTCGTGGTGTTTTAAGCATATTTAATTCTATTTTCTTATTATTAAAATATTTAATGACAAATCATTTAATTTGAGGATAAAATCTTAAAATCACTAACATTAACCCTTTGCTTTTATTATTTTTGGTTCTATCAATTTTATTACAAGATCTTTTTATCACACTTTTATGTAAGTAAGACGATATATACACACACACACACGTTAAGAAATTTTATTACGATAATTTTACTAAAATATTAAGAAATGAAAAAAAATCTCTTAACAAATTACGAGATTTTATTACATTTTTTAATCGTGAATTTTATTATTAAATTAATGTTCTAACTAAATTTAATTTATTAAAATTTAAATTTTTATCAAATCACACGCTTTGATAAAATCGCATATATATATATATATATATATATATATATATATATATATATATATATATATATACTAGTAATTGCTCGTGCCTGAAGGCACGGCGTAACAACCTGAAGGCACGGCGTAACAAAAAATTAGATTAAAATTTGAAAAATACTACATTACCTAAAGACTTTTTACAAACTAAAATAACTTACAATCACACATAACAATTATCATAATTCACCACACCACCACAATAATAATAATAATAATTATAATTATTATTATTATTATTATTACTATTATAATTATAATTATCATTATTGTTATTATTATTATTATTTTTATTATTACTATTATAATTATTATTATTATAATTATTATTATCATTATTGTTATTTGATTTGGACGAGAATTTTTAGGGTTGAATTTGATTTGGGTGGGAATTTTTAGTATGAGATGAAATGTAAGCCTTTTGATTAAGTTGGAAGAAGGAAGATTAAATCTGAACATAAAATTAATTGGGTTCCAAGTAATCCTCCTCCTAATATATAAATATATAACCTACACGTTTGTTTGTATACTAACCCAATTTTTAGCATTGAGAGACAGAGGGAGAGAGAAAGAGAGTAGTCGAAAGAAATACTTGGGATCCTCGATCCTATATACATTAAGGGAATAAGTCGAAAGAAATAGTTGGGATTATGGAGGAGATGTCAGACGTTCCAAGGGGGTTTAGGTTCCACCCCACGGATGAAGAATTGATCGTCTCCTACTTGGTTCCAAAGCTGAATGGAACGCCCCTTCCTTGCGGCATTGTCACCGACAAGGTTGTCTATGGCCAAAACTCCACCCCATGGGAGATATTTGATGATGAAAAGGACCCTTGGACTCAATCAAAGTGCAAGAACAAGAAGACTCTTTATGTCTTCACCCAATTGAAAAAGAAGAGCAAGGGAAAGAAGCAAATCGAGAGAACTGCCGGCTGTGGCACTTGGGACGGGCAGACTGCCCCTAGAACCATCAAGGATGGTCATGGCAAGGTCGTTGGGTTCAAGAAGTACTTTAGTTTTGAGCCCAAAAGTAATGATAATATTAGGACTCATGGACATTGGGGTATGCATGAATTTTCCGTTTCGGATGGTGGTGGTGAGTATGTTCTTTGTGCGATAACAAGGGATGATTCCAAAAGAATAGAAAAAACCCCATTAGTTGTGGTTCATCAGAGTAATAGTAGTGAAGAAGCTGCAGCAAGCGGATCAATTCATCAAGAACCATTGGAAGTTGCGACTGAATTTGATCCAAAGTTGTTCAAGGATGATGATACTACTGCACCACTTCAAGTCCAGAATGACGTTCTTGTTGGTAATTGGACTGAATCTCAAGGACCTACAACTACAGTGATCCAGTATCAAGGATCAACGATGATCGAGGACTACGGGCAGTTCACCGCTAATAATAGCATGGATGATATATTTGACTTGAGTTTCTTCGATGGAAAAGGAAATTGCTTGAGGAAGCTGAAAACCAAGGAGGAAAGAAGTTATGCTGATATGAGCTTTAGTCATTTCAGTTGATAAAAACATGTTAAACTTAACTGCTTTATTCACACGTGATAGATGTTGTAATCTGATATTAGATATGAATACTTTGAGTGCTGAAAACAAATCCTAAAACTTAATGTCTTATGGGGGATTTCCAGATAATTGAGGACGAAATCACCTTTTATAATGATAGGCGATGATCTGTGTGTTGACAATGTGGTGTGGTTTACCGCGCAAACCTTAAGCTTTTGATTTTTATTGAATTAAGGACCGGCTGCAGTTTCTAGACTAAGCTTAGCATTTACCTGCATAGTGTCAATTTTAGTTGTATGTTACTTGCAAGTCCTTCCCTTAATTGCGCTTGATTCTTTTTTTTTTTTCTGGAGGTCCAATGCACAATTCAGTCTCCACATCTGAATTCAGTGTTATCCGTGGATGTCAAGATATTTCGTTCCTCAGTTGATCATTGTCGTGGTTGAATTTCATACTGAAAATTTAATGAAATTATACATTAGATTTCGTTGATGATGCCAAAAAAAAAAAAAAAAAAAAACTGAAGTTTGGTGTTGTACTGGACACTGCTCCTTTCTTCAAAAGAATGAAGAGATTTCCTATTAATGCTCTCATGGGCTCTGGATGAATAACATATACACAGTCAACCCTTTAGAGCCATAGAATAAGTAAACAGCTTCATGATTTTGGTGCATATAAGTTTTCCCCCGAGACAAAACCTCTCCTGATCAGTTCTTTTTCTGTTATTTTGTTTACATTTTCCTTTCCTTTGAACCAAACAAAGAAAAGTGCAAAACTTGGCTTTTCATCTTTCTCGTGTACAAATCTACATTTCAAGCACAATGGAGAAAAGTATATGGATTCACTTTCGTGCATAGGATTGAATTGTCTGCTGCTAAGGCCTTCTCCTGATATTTTATAGGACTAAAGAAAATATGGCACCACAAATTAGTGAACACTCTTGGTCTATATTTATACATAATTATAATAGTCATCTCCCATTGTTTGCTCAAGAAAAACGATAAAGATTGAATTTTTGAGTCTTGCATCAAAAGATATTTCGTATTCTCAAGCAATGCAGTGTAAATAGTTATTATGACCTTTAAATTCATATTTAGAAGAGTTTACCTTTTCCTTTAGTTGTTTAATCTGTTCCTTGAAGACTTGACCTTAAGCTTTTGATTGTTTTATTGAAGGACCAAAGGGCTGCAGTTACTAGAATAAGGTTAGCATTTAGGCACTAATATTAATTCCAAGCTGCAGCAAAGTTAAAAACTTTATTGGAGATGTCAACTTTTTTCAAATCCTGATTTGTATAAGGAAACAGTTTCAGCAATAGCCGGCAAATCCAAGTGACTTGTTGAAAAGAGAAACGTACAAGAAATCCTTTTGGTTACTTGAGCTTTAGCCATTTCAATTTATAAATAAATGTACTGCTCCCAATTTACTGAAGTTTGGCATTGTACTTGACACTGCTCGATCATTTCTTTAAAATCACCAAGAGATTTCCTATTAATGCCCTTGACGGTTGTGGATTATAATTTTTACACAGTCAATCCTTTAATATATGCCATAGAATAAGTAAACAACTTCATTTTCTCACCAGCAATTAATGAACACTTTTCAACCAAAATTATAAAGACTGAATTTTGGATCTTATATATATCCAAAAATTTAACTCCTAGAAGTCATTTGCCCTATCAAATTTTTAGCAATGCAAAAGTTACTATGGCCTCTAAACTTGTATTCAGTACAGTTTACCTTTTCCTTTAGTTGCTCATGCCTCGAATGCACTGTGCTGCAGTGCATTTTCTGTTCCTTTTATATATATTTTTTACCTTTTGATATTTTTAAGAACATAACATTTTTTTACTATGTTTAGTACCTTCAACTTTGAGGTGGTGCCATAAATATTTACAATCCAAGTGGTGAATCAGATAACTGGAGGAGGGGAAGAAATGCTTCAGTCGTATTTTCTTGCAGCATGGTAGTTTGTTTGCAGGGATTGTACAGCCAATTCATAAGTCCGATTCATCACTCCATTCTGATTTTGCTTCCATCGGTTTTGTATTGTCTTTGGACAGTATCTAATACTAGTTGTGGACAATAAATCATGAGTTCATTAATTGCTTTTTACATTGTAATTTGCTCACTTCAATATAACATTTTAATTAAGATCTTCTCAAAGTAGTATATGTATGCTATTAGGCTCATTACTGAGTAATAATGACAACTTAAAAATGAATGTCAAACTTTTTGATTATAATCAAGATACTGTCAATTTTAGTTGTATGCTTTCTCTTCAATTCTAAAATGCTCTCTTTTGCAGAGATAGATCTTGTAGTTTGCTCTTCTTTGTTCTGCAGACTTAGTTTTTGATGGAGGATGAACTTGTTCATCAGCCACTGGAATATGATCCAAAGTTGTTGACGGAGTCAGGGTGAAGGTATGACTTAAACCCAAATCCTTAACATTACAACTCCTTTCTCTTAACCAACTGAACCATTTCATTTGTTGGTTATATGGACAACATATAATATATTTATTATATACTTTTTAGATTTGAAAATATCCAACATATTACAAGATCAAAGAAAATATGGCACCACAAATTATATATAAGCACAATACTCCCCTCCCACTGATTGCTCAAGAAAAACAATTCAGACTGGGTTTTGAGTCTTACATCAAAATAAAGACCGAGCTTACAGCAAACAGTCATTTTCCTTTTGAATTCTTAAGCAACTCAGTGCAAAATAGTTATATACTTAGAACAGTTACCTTTTTCTTTAGTTGGTCAATCTGCTCTTGAAGACTTGTCTAGACTATATATACACAAAGATAGAAGATGTTTGATTCTAAGTTATTTGAGAATCGTATGAACCTATTTCATTTTTTCCCCAAAAGGATACCTTTCTTATTGCACTCACACTATTCTCCAGCTGCTGTTCTACCTGTTGTAGTTCTTCAATGGAGCATGATCCCATACCTTCTCCCAATAGTTTCTTGCACTCACATTTTCATGTTTAATTATAAATCTTTTGACAATAACTTGATCTTAATGACAAGATTATAGTGCCAAAGTCCAGAAAAAGATGCAGATGAATTGTTTCAAGATTTCAGAAGTTCTATCTTGTTTGTTAGATTTCAAGATTTCAAATTTAGTGTCAATGCTATACAATCAAAGCAGGTTTACTGTAAGATAAAGCCTAAGGCTAATATATTTTACTCCTTAGTGTTTCTTTATCAAGTTTCCTTAAGTTTCCTGGATGCTGTGCCTATTAGCATGGACGATTATATATTTTACTTGAGTTTCCTGGATGCGATGCCAATTAGCATGGATGAAGTTTCAGAGGCATTGTTTTGGGAAAACCAAGTGCTGGGGAAAAGCTTGAGGAAGGTGAAAACCCATGCGGAAAGAAGTTATCATGTGGAAGTAGATGATTGCTTGAGTTAGAACTTTAGATGTGATATTTTGTATTTTGTGGGCTTATGAACTTCAGAGTTAATGGAAGAGGATTTATAGCTTTTATGAAAGACTATTTTGTTTGTATGTTTGTTTATATTGGAATGCAAATGTTGGATTTGACATATTTTGCATAATTTTCTTGATTTGTTTTCGTATTAACTGCATTATATAATACTAATTGATGAGCATTGCTTTTAAATTGTAAGTTGTTCACTTCAATACCATGTTTCAATTTTAGACTTTCTCAAAGTATTAATCTGTTTTACTATAACTACATATTTATAACAACTTAAATGAATGTCAAAAGTTCTTGATTTTAATATGCATGCTGTCAGTTGTAGCTGTGTGCTTGCCATCAATTCTAAAACACTCTATTTTGTTGCCATAGTTCGTCTAATTTTGCTATGGTTTGCCCTGCATATTGAGTTTCAAAATATTGCTAAGGAAGCTTGTTGACAAAAATCACCTCCAAATACTGTTGTCTTTGATAAATTAAATGGCAAAAATATCGGTACATGTCAAACAAATTTAAATTTACAGTTCCATCAAAATAATAATCACTACAAAAAATAATGAGATAAAAATAACCAAGCACAAGACATCAAAATTTTTACGTGAAAAACCCTCTAAATCTAAGAGGTAAAAACTACGGGATAATATCCGAAAAGTTCATTATAATAAACTAAGAGAATACAAAGATATCTTAAAACCCATGCGGAAAGAAGTTATTTTTAATATTTTAAAGTAAAATATTATTTTAAAAATAATTTTAAAACTTTTTATTTTTTTAAGAAATTGAATGGTTGAAATTGGGGTCGAGTCAAACTAGGTCGGGTTGGATCAAATTTGGTCAAAATGGGTTGGATTACCGTCAAATTGGGTAAAAAGAACGTAATCGACAAAAAATATCACTTTAAGGACCTAATTGACGAAAAATAAACTTTAAGAACAACTTTATAAGTGAATAGCAATTTGGAGGGACAAAATGTTACTCAGTCAAAAGTAAATCTTCCCTTTGTTCGCACATAGGATTAATGTATTTGAGAGTTTCAATATCTAGAACATTGTAGAACATTTGATATTCTTCTTGAGCCTCCACCAACATCTAGAACCTTCACTTTTCTACCTTCAAATTCTTCCAAATTTCCACCTACCTACCTTGATCTAGAACCTTCAAATTCTTGAACCTTCCAAATTTCCACCTAGCTTGAGCTTCTTGATTTTTCCCTAGTCAGTTATAAATAGACCCCCACCACCCAAAATCATCAAGCCAACACAAACACAAATCACCAACAACCTATCATTGCAAAGTTTGTTCCTGCTTTTTCTCTTGTAAGCTTTTGGTTGTAAGATTGTAACTTAGATTCCTCCATAATAATAAAGGTTTTTTTCTTCCCTCATTTTTTGGAGCTATACTCTAATTTATTTGTTCTTCAACTTTGGTTGTGAGTCTTGCTAGTGTAAATTTATTTTTCACTATTCTAAGGAAGCAATTTCCGGAATTTGGAATTTCTTGGAATTTGTCTTTCTTCGCACTTTTCAATTGATTTTTGTATTATAATTGTGATGTTGGAGAAAACCAAAATTTATTCCGAGACAATTTTTGTAGATAGTTTTCTTAAAAATCTCCTTCAGAAACTCATTCAGTAACTCATCTAGTTTATCTTCTCTAAGGTTATCAGCATCACCTAGTACCCCTTTGGGCGATATGTTCTGAAATTTATCCAGGGATTCTATGTTCAACAAAACCAAATCATGCCTACACTAAAATGCAAATTCTTGGAAATGATCCATTAGGACACCTTCAAAGATGGTGTTTCTTAAAACTCCTAACAGGAGGAGGGAAAGAAATGGTTCTGTCAATTTGTTTGCAGGGATTGTACTGCCAATTCCTTTCTTCAAAAGAATGAAGAGATTTCCTATTAATGCTCTCATGGGCTCTGGATGAATAACATATACACAGTCAACCCTTTAGAGCCATAGAATAAGTAAACAGCTTCATGATCTTTGGTGCATATAAGTTTTCCCCCGAGACAAAACCTCTCCTGATAAGTTCTTTTTCTGTTATTTTGTTTACATTTTCCTTTCCTTTGAACCAAACAAAGAAAAGTGCAAAACTTGGCTTTTCATCTTTCTCATGTACAAATCTACATTTCAAGCACAATGGAGAAAAGTATACGGATTCACCTTCGTGCATAGGATTCCATTGTCTGCTGCTAAGGCCTTGTCCAGATATTTTATATGACTAAAGAAAATATGGCACCACAAATTAGTGAACACTCTTGGTCTATATTTATACATAATCATAATAGTCATCTCCCATTGTTTGCTCAAGAAAAACGATAAAGATTGAATTTTTGAGTCTTGCATCAAAAGATATTTCGAATTCTCAAGCAATGCAGTGTAAATAGTTATTATGACCTTTAAATTCATATTTAGAAGAGTTTACCTTTTCCTTTAGTTGTTTAATCTGTTCCTTGAAGACTTGACCTTAAGCTTTTGATTGTTTTATTGAAGGACCAAAGGACTGCAGTTACTAGAATAAGGTTAACATTTAGGCACTAATATTAATTCCAAGCTGCAGCAAAAGTTAAAAACTTTATTGGAGATGCCAACTTTTTTCAAATCCTGATTTGTATAAGGAAACAGTTTCAGCAATGGGCCGGCAAATCCAAGTGACTTGTTGAAAAGAGAAACGTACAAGAAATCCTTTTGGTTACTTGAGCTTTAGCCATCTCAGTTTATAAATAAATGTACTGCTTCCAATTTACTGAAGTTAACTTGACACTGCTCGATCATTTCTTTAAAATCACCAAGAGATTTCCTATTAATGCCCTTGACGGTTGTGGATTATAATTTTTACACACAGTCAACCCTTTAATATATTCCACAGAATAAGTAAACAACTTCATTTTCTCACCAGCAATTAATGAACACTTTTCAACCAAAATGATAAAGACTGAATTTTGGATCTTATATATATATCCAAAAATTGAACTCGAAGTCATTTGCTCTATCAAATTTTTAGCAATGCAAAAGTTACTATGGCCTCTAAACTTGTATTCAGTACAGTTTACCTTTTCCTTTAGTTGCTCATGCCTCGAATGCTGCCATTTCAGTTGAACCAAAATGAGAGAACGCATCTAAAATCCAACACTAGTGTCCTGAAAAAAATATGTCCAACACAAGTGTCCTGAGTCAAAATGAGAGAACCTAGTACTCCTTTAGCCCATTCATTCAATATGTCCTGAAATAAGATTAGAAGATCAATTTTATTCGGGAACTCTATATTCAACGAAACCAAATACCTACACTAAAATGCAAATTCTTTGAAATGATCCATTAGGACCCCTTGAAAGATAGTGTTTTTTAAAACCACTATAAGGGTAGATAAGAGGTACTTTTCATCATATTTTCCTACTTTTTTGTAGCCAATTTTCTAAAGCAGTGCATTTTCTGTTCCTTTTATATATTTTTTTTACCTTTAGATATTTTTAAGAACATAACATTTTTTTACTATGTTTAGTACCTTCAACTTTGAGGTGGTGCCATAAATTTTTACAATCCAAGTGGGGAACCAAATAACTGGAGGAGGGGAAGAAATGCTTCAGTCGTATTTTCTTGTAGCATGGTAGTTTGTTTGCAGGGATTGTACTGCCAATTCATAAGTCTGATTCATCACTCCATCCTGATTTTGCTTCCATCGGTTTTGTATTGTCTTTGGACAGTATCTAATACTAGTTGTGGACAATAAATCATGAGTTCATTAATTGCTTTTTAAATTGTAATTTGCTCACTTCAATATAACATTTTGCTTAAGATCTTCTCAAAGTAGTATATGTATGCTATTAGGCTCATTACTGAGTAATAATGACAACTTAAAAATGAATGTCAAACTTCTTGATTATAATCAAGATACTGTCAATTTTAGTTGTATGCGTTCTCTTCAATTCTAAAGAGCTCTCTTTTGCAGAGATAAATCTTCTTAATTTTAGTTTTTGATGGAGGATTAACTGCGCTTGATTCTTTTTTCTGGAGGCCCAATGAAATGTTTAGTCTCCACGTCTGAATTCTCACTGTTATCTGTGGATATCAAGATTTCTCATTTCTCAGTTGATCATTGTCGTGGTTGAATTTTATTCTGAAAACTTAACGAAATGATACATGAGTATTCGTTGATGATATTGAATCAATCCACGTATGCCAAAAAAAACAAACTCAAGTTTAGCAGTGTACTTAACACTGCTCATTTTTTTAAGATCATGACGAGGTTTCTTAATCTGATTAACTTATATACAAAATCAACCCTTAGAGGTTATAGAATAACTGAATAAGTGAACAACTTCTTCTTAATGTATAAATGTTTTCTCATGAGAAACCTCTTGTTAGTCCTTTTCTTATATTTTGTCTTCAAAGTGCAAAACGCAAGGTCTCATCTTTACTGTTCAAATTTATATTTCAAGTACAACAGAGAAAAGGGAATGGTTTCACCTTTGCACATCTATAGCGACACTTTTTATGCGGTAGAAATATCAGTTTCCTAAGCACAATAGTACTACTCTGCTCTACTCTTGTCATTTATTGCCGAAAACCGAACAATTATACAATATTTATGTTATGTAACATGTTGGGATTATTTAGTTAGGCCCTGTTCAGCGATGACTTATAAGTATTAGTCATTTGATACTATTAAGCTGTTTGGTAAAGACTTATTTTTTAACATATAAGTTAATTTATAAGTCAAACAAAATAAACAACAATTTGAAACTTATTTAAAAATGACTTATAAGTCATTCTTAATAAGTTGGTTTGACTAAATATAATTTCTATTTGACTAAAATACATTGACAGCCCTATAGATAATCATAATAACACTATCCCTCTAGTTATTGTAACATTCACTACCCCTATTGTGGATGACCAACTAATATTTAAAAATATTTTTAATATAATGTCTAATACACCCTTCAAGTTATAATGTTTAATTTCTCCACTAAATATAAATTTGTATATCATAATTTTTACTTTGCTTGATCTAATTAATTAAATTATGAAATTGTGCAATAAATAACATAAATGTCAAAAAATAATAAATATTCATTTTATCATGAAAATAAAGTCATACAATTTTTACTAATTAAATTTCTCAAATATTAAAATTTACGTGATATATATTTAAATATATTTTTTTGTAATTAAAAAGTAAAATGTTAATACCCATAAAAAATACAAAATTAACGCAATAAAATAATAATTATTTTTTTCAAATTTTAAAATTTACGTAAAACAAACTTATTATTACAATTAAACGAATCTTATTATTCATATAAAAAAAGTATTAAAAATTATATTAATTATTTTTCTCATATATTAAACTAAGCATAAGTCACACAACATAATTATTTACAGTAAAAATGACAAATGTTGTTACTCAAAAAAAAGAAAAAATATATTAAAGATTTTTTTTTACAAGATAGAGGTAGTAATAAATATAATTTTATTTAACATTGCATAAAAACAACGCCAACTGTATACTAAAAAATGTAATCAAAATCATAAACATCCCAATTTTTTATATATACTCAATAAAATTTAACATATAAAAATTATAATATGAAACTAAGAATTCAAATAATATTTTTTGTTGTTAAGCTCCAAAAACTAAACTATAAATATACTCAATCACTCTAATTAGAATAGCTTCATTAATATAATTTAATTAATTTTTTTTAATATTTGTATCACTTATCCAAAAATATGTGTTAATTAAATTAAATTAATTTTTTATAAGTTACCAACAATTTAAATGAGATAGTTTTAATTATAAATAAAACTATAATTAAAATGTATTGTATTAATAAAAAGAATAATTAAACATATATATATATATATATATATATATATATATATATATATTATTTAGTAATTAATCTAGACGGTTTCAATGTATTTTACTCTTACTATTTTATCCGTTTTACTCTTTCTATTTTATCCGTTTTCTATTTTGTCATATCACATCTTTGCCCCCTCCAACATAAAAAGTCTGACAGGTTGATTCTCTTCAAACGTAAACAAAGTAAACAACGGCTAATCGAAGAACTGCTATGCTCTGCACTCTCTCCGCCCTCGATCCGTTTATTTATTGGCTTCTCCCTCCTTTCCTCCGCGGCTGTTACTCGTGCTAATCCTTCTACTCCTTCGATTGCTGTTAGGTACCAAAACCAGACCAAATATTTGATATGTATATATGTGTATTATGTTACAATGTTTGAATCTTTGGCTTGTCGTTTTTCGTCTTCTTTACCTAATTTTGACTGTAGTTTCAGAGCCTGTGGGTTTCGATTCAATTCCATTTTTGTTAATTTATGTGGTTCAAATGTTTGATTGATTGATTGATTGAATGAATGTGTGATTGATTGATTAATTAAGAACATGTGAGCAGCTTAATTTTAGTAACTTGGGTTCTGTTTATATAGATAATGATGTTTTTGTGTGATACTTTTGCTGTGTAATCTAGATATAAAAATGATAATATTTGAACCAAACTCTGTTTGAAACAAGGTTTATGTGTTCAAAATGTTAAGTATGTGACAAAATTTTATGTTTCGACTATCATTTGTTTGCATGGTTGATTAAGATTTTTCTTGTTCGAATTCGATTTAACTGACACATATTATGTATGTGAATTTTTTTTAAAACTATTTCTAAAAATCAGATCAGGGATTATAAGAGGTCAATCTAAAAAGTAAATGTTTGTTCTTTATCTGAGTTTATGGATGGCATTGCATGTCATAATTCTGCAAAATTATCCAAAGGTATGAAATTATTAGTCGTGTTTAACTTCTCTTATTATATTCCATGTTTCGATTAAATGAAGATATCCCAAGAGGAATTAATGAATTTGTATAGTTTTTCTAAAATTCTGAATTCTGGATTGTTTATAATGGAAGCCTACAATCTTTTGCTTTCTGTTTACAATGCAACTGACCTTAATTATGCCTTGCATCTTCATGGGTCCATTTCGATTGTGTCTATCGATGCATTACAACAGTTTCAAGTCGCGAGCCTAAACTCTTAGCTGGAAATCGCAGCATTGCACAGGTTATTGGCCTTTCATATTCTCTATTAGCAAGTGGGTTAAGAAGATCATTTTTATCTTTTGCATCTGTTTTTCTCTCATTCTTGGCAAGAGTTTTGGTTTAAGAAAGCTTCAAATAGTGTGAAATTATTAACGCTGCCTAAAATTTGTTTGGAGTTGCCTAATCTTCTGTGAGTCTATCAACAGAAACAAGTCTTTCTCAATTGACGAATCAGATAATGAGCCTTTTGTTCTATATAGGTTAGTAATTCAGATTTTACATTGATTCGAATTTTAGTGACTATCCATATGTAGTCATTTCTTTACTACATTATTTTTATGTGATTTAGTGTTACTCAGTTGCAATTAGTATAAAATGAAAAACTGATGTGATCTAAAAGGTTATGTGAATTAACATATTTGACAAGATTATATAATGTAGAATGAAGGCAATTATTCTACTTGTTATTGGTGATTTATGCTATCCCACAACCAAAATAGTTTAATCTGTTATAGAATTGTTGGGCATTATTCTTTTGTGTTGCTCTTGTGCTGACTCGAACTGCTCCTACATAGTGAACATTAGTTTTGCATATTAACTATATGATTTGGAAATTTGTTTTAAGAATCATCAGTTATGTTACGTACTGTGTTATTTGCGTAACACAGTGTAATGACTGATCTATGTGACATGTGTTTGTATTGGGTATGGTTTATGTTGATGACCACCTTATACGTCTTTAGGTAGAAAGAAATTTATTAGAGGGGTCTTGCATTTGATTCGTAAATCATCAGTTATGTTACGTACTGTGTTATTTGCGTAACACAGTGTAATGACTGATCTATGTGACATGTGTTTGTATTGGGTATGGTTTATGTTGATGACCACCTTATACGTCTTTAGGTAGAAAGAAATTTATTAGAGGGGTCTTGCATTTGATTCGTAACGATCCACTTCTCTTACTCTTGCTCTCATCCCAAAAATCCCTAATATATTGAATCAATGTGTTTTATTTAATGAAATTGTGGATGACTGTTATGATATGATATTGAATCAATGTATCTTTTTATTAATGTCCTTTTTAGTAATCTTTAAATTTGATTTTAACTTATAAGTCATTATCAGTCGAACACCTTCATAACTTTTTTTAACTTAATTTTTGACTTATAAGTCAAATTGATGCTGAATGCTTTTACTTATAAGTCACACCTTAAAATAACTTATAAGTATACTTATATTTTAACTTTAAGTCTTTTTAAAATAAGTAGTTGCCGAACGGGCCCTTAAGAAACTACTATTTTGCTCTTCTATCTTGACTAACCGACAATGAAGGATGTCTAGCGCTGCTTTATTTTGCTCGTCAAACGAACAATTCGTAGCCGTTTATTCGGAAGTTCAGCTATTCCAATGAATTTGAAGAGTTAGGGAAAAACAACAGTGTTTGGATCAGCCCAAGGGTTTTAGGTTCTTCGGGGATTATAATTGAGAAAGAAAGAGTTGAATTCCATCAATGACAGGTTTTGCGTTTTCCTTCTACTTATTTAGTTATATGCATATTTATTAAATCATTGCAATTCACTCTTTTTTTTTAATTATTAAATAATTAAAATATAGAATTAAAAGTACCTACGGTAACAAATTCATATAGTAGTAAATACAAATTGGAAATTTGTGGTTTTAGGGAAAAGTGAAGCAAAAATTGGGAGGAGAGGTAGGGCAGCAGTGGTGGTTCTTGGCGATATTGGCCGCAGCCCTCGCATGCAATATCACGCCCTTTCTCTTGCCCGACAGGTACACTTCTCCATTTATCGACTCACATATACATACGCGCACAATTTTTTATATTCAAAGTGACCCAGTTGAATATGAAAGCTCTAGATGCATATTATATTTGAATCAACCAAATTATTTGACATGCGCATAACTTTGTAATCTTGGATGATGGTATTTACAGTGTCAACAGCAGGGATTTGGATTCCTAGGGATTAATTTAAAAGTATGATAATCCTGATAACAATTAACTTAATGGGATGATAGTGAGTCCAAGGATATCGAATTTTCTTCTACATACTGCTACCCTTCTCCCACACCCCCACACCCCCACACCCCACAAATTAAATAAATAAAATAAAATAAACGATCATTCAATGGTTGAGAATTTTTATATAGTACTTCCTTGTGGTACCCCAGTGGCCACATGCCTGATGAATAGATCAAGGAGGCTTAAAATCTGGTGGATTGCCTTACCTGCGGTACATGCCAACTTGTTTATAGATCATTCAGAGTTCACCATGTAGCAGGAAGTTCTATAAAATCTTGCACTAGATGTATTGAAGAGTGTGTTGGGAGTGACAAGAGGATTCAAAGTATAGAGTGCAGACTCCAAAAGAAACATGTATTAAATGGAAATATATTTTGATGCATCAATCTAATGAGTATATCTATCTATGTGCACATCTAGTGCCACATACAAAGACATACACAAAGGTAAAATAGTAGTAAAAGTATTTCTCTTTTATCTCCATAACACTTTCTCTCTCCTCTCTTTACTACTATTTTACTTTTGTGTGTCTTTGAATGTGACACTAAATATGCACATAGATATCTATGTGCACATCCAAAGACATACACAAAGGTAAAATAGTAGTAAAAGTATTTCTCTCTTTTATCTCCACAACACTTTTTCTCTCCTCTCTTTACTACTATTTTACCTTTGTGTGTCTTTGAATGTGACACTGAATATGCACATAGATATATTCATCTAATTTATTAAGAAGTATTATGGGAATGCTAAATTATTGTTTTGTTGATAACTATATAACTTCAGCTGTCTCTGACTCTCTTGCAGACATGCCTAGAGGTGGATATAGTTTCTTATGGAGGTATGCATTATTTTTTATGATTGAGGTGAAATGTAGTGTTTCTGTTAATTGATAAGATATTTTTTTTTTCTATATTGGTGCAAGATTAGATATGTACCTTGCTAAACCTCCTGAACACCCCCCCCCCCTCCTCCTTCAAATGCAAGCTGTTTTATGATTCTTATTTTGTTTGTTTCCCTTCTTTAATTTTGGGAGGGATTGTTTCTTTTTACTCTAAAAGTTGACAAATTTTATCTTTATATATTGAGTCAGAAATATAAACACTTTTCTAGTAATTTTCTCCTCTGATGTTTCTTTCTTTTTCCTAGTTTTCTTTTATCTATATAGAATGTCTGAAATTTCTTATTGATCAGTCCTTTTGCTTAAGCTTTTCAAGGAATATTTCGAAGAACAATTGTAAATTGTCATATACTTAATGATTTGAATCCCACCTGAAGCAATTATAGGGCCTTCTTTTGCTTTGTATACTTTTTTGTACATGATCTTATCCTCTTAAACATTTTTAAAATGATTTAATAGTTCAAAATAGATTACACCAGTGATCGATGCTCAAAGACGAAACATGCATCTACTTTCAAGTACGATATGCCGTGGGACCATTTAGTTTGTATAAATAATACTTTTTATGCTTGACCCTTGTATACCAAAGAATCTCATCTATTAAAAAGCTAAAACTATGGTATTTCACTCAAACAAACCTCTATAATTTCAAAATTGTGTATCATTTTTGGGATTTGCCCAAAGCAATTGTTTTGCTTTGCTGATGGAGCCTTTACTAGTTATTCTCCTTTTGTTATCATAGATTTAACCAGATCTATTTTCTGGATGAATAGGTTCCGACCCTCATACTGCTGTACTAGAGCATCAATCAATTCATATCCATAAAATGGTACTGTTTGTAGCTAGTAATTAGGCCAAGTGTACTTGACACCCTTATATTCATTACGTAGATTGTTATATGCTTGTCATTTTATTTTCCATTTTGTCGTTTTGCAGAAACCATGGCCAGCAATCCCACGTAGCTTACCAAAAGTACTTCAGCCCTTGATGCTTTTGATCAAGCCATTAGTTCAGTTTCTTATGCTTCTTTGGTTTCTTTGTGTTAAGATACCCGCTCCAGATGTTTTTATAGTACAGGTGAGCTTGAATGCTTTTGTGAGGCTGAGATTTCTTTTACACTTCCAAGATTTTTATTGTGGAACTCTCATCTCGTTCTGTACACCTCCTGGAACATGTTCTGCTGAATAATCTGCAATCAGACATAGTCATAGTACCTATGTTTAGTTTACCAGAATTTTAGTCAGATTATTAAAATTTGTTTTTTTCCCTTCTTGAAATGGAGTATAACTTGCATGCCTGGACTGATTTTAGTTTGAATTATATGGTTTCTGCTTCTGTAGAATCCCCCTTCTGTTCCTACTTTAGTGGCCGTAAAATGGGCCAGCTGGCTGAGGCGTTCAACATTCATTGTTGATTGGCATAATTTTGGATATACTTTACTGGCATTATCTCTAGGAAGAAGTAGTCCTTTTGTGGCAGTCTATCGATGGTACAATTTCATTCACTTATAAAATTTTCTTTTAAATATGTGGGCCTTTATACAATAAACATGAGGTTTCTACATGATTAGGTTTGAGAAACATTATGGGAAGATGGCAAACGGTTCCCTATGTGTGACACAAGCAATGCAACTTGAATTGGCTCAAAACTGGGGAATTAAGTAAGAGGGTCTGCTCGATAATACAAACTATACTGCATTTTGCCTATTCACATTTTTAGTCCTCTGTTATAATTTAATAATTTTTTGCGTTTCTAAATTTTAGAGCTACAGTTCTATACGATCAGCCTCCTGAGTTTTTTCATCCTACTTCACTCGAAGAGAAGCACAAGGTAAATCATATTTATATCTCAACTCACTCTCAAGAGTACATTGACTTGGCAATTTATAATTGGACTGTGGATTCTAGTTGTTTTGCAGGATTAGTAAAAATCTGGATGAGTCTTATGGTCTTCAAGACTGCATCAGCAATGGTATTGTACTTGAGAAATTCGATCTTCAATTCTATGTCTGGTGAAGTTGAGCAAGAGCAGAGAGTCTTACTTGGATATTTACACACGTTTGTGAATTGTATAAATGACAGGTACAGATAGACATGATTTAAATGCTACTTTATTTACATCCCAGGTTGGCACTGATATAGTCTTAAATCAGAATAGGCCAGCACTCATAGTTAGCAGTACAAGCTGGTGAGTTCTTACTGAACTAGCTGCTCATTATATAAATGTGTTATGTATGAGCTCTGTGTTTGTAGTACTGATTTCGAGGTGATTATAACCTTTATATTTCTGGTGTTTGTTATTTGCTCTATTTTATTCTAGTGATGCATCATACAATGATAATCTTAATCATTAGTAACCCATGCCATGTCTGGGTCAAAAAAATGAAGACCCGTTATATAATAATGATATTGTGTTGCTTTGAACAAGTGAAGATAACTCGATTTGAGACATTTGACCATATGACCTTTCTCATTTTAATCATACTTTGGACAGCTAAAGTGTTATTGCTTTACTTTAGTATAATGTGATTAGTTGCTGTAGAACCTTCAATGGTTTTAATTTTTCCTATGTCAAGCGCTGAGCTTGTGGATGAAGAATTATTTTATACTGGAAGTTTAGAAAATTTGCTTCGATTGGAAACTTCTCCCTTGTCTACCTTGACTAGAGGACCCTGCATGTACTAGGTACTAGGCCTCAGAAACTTGGCATTGCTGGATAAGCGTTTATTGTTACTCGAGAAGTCTAGGTGACACTACTAAAAATGTGTGTTTCGAAAGTTGGTGGAAGTAAATTAGCAACCAGAGTCGCTCTTTACACAACTGAGTACAACTTACTGAACTTCAATTTGAACAACTGCAGAATTGTTGTGCCTTTAGTTGCATCCAAAACTTTATAGTTGTGGCCCTTGATTATTGAAACAAGCTACTTGGCAACATTATGTCAGGAGATTTTGGCAAGGTAGGTCATGTTTGAAATGATTTTATGGAAGCCTAGCACAAAAAAGTAGTTCATAGAAAAAGAAAAATCAGCCGATTTTGGCTATATATAGTTCTAATTTTTAAAATTTCAAAATTCTGCAAGCATGTCACTATACATGGGACTTGGACAATTGTGACTTTAATGTGAGGCAATGCAACATTGTTTCTTAGTTTCTATATTGTTTTGATAAGGGAAAAAAAATAAAAAAATAATCCCAACATGGGCGTTCCAGTAAAATAATATTGACCTAAGCTGCAGCAAATTATTGCTGAACTATGGCTATTATGATACATCTGATGGGTGTCTACTGTCTAGCTAATTGTACTTTTTAATAAATTAAGAAAAATAATCTCCCTTGTATGTTCTATCACCTTCTTCAACAATCTTAATGTCCCTTATTTCCCTTAGTATCCATTGAAATGGAAGCGTCTATAATAAAAGTCGTGTGGCGTGCATGGGACCGGCTTTACTGGATCTGTTTAGCTTCAAGAATGACGGCATGAGTTAATATTGGATCCTTGAGTAAAACCTGATGTGCTATCAATACTGAGTTTAATTTCAAGCTTAAAAGGTTTGTTTTAATTTTTTTGTAAATGAGTATATGACCAATGGATTAGAGTGACATAGCGCACAAAGTAAAAATGTTCCACCATCGGCATCTTCCTTAATTAATTTGATTTCCTCTGAAAGATTTCTCCGTCGCAGGTAGACTTGTGCATATTATCAGTGAGATTATCCAATTATACGGACAACTGAATTATATTGTTGACAATGATGCGCTTTGTCAGGACACCAGATGAAGATTTTAGCATACTTCTGGAAGCAGCACTTATGTATGATAGACGTGTTGCTGCAATATTAAATGAGGATGATTCAAACCCAGAGGATGTTCTTTTGAGGGAAATTTGTGTGGGAAAGCAATTCTTGTACCCAAGGTTGTTATTCATCATTACTGGTAAAGGACCTGAAAAACATAAATATGAAGAAAAATTACGGAAGCTGAACCTCAAACGTGTAGCATTTCGTACTATGTGGCTGTCAGCTGAAGATTACCCATTGCTTCTTGGTAAGCCATATATAATTATTTGTTTGTATATCCAGTAATTACTTCTTTACCCTTTCTGCCCTTCCCTTGCAATATGTTCAGGATCAGCTGATCTGGGTGTTTGCCTGCATACCTCGTCATCAGGGTTAGATCTTCCTATGAAGGTATACATATTATAAAGTTTTCGGTACCTCTTCAAGCTTAATATCTGTACTCGGCAAATTCTTCACCAGCAGAACGAGTTCTCATCCATATTAATTTATGTCGTTAGGTTGTTGATATGTTTGGCTGTGGACTGCCTGTTTGTGCCGTTTCCTATTCTTGGTAAGATTTTTGTGTATTTCTAATTTTACCATGTATTTAGTTTATACGTTTGTCTGATTTCATGGATGAGAAACTACACACCTCTTCTACTTTTCTGAAGCATCAAGGAGCTTGTTAAAGTTGAAAAAAATGGGTTGCTCTTTTCGTCATCTTCTGAGCTAGCTGATGAACTTATGGTAAGCTCATATCTTGCAATAATAATTGCCTGCAAATGATTATTCTCTTACGACATTTTTGGTGCTTGAGAAAAAAGAGAATATAGCTTTATTATAGAATTAGTCGGTTTCATCACATTCATAAGTTGGAATTAAAATTTCAATTAAAAATCTGTGCACAGATGCTTTTCAAGGGTTTTCCAGGTGAATGTGACACTTTGAAGTTGTTGAGAAAAGGTGTGCTGGAAACAGGGTCATCTGCAAGGTGGGCAACAGAATGGGAAGCAAAAGGGAAGCCCTTAATATCAGAGGCAAGTCAACTTCTCTCGATCAATACTTGAAGCTTCTTATGCGTCGCATATTTTATTAATAAGTTTTTAGTGGAAAGGTTCGTCATATTTGATTACCCAAAGGATTTCAAAATCGTATTTGCAGGTTATTTCTGGGAACTTCTGTTGATACCTATATATCGTAGCTGATACTATTTCAAGGTCTGTTCTTGATGGAGAGTTGATAGCATAATAAAAGAGTTGTAAAAAATGAATAATTTGCTGGTTAAGCAACCATCCCAGCAGGCTTAAAAGGCAACATAAAGAGATCTTTATGGTGTTCATTCAAATTACAAAAACGTTCTTATATTTTGCAGGAAAGAGTTTTGATGCCGTACCGAATAAGAAATTTAACAAGTTTATTATTAATTTGTATTGTTATTTAGAGATAAACGTTGAGTTATTAATGAAATTATTTAGTACGATATTATACTAGTAACTTTTTATTAGGAGATTGTTTCTTTTCTTAATTCTAAATTAAGGTATTGGGTTTTTTATTTAAATATTGTAATATTTTATTATTTTTGAGATTATTGAATATATTGATTTGAGATTAAAGTTGCTTATTTTTTTACCAATTCTATGTGGAGATAGGTACTCTTATTCACTCAATTCTTTCATATCTTATATTTTTGGTCTTCATCAAATTGTCTAAGTTCGTTTTTGGCCTTCATCAAATTGTCCAAGTTCGCCAGTGGGTCAGTCAATAACGAGACAAAAGCTTGATTTACGGCAGGAATTGTCAATGTTTAGGACTCTCAAGTTTCTGAAATTCTCAACTCAACCTCCAAAGTTTTTAAAACTTTCAATTCAACACCTAAAGTTTTTGAAAAATTCAATTTGTTTTTGAATTTTTTAATTTAACCCTCAAAATTTCTAAAATTTTCAATTAAACCCTTTTACATACAAGAATGTTTTCGAAGGTTAACAATCCTGACTTTTTTTAGACTAAGATAAAACAAATTAAGCATCGAACTTTTCTTAGACAACTTTGACAAACCATCTTTACTGAAATATACAATGATATTAACTGACATTATATTCCAGACAGGATTTATAATAACAATTCACCGCCTCTTACATTTTAATCAACTCCCCGAATCAATATTTATACCCTCTCCGTTCTAAAATATAAAATTAATATTTAAAAATATAAAAAATTAACTTTAAAAAAGTCAAAATTTAATCCTATATTATTATCATGTAAACTATATTTGTACGGTTGATGATACTGAATCAATTAAAAAAGCAAAAAAAAAAAAAAGAACTGAAATTTGGCGCCATTTCAGTTGAACCATAAGGATAAAAATCATCTTAAATGCAGCAAAAGTAGTTTACACCAATTATATGGGATTAACATTTGCTATAAACCTCAGTAAAATTTAACCTTATGGATTTGTACAAGTAAACGTAAATTTTTATTTAATTATATTTTAATCACTTGAGCACTATTTTGTCTTGATATATTACGCAAGCAACTTTAATAATATTAAAGTTTTTAATATTATTAAAAATTTTAAGGTTTTATATAAACTTTTTTATGTTTTTTAGATAATTTTAAAACAATGATAATTTTATTTTTAGCTCAACAACTACAACGTATGTATTATGAAATTGTAATGCTTATGATTAATAATTTAATTTAGTGAATAATATTTTATTAAAACAAACTAATATTACAAAAATAAATATCCGTTTAACAACACATTTGTAATCTAATTATTTTAACGATGTTTATTAGTAATTAGTTATTTGCACACATATTACATGTGTGAAAATAATAACGATTTAATAGAGATAAAAAAAATAGAAATAAAAAAAGACTTCATTTTTGGTATTAACAACAAAAATAATTGTCCAATTTTCTCTCGCTTTATTAACAGAAATATTACAAGAATAAATATTTATTTAATAAGACTGTCTGTAATTGATTTAACGTAGTATTAACTATTTTAATATAATATTAAATATAAAATAAAATATATCTTTAAAATTTATAAATGAACTTTTTTTTAGAAGGGGATAGATTATTAAATTAAATTCAAGACCAAGATTAAAAATTATATTTGAGTCTCCTACCATGTAAAAAAGAGAAATTAAAATTATCTACTCCACATTATAGAGAAAAATATTGAGTTTTTCTCTTTGATCCTGAAAATTTTGAAATCTTACACTTTTTACCTTTTTAATTAATTTTTTTTTGAATTGAATCCCTGTTAGTCTCTTTATTATGTCTAAAAACAAAACTTGAGGAGAGGAGAGGAGGATAGAGAGATTCAGAGCGCTTGTTCCTAATCAACTCTTCATCATCTTTCTTTTCTTTCTAACATTAGGGTTTTTTTTTCACATGCTATATCTCTCTTTATCACACTCAATATTTGCTTTTACACATCTCTGATTCCTCCATTCTCATCAAATTTCACACTATATTCTCTCTGCATCAGCATTATCCTCCTCCATCTTCATATGTTGATCTTGAGATGCTCGAAGATGAAGTTCAACTAGCAATTACCAGTTTTTTACTGGGAATTTGTGTTAATTTGAAGGGTGTTGATTGGTGATGGCGGTTAAAAGGGGGTTTTCAGGTACGGGAATCCACAGGAACAGAGGCGGTGGATCTCGATTCCCGATTGCCATTATTATCATCTTTTCAATTCTAGCTCCCTTGGGTTTCTTCGCTAGAGGCCGATTCTACAGTACCACGACTTCAATTAGTGAGTACATGATTCTAATGTCCAAACTCACTGAAGAGAAATTTTCTTACTTTGAGTTCAATTGATTTGTATTGCTCAGTTTATAAGTAAATGCTCCCTTCTTTTTAAAATATTAGATCAATTTGACTTTTAATAGTCAATTTTGAGTTTTTAATTGAGTAGTACTATTACTTGAGAGAGTATTATTTTCTTACATAATATCTCTGTTCATCTTAAAGAAAAGATTTTTAGTGAATCAATTTAGTAGCTCATGATATTTAAGTGATATTGTTCTTGGTCTTTGATTAATATCAAAGTCAATTTTCCTTGGATTCAGTTGGGGAAACTAATGGAAAAATAGTTTTCAGAAAATATTATTTCATATCTAGCATTGTCTTAGTCGGTTTTTTAGGGGTCTCATTTCTAGCATTGTCGTGGGCTTTGGCTTCAAGAGCTTTTAGAGCAGTTGCTATCCAAATGTTCATAGAGATTGTCTGGCAGTGCTTCATTAGTTTCTCTTTATTCTTCCACTTGTATTTCTTAGGAGGATTCCTTGTCCTCCCTTTCTGTACTTTCTATTCTATCTATAAATAAAATCTTATTTTATCCAAAAATGTATTCTTCAAATGAGATGGCTCACAATTTTTAAGGATGGAGGTGTCGAGGACCATAGTTTTGTGACATGACCTCTTTTTGTGCGTCAAAGACGTGACAATTAAGTTTACATAGTTTATTATTAGCTAGGTTGTAGATTGTTGTTTTTTCCCTTTTTAGTATATGGATTACATATTGGTGGTTTCTAGACTTGTTAAAGTTCAAAAAAATTCATGCCCAGTATGAGCAGAGAATTTGGTTTTGACCGGTGGCCGTTCTTGCATATATCAAGCACTGTGAAGGAGTTGAAGAGAATGATAAGTGATGTGTTCAAAGGTCCAAGGATAATGTTTCAAAAGTTTGTTTCACTTCGAATTTTAGTATCGACTTAACGTCATGTTAACCTTGAAAATTTAGCTCTTAGGTGGGTTTAACTTTCTGTTAACATTTTGGGAACTTGGAGTACTTCTGGTACTAGTTATTCCTTACATAATTTTATGCAAGATCTGCTGCTTACCCAGTTTGATACTTTACCATTGAGGTCTTAATTAAAACTTCCATTTTCTATCTAATAATGAGTGGCTGATGCGTGACCTTCTACTGGTCTCTATGATGTTAATGAATGGTTTCCCATTAATTAACATAACCTATTAAATCATTAACGTATTAGGTTTCAAAATGTAGTTTGTCTGGTTGTTTCCATATGCCATTCATTGTTAAGCAACCTTTTATTTTTCTGCAGATCAAAATGATATCTCAACCAGTTCTAGTAAGCAGGTAACCTTCTTTTAATTTGGCATGCTTTGGGCAGCACTTATAGTACACTTGTCTTTGCTGAATGGAACATATTGGAAAGTGCAGGACATAGATTGGAGAGAAAGGTTGGCGCTGCAACATGTTAAATCCCTCTTCTCAAGGGAGGTAAGTTTGAACCAGTTAAAATTTTTGTACTAGTTTATTCAGCTGTTGTGCTCCAAAAGTTTCAGCTTATTGTGTTATAGTTTCTTACAGTTTGCATGTTCTCAGTTAGTTTGCTCACTACTTTAAGCATCTGCTCTAGGTTATTGATGTTATCAAGGCCAACACAAATGATTTAGGGCCACTGAGTCTTGATTCTTTTAGGAAAAACAATCTATCTGCTTCGTGGAAGTTTGTTGGACAAGAGATTCCAGTTGAGAAAATTTCTACTTCTGCTGAGGTCAGGATTACTGCTAGACTTGAGCATGTATTTCATGCTCATTGCTGTTTGTTACCATATATAATGCAAATTCCGTGTCAACATAAATTTGCTGATACATTTTCTTTTTGTGCTAAAAGGCAAACCAAATAGCTGCAAAAACTAAACAAGAAACCCCTAGAGGCAAACAAGATGATTCTTTAGATGGTAATAATCTTTCTTTTAATGTTGGTTATGAACTTAACTCAGACGGGGATATGAATTTAACAGATTCCATTTTCACTTGCAGATGATCACTCTCAATTTGTTGATGCACCTGCAAAACTAGCTAGAAGGGTATATTTCATCTTTGTATCCATTGCGTTTTTGTTAACTTAGTTTCTTAGCATTTTGAAAATAGCTAGGTTGTTACTAAATGGCTGTTAATATACATCTGCAGATCTTACCCTCTCATTTCAGTTCATATACCATTTTGAGCTATAATTTTTCTTTGTAAACTTTGTGCAGCAATTGAGAGAAAAAAAACGTGAAAAACGTGCAGCTGATTTGGTAAAACAAGACGATGAAGTTATCCTGAAGCTTGAAAATGCTGCCATTGAACGTTCCAAATCAGTTGACTCTGCTATCTTGGGAAAGTACAGTCTATGGAGGAAAGAGATTGATAATGAGAATTCTGACTCGACCGTACACTTGATTCGAGATCAAATAATTATGGCAAGGGTGCTTATAAATATTGCGACAATGAAGAACAATACTGACTTGGCCCGTGAATTGCAGAATCGACTAAAAGAAAGTCAACGTGCTTTAGGAGGTGCAACTTCAGATTCTGATCTGAATCACAGGTAGTAGACATGTTACTCTTGTGCATGTATTATCTTTTATATATTTCTCTGTTCTATATATTGACAGTTCTGGCACAATTTATTTGATTCCAAATACGTTATGTTTGCAGTGCCCCCGAGAAAATTAAAGCTATGGGCCAAGTGTTGTCAAAAGCTAAAGAGAAATTATATGACTGCAAGCTCGTTACTGGGAAGCTGAGAGCAATGCTCCAAACTGCTGATGAGCAAGTTCGGAGCTTGAAAAAACAGAGCACTTTCCTGAGCCAGTTAGCAGCCAAGACAATTCCAAATGGAATCCATTGTCTATCCATGAGCCTAACCATAGAATACTACCTCCTTTCACCAGAGAAAAGAAAGTTCCCTAGAATTGAGAATCGGGAGAATCCAAATCTTTATCATTATGCTCTCTTCTCTGACAATGTCTTGGCTGCATCAGTCGTCGTAAACTCAACCATCATGAATGCGAAGGTATCTATCTCCTGACAATGTCTCTGTTAGTCGTAACTCATTAAAAAAGGGAACTCCGAGTTTCCTTTAATACCATTAATCCTATTAAATTTTCCGTTGAAGAAACTGTTAATTTGAGGCTTAAGATCATTATACTAGCATATGTAGCTTGAAAATATAAAACTCTCACTAGTATGTACGTATATGCATGTATATATACTTGTATTCTACTTAACTCATTAAACATAGAAAAATAAAATAATGAATTCGCCCCACATCACAGAAACACCTGATTCTGTTTTTTTTTCTTTCTACCCTGTAGACTAAATATGTTACCTGCCTGGATCGCAGGAACCAGAGAAACACGTATTTCATCTTGTTACTGATAAGTTGAACTTTGGAGCTATGAATATGTGGTTTCTTTTGAATCCTCCTGGGAAAGCTACCATACATGTTGAAAACATTGATGAATTTAAGTGGCTTAATTCATCTTACTGTCCAGTTCTGCGGCAGCTTGAGTCCTCTGCCATGAAGGAGTACTATTTCAAGGCAGATCATCCCACCACTGCTGGCTCTTCTAATCTGAAGTACAGGAACCCAAAGTATCTGTCTATGCTTAATCACCTTCGGTTTTATCTTCCACAGGTTTATCCTAAGTTGGATAAGATCCTTTTTCTTGATGATGACATTGTTGTTCAGAAGGACTTGACTGGACTGTGGGCAGTAAATCTCCATGGAAAAGTTAATGGTGCAGTTGAAACCTGTGGCGAGAACTTTCACCGTTTCGATAAGTATCTAAATTTCTCAAATCCTCATATTGCACGAAATTTTGATCCAAATGCATGCGGTTGGGCATATGGCATGAACATCTTCGATCTTAAGGAGTGGAAAAAGAAGGATATAACTGGCATATATCACAAGTGGCAGAATATGGTAAGTTGTTCTCAACCTTCATTTATATATACATCTCTTGCAAAGAATCTCATGCATGTGCCTCGTTAATTAAACTTCTGTAGAGGTCAGCAAGATATCTAGAAAAAACCAATCAACCACTTAGCAATAGAATTTTGTAGTACTGTCATAAATAAATTTGTGGTGTTGGATACCTTTTAACTGCTTTCATGTTTATGTTTCTACTGGGTGTGAAACAAGCTTAGGCTGCCTTACCCCTTTCACAAAATTTTACTTCAGTAACAAAAGGAAATACAATATTAAAATTGTTGTTGTCTTCCCCCACACCCCCTTGAGTTCTCTTTAATTTTGGGTTTCTCTGCTCTTGTTTGCATTGGTATTAGAATGTAGACAGGGTTCTATGGAAGCTTGGGACTTTGCCTCCTGGACTAATGACATTTTATGGGCTTACACATCCACTTGAGAAATCATGGCATGTGCTTGGTCTGGGTTATAATCCAAGCGTTGATAGGACAGAAATCGACAGTGCAGCTGTTGTTCACTATAACGGAAACATGAAACCCTGGTTAGAACTGGCGATGACAAAATATCGATCATTATGGACCAAGTATATTAAGTTTGACCATCCCTACATTCGCAGATGCAACCTTAGTGAATGAACTGATGATAAAGTGTGCCGTGTTGCCTCTGGCTTACGTTCCCTCTCTGTTCAGTTGTGGCTACAATTGCTTTCACGTAGTTTGAGAAGGGAGAAATTTTAGCTGGTCTCCCTTCCTATTCCTTTTTTCCCACATTGTTTATTCTTCTTTGATATTCAAATTTGTTCATTGCCGTGACCTCCTGGCCCTCTGGATATAGTATTCAAAGTCGTGTGGCCACATTAATCTGTAAGAACTAGCCTTTGTGCAGCTATGTTAGGATTGAGCCACATTAATCTGTAAACTCCATAGTTTCTGAGAATGAAAATGTTAATATGATGTATTCTTTTAACATTTCGCTCGCTTATTTTCTAGAGTTCAATTTGAATGGATCTAATAGTCTTAACAACAGATTTACTTCACTTCTCCTGTTTTTTGCTTTATTTGAGGTTCAAGGTTCTTAGATAAGGGATGTGATATATGGACTTAAGTTGCTGCATTTGCATAATTGTGCAAGTTGAAATAAGCTTCAGCAATACTGGGATTATATTTATGAAATGGGTACTCTTGATTCGGTTTCATTTTAGTGCCTGTACATTTTTTTAATTTTTTGAAGAATTACTTTGGTCAATGCATGCAGCCAACTCATTAAAAATAATATGACATGGAGTAGCTTTATGATGCCTAATTGTGTTGGTTTTAAATCAATATTTGTGGTTTAATTGCACAATCAGGAATTGAGTGTTTATAATTTATATGTACAGGCTACAGCTCTCTGTCAAATAGTGTAGAACTGTAGATAGACATTTTCATTTCTTCCTCTCTACTTCACTTATCCATTGCCTATTCTTCTTTTCTCTTTTTTTTTGTTCATTAAATTTGTCACCCAAACCCTTAAAACACTCCCTCCCCCCCCCCCCGCCCAAAAAAAAAAATAAAAAAATAAAAAAAATCGCATGAGCCATCGACCAATTGACACATATTTCGTCTGCGTGTCAGCACTCTATTGACCAATTGATCAACTTATCCAAAAATGAACTTACTAACCACTTCCAATTATTCATGGTATCAAAATGATACCTGGCCACTGCCTATTCGTTAATGTGACCATTAAACAGATAGTTGTGCAAACCTTAACCAAAAAAACCCACTTGTATCATCATCAGGTTGGGGCACCCAATAACTATCTGACAAATTAGGTTTCCATATTCTCAATTCCAACCAACCCTCCATCATCACCTCACCTCACCTCACCATTCTAAAGCCTTCTGGCATCCTCCTTCCTAGGATTAGGATGTGATATGATGTGATTTTTTCACTCTTCTTTTTCCATGACGAGGAACCAACACAATCATACTCATGATTTATAACATAAATTTCGATTATACATAATTTGTAATAAAAGGTTGAACGTACTCTTCCACAGATGATAGACCATTAAAAAAAAATTACGTGTCATTGAACAAACTTCAAGGTTTGGATGTGATATGATTTTATAACTATGTTTTTAGACCTGAATCCGGAACGTTATCGGGTAAATAAGTTACTGGTTCAACTAGTAGTTGAACCGTTATTAAACCAGTGACGTCATAAATATATATTATTAGTAATTTAAAAAATATCATTTATTATGAATTAAAACATAATAACGTTGAGTTATAATACGTGGTTAATTTTAATATTAAAAAAAATTAGTACAAAAAATAATCGGTTGAACAACCGGGCCAAACTGGACCTGACAGAGAACGGATTAAACCGGCCGGACCGGGCCAGTTTCAAAATCTCTATGAAGCACAATTATTAAAATTCTTTGTTATCAATCAATCTTGAACAAAACACCCTTTTTAATCCACCAGCACCAGCACCAGCACCAGCACCCACCCTTTTTTCACTTGAGAAATTGGGAAATCCTGTTCCTCATATCTCAAGTACTAAAGTCTCCACCACACTTGCCAAAATGCTTTGGAATTTGGGAGTGCCTTGCTTGCTTGCTTGCTAGCTCTCCTTTTACTGAGGTGACTACACAGAGAAAGAAAGAAATGAATTTGTCAAGTGATATTCTTGTTGTACAAATATATCTTTTAATGCTCCAAGATTGTCGTCTTGTGTCCATGAATATGTTGCATTTTTACTATTTGGAATTTTTTTTATTAACCCACCACCCTGTTAGTTGCTTTTTATGGTATTAGTAGTAGCTAGGTTGCACTTTTTAAGATATCCTATCCTATCCTATCCTATCCTATATTGGAATATAAGTAACTCATAGGGTTTTTGTTTTGTTTGTTGACAGAAGAAAGATAGGTCTGCCACAGGAGTTCCAATTTCAGCTTAGCCGTATAAAATTACGTCCAATTAATTAACATAAAATTAACTTTAGTCAATTAACCAAATGACGACACGAAGACCGGGAGGTGATATCTCTCTTTCTGCGTGTCAATACTGTATTGACCAACTTATCATGAAATTAACTTTATGGTAACCGGATCCCAATTACACGTACTAAGGGTTTGAGTTACACTTGTTGTCCATGTAATTTATATTATATTAATAGTTATAGAAATAAAACTTTAATTTCAAAGGTAAAATGAGGATATTATTAAGTTGGAGGGTAAAATATGAAGATGCCAATGAACAAATAAAAATTGATGGAATTAGGACTATACTTATTTATATTATAAAGTAGGCTTAAATACATTTCACTATCATAAATTATCTGACATATATATATATTCCACTTTGGTGATTCACCTTTAAAATTTTTCAATCTGATGATTAAACTATTGATTTTTTTCAATTTGATCCTATTGAGACTGCTGTCACGTCAGAAATTGCTGACGTGGCTATTTCAGTGGGGGTATCAAACAGTTGATGTGGGATAAAAAAATATTTTTTTATTTTCAGATTAAACATTATTGATATATTGAAGGATAAAATAGTCACACAACAATTAATCAAAACCATCAAAAATATATATTTGAGATGATATATGCTCATTTTTGATCCATAACAAATATGATCATTACTCATATATATATATATATATATATATATATATATATATATATATATATATATATATATTGACAATAACTCCCTTTCTTTCTTTTGTTGCTTAAGGTACCATCCCCTCTGTGAGCGATTAGTTAGGTAACTTTTATTTCTTTCGTTGCGTAGGGTAATTACCAGCCCCTTTTATAGAGCAAGACTAATACCCTTGAGAGTATATCATACATGCATGCAAATCATGTAATCATCTATAAATAAGTATATTTGTTAAACTAAGGCATCTCCCTGTTTTCAAATACTCCCTCCATTCTGAATTCAAAATTAAAATATACATGATTCATTTAAATTTTCAAAACGATATAAATCTAATAGTACTTTTTAAGTAGTTTATGATATTTATAATTGTATTGACATAAATTAAATGATTTCATCTTAATTTTGAGTCTAAAAATATTTGAAATTGATTTTTCAAAACTCAATATTATTCTTATAATTTGAAACTGAGGGAGTACAAAACTTTTCAATTTACAATACAAGTCCTTAAGCCATGATAATCTAATGGTAAGATCTTTACTTTTAATTTTGATTCTATCACACAGAAAAGTCCGCACAAGTACTAAATTTATCTTTAAGGCTATGTTTGTTTGCAAGAATTATAATCTCGGAAATATAATTCATAAAATTATAATCCCAAGCTAGACTATTAATCCTAAAATTATAATCCCGGGATTATAATTATAATGTCAAGACTATTAAATTATTTTATAATCTCTCAAGTCTAAATTTAAAAACAAACAAGACACTTGAGATTAATAGTCATATATAATACTTGCAAACAGACATAGCCTAAGTTTTCAACTAATTTTCCTCACAGCCCCTCTCCACTCCCAAGTTTTCCATCAAGGCCCTCCCTAGGATTGAATGAAATGTAATACACACACACATATTTTATATATATATATATATATATATATATATATATATATATATATGAATTTTAAAATTGCTATGATATATTCAAAATTTTGTTTTGATTCAACTATGTTTTTGTAAATAAATAGAGTCTGCTTGTTTTTGTGTCCCCCAAGAACTATAGTGAAAAGAGTTCACAAGTTGTTTACTTCTTCCTTTGTGTTTTTTGGTTTTTTCAGCATCTTTTTCTTATTGTTTGTAGGATCAAAGAAGAAAGGAATCTATCGTTTTAAGGTGTATTGGCACTTGGCAAAAGAGTGGATATATATATATATATATATATATATATATATATATATATATATATATATATATATAAAAGATAATTAGAATTTTAAAAGAGGACTAATTAAGTTAATGAAGGGGTAAATTTATTATGATTACTTAACTACTTGCTTAAAAAAAATGATTACATAATTATGATCAATTTTTCATGATTTCAAAAGTTTGTCAAAAGTAGCACAACTTTTCTTTAATTTGTTATATTATATCAAAGCTGAACTTCTATATATCTCAGAAACACCCCCCCATCCCCCCACCCCCCACACCCCACACCCTACACAACCCACCTAGAACTTGTTCAATTATAGTTTGCTTCACATGAAGTGCACTTTATGGTTGAACAAAAGTGTTCATTATGATCATTAACTTACTTCATCCTAAGATGATAGCCTACTTTTAAAACTAATCAAGCAAATCCAGTTACATTTATACAAGTCATGATCCTGATCATTGAGTAATTATATGCCAAAGTAAAACATAATTCTCGTAAACTTATAGACCCCTTAAAAATGAACACTATTATTAAGAGGATGAAGGTGTAGCAACGTACAGTTCTAGAAATGAAAAGTATGTATGTTTCAAGAAGATGTGTATAAATATTGTTCATATATACTGCATATATACTACACTAACAAACAGAAGAATACATGTATGAAGTGAAGTTGTTTCAAGTAGAAACAAGACTCCAACATGTCTCACCAAAATTAGTCCTGTTGGTGGGAAAAGAGCCTCCTCTCTCTCTCTCTCTCTCTCTCTCTCTCTCTCTCTCTCTCTATATATATATATATATATATATATATATATATATGTCATCATACGTACGTATATGCATATTTATTATTACCAGGCATCCATGTATATATTACGTACCCTCTAAACAAGAAAACAGACGCAGAGGACGGACGCAATGCAGGACTAAAATTACTATATATATAGGGACTACTACTCATTCTATACAAACACAATATATATATATAAAATTACTATATATATAGGGACTACTACTCATTCTATACAAACACAATATATATATATATAGCTGATTAATTATATGATCATCAGATCATTTAAACCTGCCAATGCCTATTCCTCCTAGTCCAGTACTGATCACATCTAGGCCTCCACCGACAAAAGAAACAAAAAAAGAAGAAGAAAAAGCTGCAGCTGCACTAGTATTTGATGCATCCATTCTTCAATATGAAACCAACATACCTGCACAATTCATATGGCCTGACCACGAAACGCCTAATTCCCACGATCAGCCGCCGCCGCCCCTTGTTGTTCCCCCCATCGACTTAAAAGGCTTCCTCGCAGGCGAACCCCTTGCCATCTCAAATGCCACGCAGCTTGTCAATGAGGCCTGTCAAAAGCACGGTTTCTTTTTAGTTGTAAATCATGGGATTGATTCAAAACTGATAAATGAAGCTCACAACAACATCAGCAGCTTCTTTGGAATGCCACTCTCAGAAAAGCAAAGAGCGGAGAAAAAGGTTGGTGATTATTGTGGATATGCTAGTAGCTTTACTAATAGGTTCTCCTTCAAGCTTCCATGGAAAGAAACACTCTCTTTTCGGTATTCTGCCGATGATCAACAATCTTCCTATAAAGTTGAAGACTATTTCTTGAATGTGATGGGCCAAGATTTCGGACAATTTGGGTAAGGATCGAACAATACATATGTTTATATATATATATATATATATATATATATAGATATGCATGTGATCATATATATATATATATATATATACTTCATTAATTCTGTGTTTGTTGATATATATTTCTTTTCTTAGGAGGGTATGTCAAGAATATTGTGAAGCTATGAGCAATCTCTCTCTTTGTATCATGGAGCTTTTGGGGATGAGCCTTGGTATCGGTCCATCATATCTTAGGGAATTCTTTGAGGGAAACGACTCGATAATGAGATTAAACTACTACCCTCCTTGCCAAAAACCGGATCAAACTCTAGGAACTGGACCTCACTGCGATCCTACGTCCTTAACCATTCTTCATCAAGATGATGTCGGTGGTCTTGAAGTGTACGTCGATGATAAATGGCACTCTATCCTACCCAATAAGGAAGCTTTTGTAGTAAATATTGGTGACACCTTTATGGTAAGTTCATGCATCAATGGTATTAATATATATTCTAATTGTTCTGATCTCCTATATATATATATATACTCTTACAAATTAAAGATATCCAAGTAGGTAATATATAATTACTACTGGAAGAACATACATGCATTAATGTAGTCCTGGGTTCTTCTTTTTTCTTTCATTTCAGGCTCTGTCCAATGGAATTTATAAGAGTTGTTTGCATAGAGCTGTGGTAAACAATCAAACTCCAAGGAAATCTCTTGCATTTTTTCTTTCTCCGAAGATGGACAAGGTGGTAAGGCCGCCAAATGCACTGATTAAGAAGGACGGCGAAAGGGTTTTTCCAGATTTCACATGGTCAACTTTTCTTGAATTTACACAGAAGCATTATAGGGCTGACATGAAAACTCTTGATGCCTTTGCAAATTGGCTTCAAGTTAGAAATGAGTAATTAAGAATATGGTATATGAAAAAATGATATATCATCTGACCTTCACATTACGAGTAGCTAGGCTGAGAGACAGTTTCTGCAAATTGGTGGGTTTGGACAACAAAAAGGGAACGGCCGGCTAGAGCTTTGATATATTAACTATTACAGTCCTAGTGATGAAGGGAATCATAAATATTTACAAGAGGCAAATCATAGGATTAATAAAGAGAGACTTACTGAACTTGGTCCTCATT